>VZTI01003911.1:7538-20122 GCA_013397865.1 Struthidea cinerea | reverse complement strand
TGCTTGAACGGCGGGGGGGGGCATGTTGGTCACCGTGGTAACCGAGGGCGGGAGCGTGACTGCTTCCTGCACGCGCCGTGCTGATAGGTTAAAGATACTGTCAATCAACGCGGCCGGGGCGGGAGCAAGTTCATAGTTGCTTTTTGATAGGTTACATCAGCTGTCAATCGGCGACAAAGCCCGGCGAGCGCCTCTCCTATTGGCTGTCGCCGCTCCTCGGCGGCCGCTGCCGGGCGGGCGGCGGAAGCGGAAGTGGCCGGCGCAGCCGCGGCGGGAGGGATGAATCCGCCTCCGGGGCAGCGGCGGCGGCGGCTCCCGGCTCTGTCGGTGTTGCTGTTGCTGCTGCCCTTCCTGATCCCGGAAGCTGCAGGTGTGTGGGGCGGCGGCGTCCCTGAGCGGGGACTGGGGGGCGTCATGGCGGGGAGCGGGGCGGCGACAGCCCCCGGGGCAGCGTGGCCGGAGAATGGGACCAGCGGCCTGGGCCACGGGCAACTGCCCGGTGCCCGCTGAGAGACCCCCCGCACCCCCAGGGAACCCTCTGGGCGCTTCCCGGGGCCTCCATGCTCGGGGGTCGGTGCGGCCCGGTGGGACCGGGATTTCGTGTCCCGCTGTCCCGCCTTCCGTGCGGTTCGGGAGCCGCCTCACCCCTGGGGGCGAGCGCATGCCGGGGGCACCCTCGGGTTGGTGTCTCCGAGGTGAGAGCACGGTTCTGGAGCTAGGAGTCGAGCTGGAAGGGGCGCAGGGATGGGGCTGTGCTGATCCCGACAGCCCAGGGGTTATCCCAAAAAAGACCCAGAGCGTGTATTCCAAGGAAAACAGCGGGAGGACTCTGGGGAATGCGCCTAAGTGGAGGATCCCCGGGGAGGCAAAGGGCGGTAGAGCGTTTGGTGGGTGAAGCAGAGGGGAGCAGGGCCTGAAGCTGTCCCTCCGCGCTTCCCAGGCGCCAAGGATCCCATCATCCCGCTCCAGGAGGGCCACGCCTCCCACCACAGGGAATCCCAGCGCTTCTGCTACACCAACACGCGCGTCCCGCGATGGCACGACATCTGGACGAGGACACAGGTGAGAGGAGGAGGAGGAGGAGGAGGGGGAGGCAGCAGAGCCTCCCTGCTCCAGCCCCTCCATCCGTTCCCCCCGCGTCGCTTCCCGGCAGATCCGCGTCACCAGCAGCCGGATGATCCGCGTCACCCAGGTGGACAGCGAGGAGGAGCTGGAGAAGTTCAGCGTGTGGAGCGTGGTGTTCTCCTTCCTGCGGGGGAAGCTCAACGACACCAGCATCGACGTGGATCTCTACAGCAACAAAACCTGCCTCAAGGTCGAGCTGCTGGAGCCCGGCACCACCTACTCCGTTGTCCTCTTCCGACGTACGTCCCCTCCCTGGTGGGGGAAAGGGGGCCTGGGGCTGCTCGGGGGACAACAGGAGGTGGCAGCTCACGAGCCACGGAGCAGCAAGGCTGTTCCTTCCTCAGGAAGGGCGTTGGGTCTGTGGAAGGAAAAGTGGGGGAACTTGGAGGTTCACCTGAACACTGCCCCATCCCTGTCCTGGTGACCCTGTGGCAGGTGGGAGCTTCCCACCGTGCCCCTCTCCACTGGGATTCGCTCTCTTCCCAGGCTTTGATCCTAAGCTGTTCCTCGTTTTCTTCCTGGGCCTGCTGTTGTTTTTCTGTGGGGACACGCTGAGCAGGTGAGTGCCCTCCTTCCCCCGGGGGCTGGGGCAGGCGGGCAGTGCCCGGTGGCTCCCAGGTAGGGGTGTTTGGGCACGGGTACCCTTAAAACACCCGGTGTGGTCATCGCAGGAGCCAAATCTTCTACTACTCAGCTGGGATCAGCGTTGGTTTGTTGGCCTCGCTGCTCGTCCTCGTCTACATGATGTCCAAGGTGATGCCCAAGGTAGGTGTCACCTCTTGGAGGGGGGGGATCAGCAGCCTCGTAGCCCTTTCCGTACTGGTGTCGTACTGGGATGGGCTGGGCTTGGCACAGAGCAGCTCAGCACCTGGGGGAGGTACCCACGGCTGCCCCACTGCCTGCCTGCAACCCCCGCCTTGTCCTCCCCCAGAAAAGCCCTGTGTACTTCCTGCTGGTCGGAGGTTGGTCCTTTTCCCTCTACCTGCTCCAGCTGATCTTCAAGAACCTGCGGGAGATCTGCAGGTCCTACTGGCAGTACCTGTTAGGTAGGAGAGAGCTCTGGGGCTCACCAGTTCACCAGCTGAACGTCTCCTAACGGAGCTGAAACGCGCTGGGGAGCGACGCTGAGGCTGCCCCGTCCCTGCCGGTGCTCCAGGGGGGTGGTGTCGGGTTCACCCTCACGGAGCCTCCAATTTCTGCCCCATCCCTGCGCTGTCCCACAGGTTACCTGCTGTTCGTGGGCTTGCTGAGCTTCGCCGTGTGCTACAGGTACGGCCCCCTGGAGAACGAGCGCAGCATCAACCTCCTCTCCTGGGCCCTGCAGCTGCTGGGGCTGCTGCTGATGTACTCGGGCATCCAGATCCATCCCATCGCCCTGGGCCTGGTGCTCGTCGCCGTCTGCACCAAGAACCTGGACTACCCCTTGCAGCGGGTCTTCGCTGCCTACCGGTGAGGCCTGTGGAATTCCGGCTGCTCCCAGCTGGGTCGAGATGAGCTGCGGGGTGGAGGCTGTGTCACAGAACAGGGGTGTGGGGTGGGTAACTGTGCCCTTTTTCCCCTGGGACTGGTGCAGGAGAGGGAGCGAGGAGCAGAGGCTGGAGGGGCGTGTTCCACTTTCCCCACTGCCAGCTGCCCCGGGAGCTCGGTCTGCCCCAGGGATTCACGTGTCAGGGGCTAGTTCTGCCCCAGGGATTCACGTGTCAGGGGCTGGTTCTGCCCCAGGGATTCATGTGTCAGGAGCTGGTGCGGCCCCAGGAGCTGGTCCTGACCCAGGGGTTCTTGCCCTGGAAGCTGGTCCTGCCCCAGAATTCCTGCCCTGGGAGCAGGTCCTGACTCGGGGACTGGTCCTGCCCCACGGTTCCTGCCCCAGGAGCTGGTCCTGCCCCACAGTTCCTGCCCCGGGAGCTGGTCCTGACCCAGGGGTTCTTGCCCTGGAAGCTGGTCCTGCCCCAGAATTCCTGCCCTGGGAGCTGGTCCCGATTCAGGAGCTGGTCTTGCCTTAGAGTTCCTGCTCCAGGGATCCTGCCCTCGAAGGTGGTCCTGCCCCTGGGGTTCTGTCCTGAGAGTTCCTGCCCCCAGAGGTTCTGCCCTGGGGTCCCACCCCATCCAGGCAGGCAGTAACTGGTGTTTCCTCCCTGGCAGGAGGGTGCAGAGTTCCAAGCTGGTCCCGACCCCCCCTCGGCTGCTGACAGAGGAGGAATATCGGCTCCAGGGCGAGGTGGAGACCCGCAAGGCCCTGGCGGAGCTGCGGAGCTTCTGCCAGAGCCCCGAATTCTCTGCCTGGAGCACGGTGTCCCGCATCCAGTCTCCCAAAAGGTACCAGCCCTGCCAGCGAGCTCGGGGTGGCCACCCTGTGTCCCTTTGTGCTGTCACCTCTGTCCTTAGAGGCAGAGACGCAGATCGGGGCTGTGTGGAAGCACAGAGCGGCGGGAAAGGACGGATAACGCCCGGTCCCGGCACCGAAACGCTTCACCCACGTGTGTCAGGGCGTTTCCAGAGCCCCTGGACACACCTGCCCAACGTGCTGCTCCCCGGCTTCTCCCAGGTTTGCTGACTTTGTGGGTGGTGCTTCCCACGTCACCCCCAACGAGGTGTCCGTGCACGAGCGGGAGTTCGGCCTGGAAAGTCTCTTCATTGATGAGCAGCTCTTCGAGGAGGATGATGATGATGATGATGAGGACAGTGTCAGTGCCTCCTTTGCTGGGAATCACAGGAGTGATTCCCTGCCCCACAACCATCTGGGTGTCCAGTGAGGTCAGCTGCCCTGGGGCCAAGGAGCAGAACCACTGCTGGGTTGCTCCAGGCGTGGTGGGGATGGACCTTAGGGGGATATGGACCCTGTGGGGATGGTCATTGTGGGGATGCAGCCCCTCTGACAGGGAGAAAGGGGGGTCTGACCCCCTCCTCTTCCCCTGCAGCTCCTGCCTGAGGTGTGAACGCTGTCGTCAGCGCAGCTCTGGGTGTTGGGGGTGGGTGGGACACATGGGGGTCCCCCCAGGCTGGGAGGGCACCTGGTCCTGGATGCAGACTGGACCCACCCCAACTTTTGCAGTGGGTGTTTGTGAGCTCCCAGGGTGGGACCCCCCCGGAGCAGGGACCCCTCCCATGCCTGGGTGCTCACCTGGCTCCATCCCTCAGTGCCACAGCTGTGGGCTGCAGACGGGAGCCCCTTTCCCCTCGCTGGGCGCTGGGCTGGGGACAGACCTTCCCCTCCATCTCCTGTGCAGGTGCCCGAGGGTGACACACACGAGAGGAACTTTGGACGCGTCCCACCCGTAGCTGCGTGCTCAGCACCTGCCTGGAGCCGTGGGGAGGGAGCTGCCGGTGCCCTGCTCCTCCTCCTCCTCCTGTTACAAATACATCAGAGGGCTCCAGCTGGTCGGGCCACACCTCTGCCTTGCCTTCAGTCCCGTGCGGATACCAAACACTCCGGCGCCGCCTCCCCGATGGAGCTGTGGAGCCTCGGGGTCTGCTGGCTGCCCCTGGATGTGGTGTTGGGGTAGAGGCCGGTCTCAGCCTCCTCTCCCCATGCCAGAGCTGAGGATGAGCGTGGATGTGCTTCCTCCCTGCCTCGCTGCCCTTCTCCTGCTGTTACTCCTCTCCCGGCGGGTGCGGGCAGGGACTGAGGGTGACCTTGCCGCTGTTGGGCTCCCAGTGCTGGCTGGGGAGCTCTGCCAAAGCACAGAGCTGGAGGGGACGCCCCAATCTATGCAACTTCCTAAGCAATAACGCTGCCCTCACCTCCTCGCAGTGTCTCAGCTGCCCTGGGGACCCCCAGCCCAGCCCCTACCTCACTGCTGGAGCTTCTGCCATCAGTTTGTCCCAGTCCCAGGTTTGCTCCCCAGCCCTCGCTGCGCTTTCCTCCCTGCTCAGGAGTGAGCGGCCTCTGTTACTGCATCCCCCCACCCTCAGCGCCGTGAATGACTGATTATATTTTTAATAAAGACGTATTTTTTAGGTCCTGAGCCTCATTTGTTCATCCCACTGTGATGAACCCCGGGGCTCATCCACCTGCGGGAGGTCATTCTGCTGGGGGGATGGTGCATGGGGGACATAACAGCCCCTGCGTGCCACATTCCCTGTGGCAGGACCTACCGTGGCCTCAGGTTGGGCTGGGAGCAGGTGTCCTTCCCTGGGGACAGGTATCCTTCCCTGGGGACCGGTGTCCTCCCTGGGGACCGGTGTCCTCCCTGGGGACTGGCATCCTCGTCCGAGCAGCCCTGGGCATTCCCGGTTCTCCAGCCCTGTACCTTGCCCCTGTTTCCCGCAGCCCAGGAGAGGAAGCTCCCTTTGTTTGCTCGGCTCCAGGATTTTCCCTGCTTCTTCCCGCTCTCAGCTGCTGGGTGGGGAAGGGACACAGCGGCTGAGCCGGGACCGCGGGCGGGGGCTGCAGCCGGCGGCACTCTTGGGGCTGATCCCCACTGGCTGCTCCTTCGTGCCTCAGTTTCCCCAGCTGGGAGCTCTGGGGGAGGGCTCTGCGGCCCCCCCGCCCCTCCGTGGGCCGGACGGGGCCAGCACCGGGCGCTGGGCAGGGCTGAGCCCCGCCGGTTCCGGGGCAGCTCCAGCTGAAGCCACTCCAGCAGCTGCTGCTCTGCGACCGGGAGGTGAGTAGGGGATGGGAACTGAGTCGGGGACCCCTCTGCTGCCAGGCAGCCCCTGAAGCGCCCGAGCCCCCCAGCCCTCAGCTGGGTGGGGGTACCCTGTCCCCATAACTCTCGTGCCAGGGCACCTGCAGCCCGCGGGGCGTGGGGACCCGGTGTCATTGGGAACACCGGGGCGAGCCCAGCGCTGCCCTGGAGCCGTGGGGGTCTCTTGCTGCGGCTCCCACCCATGGCTGCTGAGCCTGGGGTCCCAACCCAGCAGCACGGGGGGGCTCGGACCCCTGGAAGGCTCTGCTATCTCTAGAGGCTGCTGGAGCCACCTCCATCATCCCATTTGCCCCATCCTTCCACACCTTCTCCTCGCTCGTGAACTTTCCCCGGGCACCGATAAGCGGGGCTGGGTTTACAGCCCTGCGCCCCAGCTGTAAAGTGAGGGTGAAGGTCGGCCCGGGGAACGTGACCGTGCTGTCACACACAGGTGAGGGATGGGGGACAGCGGGGGGAGGCAGCCCACGGGCTCCCGGGGCTGACCGGTCGGGGGGCCTGGGCTCCTCTCCCCGGCTCGGCTTCCCCCCGCCAGGAAGGAGGGAGGAAGTGGAGGCTGAATTAATCCCTGCCCCAAGAATAGGATCCAGGTGTCCGCATTTCCTGGCCGAGCCCCCGCTTCCCCCCAGCGTCCGGCTGCCCCCAGCCCCACCACGGGGTCCCGGGATACCCCGGGAAGGTGCCCCTTGTGCCTCTGTGGGTGTGTGGCCGCCTTGTCCCCTGTCCCCAGGGTTGGGGGGAGCAGCCACGATCCCAGAGACCACCCGGGGGGGGGGGTTTTGGGGAAGGGGCTGCGTGTCCGTGGCTGCAGCCCCCCCCCTGCCGTGTCCCAGCCGCACGGGNGCCGTGTCCCAGCTGCCCCGGAGCTGCCCGGCCATGGAAGGCACCACGCCGCTGCTGGACGCCGAGGCCGTCGGGGACTTGGTGCTGCTGGACCCGCTGACCGAGGAGTCGCTGCTCCAGACGCTGCAGGAGCGATTCCGCCGCCACGACATCTACGTGGGCAGGGGGACGGGGGATTGGGGGGCGCGACAGGGGCTGCTGGGGTGCGAGTGGGATATGGGGTCTGAGATGTGGAATGGAAGGGCTGCGGGGTGTGGGATGGGGAGGGGGGTATGGGATCTGGGATGAGAAGAGGGATATGGGGTCTGAGATGCGGACTGGGAGGGCTTCAAGGTCTGGGATGGTGAGCAGGATATGGCATCTGGATTGGGAGCGGGAGAACTTTGGGGTGCAGAGTGGGAACAGGGTATGGGGCCTGGGCTGCGAAGTGGAAGGGCTGCAGGGTTGAGGATGAGGAGCGGGATCTGGGGTCTGGGATGAAGACAAGGACCTGGGGTGAGGATGGGGAGCACCAGCACCTGGGCTGTGTCCTCCTGGCCCCTCATCCCTGCTGTGCTGCTGTCCCGCAGACGTATATTGGGAACGTGGTGATCTCGGTGAACCCGTACCAGCCCCTGCCCATCTACACCCCAGAGAAGGTGGAGGAGTATCACAACTGCAGCTTCTTCGCGGTGAAGCCCCACATGTGAGCACGGCGAGGCCGGGGGTGCCCTGGATCCCACCAAGGGCTTCACCCGTGGGCAATCCCAAAGCGTCGGGGTCCAAGGGAATCCACTTGGAGCAACGCCACAGCCACAATGGGGGGGGTCTTGGCCTTTCCTGAAGCCCGCAGCTGGCTCCAGCCCCTTCCAACCCCTCTTGCCCCCAGCTATGCCATCGCTGACGATGCCTATCGCTCGCTGCGGGACCGCGACAGGGACCAGTGCATCCTCATCACCGGCGAGAGCGGAGCCGGCAAGACAGGTACAGCCAGGGCTGCAAGGGGGGCTCGGGGCGCTGCGAGGGGCTGGTGGGGTGAGGGGCACGGCCCCAGCAGCCATGGCCCCACGCCACTGACCCCTGGCCCCTCGCTGGCAGAGGCCAGCAAGCTGGTGATGTCCTTCGTGGCGGCCGTGAGCAGCAAAGGGGAGGAGGTGAACAAGGTGAAGGAGCAGCTCCTGCAGTCCAACCCTGTGCTGGAGGGTGAGCGCCCCGCATCCTGAGCCCCACTTCCCGCATCCCGGCCCTGCCAGGGCTCGGCACCGTCTCCCTGCACTGCACCGTAACCCCCGTCCTCCCCCCGCAGCCTTTGGAAACGCCAAGACTGTCCGTAACGACAACTCCTCCCGATTCGTGAGTGACCCGGGCACGGGGGATGGACCCTGCCGGGGCCGTGTGGGCTCTGATGGGGCTGGGAGCGCAGAGGGGACGGGGGTGTGGATGTGTGGGAGCTGCCACTCCCACCGGGACCCCCTTCCCTGACGCAGCCCCCTCCCCCAGGGCAAGTACACGGACATTGAGTTTGACTTCAAGGGGGAGCCCCTGGGAGGGGTCATCAGCAACTGTGAGTACCCACCACCCACCCCGGGGGGCCCCACTCCGCACACCCCAGTGACACTGACCCCTCCTCGCAGACCTGCTGGAGAAATCCCGCATCGTCCGGCACGTGAAGGGCGAGAGGAACTTCCACATCTTCTACCAGCTCCTGGCTGGGGCTTCTCCGCAGCTGCTCCGTAGGTCCAGATCCCGCAGCGTGGGGGATTTGGGGGTGGAACAGGAGCTGGGAGGAGCCGTGGCTGAGCTGCCACCTCCTCTCCCCTCAACCAGAGCAGCTGAAGCTCCGCCAGGACTGCGGGCACTACGGATACCTGAACCGGGAGAGCTCCAGCTTGCCCGGCGTGGACGATGCAGCCAACTTCCACGCCATGCAGGTGACCCACGGGAAGACAGGACCCCCCCTCCCCCAAACCTCCTGGAGCCCACCTCATCCCCTGAGCTGTTGTGTCCATCCCCAGGATGCCATGAGGGTCATCGGCTTCTCGCCCGCCGAGGTGACGCAGCTGCTGGAGGTGACGGCCGTGGTGCTCAAACTGGGCAACGTCCAGCTGAGCAGCAGCTTCCAGGCCAGCGGGATGGAGGCCTGCAGCATCACCGAGCCCCAGGGTAGGGACGGGGATAGGGATGGGAGTGGCGGGGGTGGGGACTCCCTCAGCCTCTCCTCGGCCCTGGCATCGCCGTCTCCCCGCACAGAGCTGCAGGAGATCTGCAAGCTCATCGGGCTGGACCCCGGCACGCTGGAGCGGGCGCTGTGCTCCCGCACGGTGAAGGCGCGGGATGAGACGGTGCTCACCACCCTCACCGTCCCCCAGGTGAGCAGGACCACCCCCGGCCGCGGGGCTGATGCCCAGCAGCCCCCTGCGAGCCGGCACCAGCCCCCCCTCCCCTCTCCCCAGGGCTACTACGGCCGGGACGCGCTGGCCAAGAACATCTACAGCCGCCTCTTCGACTGGCTGGTGAATCGCATCAACGCCAGCATCCAGGTGAGCTCCAGGGCGTCCTGGAGCCCCAGCAGGACCCTGGACCCCCACCCCGCACAGGGCTCAACACCCCGTTATCTCCCCAGGTGAAGTCGGACGAGCAGAGGAAGGTGATGGGCGTCCTGGACATCTACGGCTTCGAGATCTTCCAGGTGAGTGAAGGACCCACCCGGCCCCATCCAGGGGGTCGGGAACAGCAGGTGAGACACGGGGCAGGGCCGGGGGCTCGGGAAGCACCTGCCACGCAGGACCCTTCTCCCGCAGGACAACGGCTTTGAGCAGTTCATCATCAACTACTGCAACGAGAAGCTGCAGCAGATCTTCATCCTGATGACGCTGAAGGAGGAACAGGAGGAATACGTCCGAGAGGTACCTCCAGCCCCTGCCAGAGCACAGCCCCAAGGAGCTTCGGCCTCCCCGGGATGGGGAAGTGCCGGAGACGGCTCTGCCGCGCGTCCCTCCCTCGCCCCGCTCCCCGCTGGGAGCAGATTCAATGGCAGGAAGGGATTCGGGATCCTCGTCCCCGTGGCCGGACGTCCGGTTCCTGCCCCACATCAGCTGGAGGCGTCCGTGGGGCGGGGGCTGGGTTATCCGTTTGTCTGACCCACATCTGCTCTCAGGGCATCCAGTGGACCCCGGTGGAGTTTTTCGACAACAGCATCATCTGCAACCTGATCGAGAACGTGAGTTGCCCGCCCAGTGCTGGGATCTTGGGGTTCCAGCTCCCCCCATAGCCCAAACTGGGATTCGCTGGCGCCGGTTTGGGGTGACACCACCCATCGTGGCACAGAGCACCAGCGGGATCCTGGCCATGCTGGACGAGGAGTGCCTGCGGCCCGGCGTGGTCAACGAGGACACCTTCCTCACCAAGCTCAACCAGCTCTTCGCCACGCACAAGCACTACGAGAGCAAGGAGACGCAGAACGCCCGGCGTGTCACCGACGCCAGCCTGCCCCCGCGCTGCTTCCGCATCCACCACTACGCCGGCAAGGTCCGGCAGCGCCTGCTCCTCCTCCCAGTGCCACGCTCCTCTTCCCAGTGCCACATTCCTCATCCCAGCATCCTGATCCTCTTCCCAGCACCCTGATCCTCCTCCCAGTGCCACGCTCCTCTTCCCAGTGCCACATTCCTCATCCCAGCACCCTGCTCCTCCTCCCAGTGCCACGCTCCTCTTCCCAGTGCCACTCCCCTCTTCCCAGCGCCCTGCTCCTCTTCCCAGCACCCTGTTCCTCTTCCCAGTGCCACTCTCCTCTTCCCAGTGCCACGCTCCTCTTCGCAGCGCCCTGCTCCTCCTCCCAGTGCCATGCTCCTCTTCCCAGTGCCACACACCTCTTCCCAGCACCCTGGTCCTCTTCACAATGCCCCAGTTCTCCTTCCAGCACCCGGTCCTCTTCCCAGCTCCACACTCCTCTTCCCAGCACCCCAGTCCTCTTCCCAGTGCCACGCTCCTCTTCCCAGCACCCTGTTCCTCTTCCCAGTGCCACTCTCCTCTTCCCAGTGCCACGCTCCTCTTCGCAGCGCCCTGCTCCTCCTCCCAGTGCCATGCTCCTCTTCCCAGTGCCACACACCTCTTCCCAGCACCCTGGTCCTCTTCACAATGCCCCAGTTCTCCTTCCAGCACCCCGGTCCTCTTCCCAGCGCCACGCTCCTCTTCCCAGCACCCCGGTCCTCTTCCCAGTGCCACGCTCCTCTTCCCAGCGCCCTGCTCCTCTTCGCAGCACCCTGCTCCTCCTCCCAGTGCCACGCTCCTCTTCGCAGCACCCTGGTCCTCTTCACAATGCCCCAGTTCTCCTTCCAGCACCCCGGTCCTCTTCCCAGTGCCCTGGTCTTTTTCCCAGCACTCTGGTTCTCTTACAAGTACCCCAGTCCTCTTCCCAGCACCTCGGTTCTTTTTCCAGCACCCCAGTCCTCTTCCCAGAACCCCAGGCTTCTTCCCTGCATCTCAGACCTCCTCCCAGCTCTCTGGACGTCTTCACAGCACCCCAATCCTTTTCTCAGCACCCCAGTTCTCTTCACAGCATCCTGGTCCCTTTCCCAGCACCCCAGACCTCTTCCCAGTGCCCTGGTCCTCTTCCCAGTGCCTCAGTTCTCTTCCCAGCGCCCTGATCCTCTTCCCAGCTTTGCACAGGAGATGTGGGGCTGGACTGGGAACGGGCATGGAGAGGCTGAACCCTGCCCCACTCCCTGCCGGGGCGCTGACCCCGCTGCCCCCCTCCAGGTGACCTACAACGTGACGGGCTTCATCGAGAAGAACAACGACCTGCTCTTCCGCGACCTCTCACAGGCCATGTGGGCGGCCCAGCACGCGCTGCTGCGCTCGCTCTTCCCCGAGGGAGACCCCCAGAAGGTCTCCCTCAAGCTGCCGCCCACCGCAGGCTTCCAGTTCAAGTCGTCCGTGGCGATGCTGATGAAGAACCTCTACTCCAAGAACCCCAACTACATCAGGTACCGGCCCTGGCAGGCACCTCCGGGGGCAGCTCCGGCGCCGGTGAGACCCCCCCAAAACCACCGCTGCGCTCTGCAGGTGCATCAAACCCAACGACACCAAGTCAGCGATGGTGTTCGCGCCGGAGCTGGTGCTGGCGCAGGTCCGGTACCTGGGGCTGATGGAGAACGTGCGGGTGCGGCGGGCGGGCTACGCCTTCCGCCAGCTCTACGGCCCCTTCCTGCAGCGCTACAAGATGCTCAACCCCCGCACGTGGCCCCGCTGGGACGGTGCTGACAGGTACGGGGCTGGCACGGACCGTGAGGGCCAGGGGGCTGCCGGGGGAGCTCTGACCGGCCTCGTCTCTGCCGCGGTGCAGGCAGGGGGCCGAGGTGCTGCTGGCAGGTCTGGCGTTCCCCGCCGAGGAGCTGGCGTTCGGCCACACCAAGATCTTCATCCGCTCTCCACGCACGGTGAGTCTGGGAGTGGGGGAGTCCGGGGGGATTCAAACTCGCCCTGGGAGTTCCCGGGTGATACCACAGCCCCTGGAGGTGGCTCCGGGTGACCCAGCTGCTCAGTGACCCAGCACTTGCCACGGCTGTCCCCAGCTCTTCGACCTGGAGCGGCAGCGCCAGGAGCGCGTGGCCCAGCTCGCCACCCTCATCCAGAAGGTGTTTCGGGGCTGGCGGTGCCGGACCCAGTACCAGCTGATGCGCAAGAGCCAGATCCTCATCTCTGCCTGGTTTCGGGGCCACAGGGTGAGGACAGGGCGAGTCCTGGCCACGCTTCCCCTGCCCATCCCTCTCCCCCTGGCTCTCCAAGCCCACCCAGCTCACCCGCTTCTTCCCCCGCAGCAAAAGAACCGCTACAAGCAGATGAAGCGGTCGGCACTGATCCTGCAGGCGTACGCGCGGGGCTGGAAGGTGAGGGCTGGGCACCCCGGGGCCACCAACGGGACTGGCCTGGAGTGGCGAGCAGGGTGGGTGGGGACGGGGGCTCCGCGTGCCCCACGGTGGGACCGGGGGCTCC
>VZTI01003907.1:31671-48604 GCA_013397865.1 Struthidea cinerea | reverse complement strand
GGGGTCCCGGCGGGACGCGGGCGGCGCGGCGGCGCCTTTCCGTGGGGGGAGCGGGGGGAACCCGGCCGGGCTCTCCGGGCAGACCCAGGCTGCACTCCCGGGGCGCTGCGGAGTGCCGAGGGCTGCTGGCGGTGCCGGGACCCGCCGCCTCACCTGCGCGCCCGGACCCGCGGCGTGTCCCGGGACGTTTCACGGGCAGCACCTCCGCCGGCGCCGCAACATCTTGGACTTCGGGAGGTGGGATCGATGTCCCATATCAAACGCGGCGGGCGGGGGTGGACGCTGTGCCCGCGGGCGGGGGAGCGTCCGGCCCCGGCTGCTCAGCCGCGGCAGGGACCTGTGCCTCTCCGAAGGATGCTGCGAGCACCCGCGCGCTTTGTACTCAACTACGGTGTTCTAAGCAAATGAGGAGCGGAGTGCGTGTACTTTCACTCTTAGCGAAGCAGGAAATAAGCCCTCAAAATAAGCCCAAGATATGTAGCAAAAAATGCCGGAGTTAAACATATTAAAAATTCCTGAATATCTCGTTTACTGTATCTGTGTACGTTTAGAACGATGATGTTGATAACAGGACTGTTTTGCGACAGCAGAGATGGATACAGAAATCTGTACAGCAGCGTATACTCAGTAATATTTAAGTCATTTCAAAAGGAGTGATTTCAGCGGTGTGGCGAGTTCTGTGATTAAACAGATTTCGAGGTGTTTAAGTGGAAAGTATTAGCCTGAGATTGCTTCTCAAGGTCATAGCAGAAAGACACGTATATAACAAGAAGACAGAATAGACTCCATTGTCATTTTCTGTCAGAGGTACATGGACAAAGTTATTTTGAATTAAAGTATTGAGGGCACATGAATTTTTTTTTCATTTAATGCATGTCAGTTGAATGAGAGTTAGCACTGAGTATAATGAAAATCAGTGTTTATGCAAGGTGTTTCATATGTTCCGATGTCAAAATGTCCCTTCTGTAGAGACACTATCTCTCTGAAAGAAGAAATTTAACAAAATTGCCTGTTTCACTTGTTTGGTAGGTGTCTGTGGTAGTTCTTTTTAATGATTTCTGTATTAATAGGCCATTGACCATAAAACCATTCAGAGCAGACAAAAAAAAAAAATGAATGCACTCAGCTTCTGCAGGGTAACAGCCTGCTGGGCAAAGCAAGAGCTGGTGGGAGTAGAATAGGAACTGTGAGCTTGACCCAATACAGGAAATCTAAGTAAAACTGCAGACAGCGTGGCATTTTAATTCTCGATACTGATGTGCAGAACAAGGACGACATAAATACTGAGGTAAATTTGAGTTCTTAGACTTACAGTCACACTGTTCTTGCATATCAACAGTTTCTCTTACCTTCCCAATGTGGCAGCAGTAACTGGGATTCCAGAGGCACCTGTAGAAAATGACCACCAAAGGTCATAGAAGATGATGAGTTTTCTGACTACAAGTCCAATAAAGTGTCCCTAAATGGGACAGGCTGGAGGTGAAGGTGACGGTGTGGGTGTTGTGCTGCGCAGTGCTAGGGGGACCAGGTGAGGGAAAACAGCCCATAGCTGTCCCAAGTGTGCCAGCTTTTTAATAATATGAATGATCAGGTTGAAATTTAAAATGTTATTTGGTCTATTGAAGCTCGGCATCTGCCTCAGTATTTTTATAGGTTATGACCTTGGTGACCAGCATCCTTGAATTCTACATTTAGTATCAAGGCACGCGTCCCATAATCGGCCTGCTGAGGATGCCTGCCAGTTCACTGCAGGTACTTCATGCTCCAAGTGGATGGGGTGGTTAAACAAGGTCGCTTAAGTACATCAGATTTTAATTTTTTTTCAATTTGATTGAACTCATCTTAAAATGAAAGATTCAAATTTTACTATATAACTGTATTAATAATTATGAGCATTGCATAAACTGTTCTGAACACCAGTAACAACTTTTCTGTCTGCATCATTTATTTTAGGAGCTTTCAAAAAAGATAAAAAAATCTAAGAAAAAATTTTAGAATAAATGTGAACAAAAACATTCATTCATAGATTATTGAACTATATATATATGTTATGAACTATATATAATATTGTCACACATACCTCCTACAACTTGGCCATGCAATTCAATAACCAATTTTAAGCAAATTCTTATTTATTGTATAAGAATCTTGACCTTTTGGTGAGACAGAGAATTACAAAGGGCAGAAGATGTTTTGAAAAGGAAACGTAAATGTTAGAGCAGAATCTTTCTGACTCAATCTAAACCTTAACTCCTTATAAACAAGTAAAGCAAAGGTGATATCCCTGAGATAGGTGGTGCTGTCACAAAAAAAACCCCAAAACAGAGCCTGGCAGAATGTATGTGTGGTTTTGGGGTTTTTTAATAGAAATAGTTCCACTGTGGTATCAATATAGTCTTCACGTCAATGTTCTTAGTTCTTCCCATGAAACCTCTTGGGAATTGAATGTGTTCGTTTTGATAAAAGCAGACACCCGTTGTTTCTTGTTTCAGTTTAGAAGCCATTGAAATAGGTTTGTGAGCACTGAAGGAATCAGTAAACACCTTCAGGAAAATGATACTTTATAAGCTTATCAAATGATGGCTTTATAATGCAGACATATCTGTGCTATCTACTTTTTAAGGTGGAAATCTATTGTTCTCTACAGTCTCTGTCACAGTAAGAACTGGAGTTCTCTTGAGTGCTCTAACAGACAACATGGAAATGCTGATGGTACATGAAAAAGTTGTGATTCTTGAAGTCTTGACTCAATCAGAGCCCCTTAAACATCTTCAGCAGAGACTGAACTACAAAATATCTGTGTGTGCTCTTTGCTTTAAAAGGTTTCTTCCATTTAAAGTGTGCTGTATGCTACTGAGGTTACAGAACTTGCTTAAGGAACACATTTTTTATGTTTAAATATAATCAAATGCTTAATTCCTATCCTGTTTTGAGGTAAGAGAACCTCTGTTAAATTCCCAGTGGAGGCATGTTATCATATGAACTTACTGAGCATAAAAACATAAATGAAATAAAATGTAAGAAGCAGAGCGTGTATTTTTCAGATTTACAAAGTGTCCTTTAATAGCTGTTTGAGGCAATATTAAGGAGTGTTTTGTGTAAACAGTCTCCAAGGTCATTGATGTTAAGCTGACTGAGAACACGGTATAAGACAAAGAATTAATTTATCTTTGCTCCTTGACCTGATACTGGTTTAAGAGTTCACCTCGCATCCTGGCTTAACTACTCTGCACAAAATGACTAATGATGACTTAACCTCTCATCTTGCTAAGAAAAACTCAGGTTGCTGATGGTTACCTTGAAGCATTTTGCCATGAGCTGTGGTGGTTCCAAAGGCAGGTGTCCCTGTGAGGGAAGGGGCAGGGATCTCCTGGTGCCCATGGGCTGTGTGCTGCCCATGGCTCGCAGCATATGACCTGCAAGGGAAGAGGGCCAGAAGTCGAGGGCAACTGCTGCTCATTGACAGAGGTCATAGGAGAGCCTAAAGAAAACCAAACAAAAAAATGCCCACGATTTTAAAGAGTGTATCCTTCCTGCGTGCCCAATGTTCCTGTTTCTCTGAAACCTTAACTAGCTCTTAATCTTTGGTCACTATGTCAAAGGCTCGTGCTCGTGAAATAGCACAGAGATTTGTGCTTGCAGCACTGAGGATGATGTCATGTTTTGAGAGCAGTGGCTGTGGATGGGAGATATATATGCAAACAACCAAGCCTCTATTTGTTTTTCATTTAAATTTAGTTTGCATGGGCAGCTGGTAGAATCTGAAACAGTTTGAGATAGGCTTTGATACCATGGGGGTAAAGGATGAGGGTCCTGTCTGTCAATCCATATTTATGTAGGCAGGCGCTGGGAATTTTGAGCCTGAACACTGGAATTAGATCATCAATAGTGATTTTCTGTTTTCATAACCAGGTTTAAAACATAATAAATCATATATTGTTATTATTTATAGCTTTACTGTGTCACATCTGCAAAAAATATGTAAGATTGTATGCATAAGACATAAAGTGTACGTAAACTGCATCGATAAGTTGTAAAATACATGAGGATAATACATAAACTATAATTAATGCATTTGGTGCATTATACTGAAGTATTATTGTGCCTGTCTTAAAATCTGTTAACACAGCAAATCTAATTGAACTGACTACAAGTAAATTTCAGATCCTTTTGTTTTCCCCAACTCACCTGCTGGCTTGCCTGGTTTAGCAACGTTCCTTTTTCAAGAAGATTTTCTGTTCTCTTTTGCTAGGTTAAAAAACACCCTCACAAATAAAAACAACCTGACTATGCAAAGTAAAGACAGTGTCAACATAGTCTTTCTGCTGAAGATGCTTCATTATTCAATCATAATTGTGTTCATAAATTGCCATAATTTCCATCATATATAATTAGGCATTTGGAGAGCTGTTTTTTAAAATTTGGATCTAGGCCCCTTTTCATCAGAACATTAAGTATGTATTTGACTTGAAATACATTATTTATTCTGCTGAAGGCATTTCACCATTGAAACTAAGCTTTAAGCATGCTCAGTCAAAGCTTTACAGGGAAGCTTGAGCTTTTTTGATCTGGCTGCTTGTTTGGAAATGATCTCTGTTGCTGACATGGGGTCCTGCCAGCGCCTCCTCAGAGGTGTTGTGAGGTGATCACTTACTCTCTGAATCACAAGCGATTACTCACAAACACATACAACCTTTTTAGTTTCTGTAAACCAAAATCAGTTTGCCTATTCTTCCTGTATAAATGAGAGAAAGAAGGGAAGGGTGAGATGGCTGGTAGAAGATTAACACATCCTGCTGTGGAGAACCAGAAGGGCCTGTGGAGTGTGATATATGCTCCTCTTGAGCAGCACTGCACAGATCCAAACCTGAGGAACAGAACAGGTCCATATTAATGTAGCTTTTGTGTGCATTTCTATATTACATCTATACACCCAGATTTTTAAAATGATGACAGAAATCAGTAAAAGCCTCAAGACAGGTAATTCTCAAGAAGATAATTGCTAAGCTTTGCTTTGAAACTAAATTAAACCCATCCTGTACACCTTCAAGACAGTGGCCCTCCCAGACTGCCTTTGCCTCAGTACTGCTGTCGTAGTTTGGACAAATTTGTCACCCCACGACAACTGCCCATCCTGTAAAACACATTTTAACACCCCTCCTTGCTGGATGGGCCTTGCATTGAGACAGATTGGTGGGCAAAGCCAACACACAAGGCTGCAGCTGAGCTGTGGAGAGCATGACCCAACAACTCTTTTTTAGCCTGTGGGAGGAAGGTATTATCATGGTAACAGGTGTGAGGTAGCATATGTTGCACTTTGGGCTTTTGTTGTGGTGTTGTATGGTTTGTTTACATGTCTGAGTTCTGTACTACTTTGACTTATTATAGGTCTTTTTCAGGACACAGTTTTCATCTCACACAGATATAGACATTTCCGTTGTATGGCCCTGTGAATATGAAACTAGCATCGAGTCTAGAAATGAAGAAGAAGAAAAAAAGAGAAAAAGAAAATACCTTTTTTTAGTATTTTTTTCCTTCACTACGTCGTTGTGAAAGCTAAAATTAGTAATACATGTGCAGGAGACAGCTGACTTTTTATGCTTGGTCTTACTACATTTTATCCACTATAGTACTTGTTTTACTAGATAACGTTTAACAACTTTCTAAGCTGTGAAGAAACACAATTAATACATTTCCATTGGCACCCACAGGCTACAGGAGTACTACATCCCTAGAGGTTTGCTTTGTATGCCTGAGCTAAACAGTTGGGTTGTTAAACCTCCAAAAGTCCGGCACTGCGTGCTTTGACTGTTTCTCTATGCAGCCTACTGAGATTAACTGCATCCAGAGAACTGGCACTTTAAATGTCCAATGTTCAGCTTCCCTGGGATCCTCCAAACCTTGCTCTGCCACCCCCAGTTTCTCATTCCTGGATCTACAGGACGCTGTGGAGCTCCTGTCCAAGCTCTGGTGGAGTTCTCAAACCAGGAGCTGCCCTGGGTCACCCAGTCCATACTGCAGTAGTGCCACACTGGACCTTGCACCAAAAAGGGACAGGGATGCACTTGTGGGAACGTGATCAGCCCTCGGCCACCCACTGGTCTAGATGTTGCCCTGGGAAATGGAAGATCTGTTCAAGCATCTGCTCCAGTGAATATGGATTGATTTAATGTGATACAGCTTCACTCCGGTGTGTGTATGAAGCCTTGGCACCTGATTCAGAGCTACAAAGTCCTTCGGTGACTGGGTATCTGGAAATCAGGTATGTGCTGGAATGCACAAAGTTCCTCTATGGACATCACTCTTTTTTTTTCCTTGATTTTTTTTTTGGATGGAAGAGAGAGACACACAGGAATACATAAAGGAAGCAGTTAAAACAGGACAGGGCATCCTCTGATGCAAACATAGCACCTAAAAACTACTGTCTCTTTTTGAAAAGAAAATTATCTAAATTAAAAAGCCTTTTAACTCACCTGTAAAATATGTTCAGATAAGTGCTCCTGTGGAAGGAAGGCTGCGGTACTTCCCCTCAGAAAGAGGGTTGGGTCACACAACTCCCCTCATAGTTGGTGCAATAAAATTCAGAAAACCTGATTCCAGCTTCTCTTTGTCACTGCTAAACTATACAGCTCTTCAGAACTCTGGATGTATTTAAAATCCTAGATTCTAAACATCTTTGTAAGTGAAGCAGAAATGCTACAAATAGAAGGACAAAAACCAGAAGATAAAACTACAAACTGTATAACACATAATATCTGCCAGCTGACACTAGGCTGTAACGTGCTTTTCCCCAGCCACATTAAACACCACTAAGAGGATCCTACGCTTCTGTAAACCAAGTATATTTTCATTTATTTAGTGTCACATTTTTACAAGTTTGCTTATGCAGTAATGTATACACATCAGTTATGAATCATTTTGCCTTGCGGAAAATGTAAACTTCATCTGAATATTGAAAGAAGATCACAAAGGCCTAAACCTCATCCCAAGTGTAAAATTTAAAGTTGTTACAAGACTGCAGCAATGTGGCAAACCAAATTCGTACCAAGCAGCATTATGATATTACCTTTTGCTTGGTTTAGTTTAATTTCCGAGAATATTTTGAGTTTTATTCATTGGACCTGCTGAGAGTATGTTTAAAACGAGAAAGAAATCCAGCCAGCAGAACTCCCCTTTGTTGCTGTCCAGGATCACTCTATCAACAAAAGGGATCAGTTTTTAATGATGGAGCCAGGAAGCAAAGAAACTATAAAAAAGCTGGCCAAAACCAATGCCAGATAAAACCAGAGCATCTCCAGAAGGTTGTAATTAAGTTCCTCATCAGGCAGAGCCTTCCACTGCAGCAAATGTCCAAGGGCATGTGTAGTTTGGAATAATCCCCATCCACAGCTCTGATGTTGTTTCCCTTGATAAACCAAATAAAACAATCCTAATGACTACAAAAACATCAGCTCTCCTTTCCAAACACTGCTCTCTGTGTTTTCGAAATGCTTGCAATATTAGACACAAGCCTCGTGTGCTGAAACCTGTTAAATTTTGCCATTGATTTTGTGGTACTGGTTGTGAATAATTTTGCCATTGTACAAGTAGGCAGCTCCACTGATATTACTGGTTCCTACTGTCTGCTCTTCCACGTGGAAAGCTATTAATGGGTTTAAATTTTTCTTATATTCTGTTTCTATGGTGAGTTGCTTGTAATTCCTATGGTGGTAGCCTCCAGCTGAAGAAGATGCGTAAACTTGGACCTGAATTAAAGACTTAGGAAAACCTGTTCAAGTTTGCTTTAGGTACTTTGCTACCTGGGGATCTCCATGGGTTAGAGTGATTTAATGCCAGGCAGGCTGTCGCAAACAATGTAGGAAAACATCTTGTAATAACTGAAACTACTGAGAAACTATACTTGTCTACACTAGTTATATTTATCAAGATTTTCCAATTTCTGGATTATTTTGAGCCAATATAAAGTAGCAGCCATCTAAATGCTGCATGTTTGGATTGCTGGACATCTGCTGGGTCACTGAAACTTTCCTTTGACTACTCTCAAAATAGATATCTTAGAAACACTCATGTTCTGACTGGAGAAGTAAAAAGAGTAACTTTAAGAGCACTTTAAACAATTTCCATCTAAACTGAAAAGACCTTGCACAACATGAAGCCCTGAGGTTGTCTTTCATGACTTGTTGCAGAGCAAGATGTCTCAAATCAGGAGAACCCCCAGGCACTTTGTCTTCTCCAGCTACCCCAGTGGAGCACCAGAAGAGGAAACCTACAGTAACCTCCAAACAATTCCAGACACCACAGAGCAAATGGAGTTTGATATCAGGTATCACACTACATTAATACTCCTTCTGTCCTCCCCAAGTACAAAGTGCCACACTTTGCAGAAAACTGCTAAGCCACATAATCACAGTGCATACTACTGCAAATGGAATACATGCAAGTGTGGATAACCTGTAGTGCTTAACACTGACTGTGCAAGATTATGCTGCATTAAATGTCTGTAAGTTTTTATCTTGCACAGAGACACAGATGTGGCTCTTCATTAGAGACCCACCTGTTACAGCAAGCAGCTGAAGAAGCCATTTTTACATAATTCTCCAGGCGCCACTTAAAACAAACTAGTAGTGCTGCCTTGGGTTTTTCTTAATCCCATATATACATTTTTTCCAGTACAAGAATCAGGGGTTGCCTTTCTCCCCCATCTGTGAAAATTCCTTTCTGGGGTTTTTCTGGTGTTTTTTTGTTGGTGGACTGACCAAACCAAGCCCAAGGGTTTTTTCAGCAGACTCTAGAATTAAGCTCTTAAGCCCACTTACTATTCAGCAGATCTCGTAAACAGATCTCGGCAGAAATGCAAATTAAAGTAAAAACGTATATTCATATTGTTTGTCTACCAGAACAAAAACACGTGTCTAAGAGAAACTAAATCTACTTGGAAATGTTCATCAGGAAAGCATAACCAGTTTTTGGCATCAACATGTGCCACAGATGTTATTCAAGTTTCTGTATGTCCCAGGACCTCCCTAAAAAGCCTTAAGGTTTTGGTCAGTTCGTACCCGGGCACCACCCAGTAGCTGGAGACCCACACTGCATAGTGGAACTCATTGGAGTAAATCTGTTGGATGACAAAGCCAACATTTTTGTAAGATGAAATTATTTGAAAGGTTTGAAGCAAAGGCTGTTTTAATATTTTGATGGGGGAGGGGAAGAGAGGGGGACAACCAAAAAACTCAAACCAGAATCCTGTTGTCTTGTATAAAGAAATGAAACACCTAAAAAATCAACATGTTTTTTCCAAAGTGCCAAATATGCACCTTCTTATGAAAACATCAAAACACTTCATGTATGGGCACAAAATGCTTAATCAATAAACCCATAACTAATGGTAAACAACCCCCCTGTAACATTTCACTTTTACATGCCCAGTTTAGCCCAGCTGTTGGGGGAATAACAGTACCTGGCATTTGCAGAGGGCTTTTAAAGAATTGCTGTTGCAGGGTTCTCCTCTAATGTGCACATCCTGCCTGCCTTGCAGCTCAGCTACTCAGGTTGGCCATCAGCTGGCCCTGATCGGGGATGAATTTAACAGGAGGTACCACAGGACATTAGAAGAAACACTGCTTCACCTGGCACAAGTGTAAGTTACCTTATTGGCAGATCCTTTTCAAAATCATGTTAGATAAACAAGAATGTTTCTGTACACAAAATAAAAAATTTATTGCTACTACTACTGCCTCATAGAGAACCTAGAAAAGCAAAGCAGCTTGTTTTACAAGGAAAAGCTTTGTAATAAAGTAAATTGTAAATTGTTTCCACAGACTACAGCCATTTAAAGTCAAAAGACTTTAATAGTGTCTTGCTATTTCAAATTCCTCAGAGGCACAGTAGCTTTAGACACAGCAGCTTTAGACACAGCTTTAAGCACAACTGAGTGATGAGAGACCTGCAGCCCAGTGTGGGATTAACATGTTACTGCATGTGCAAGAACCCACCCATGCACATACAAGACAACATGGCTGGACTAGTTTGAACTGCCTTTTATCTGCTGTGAGCTGAAGGGTTGTCCTGCATAGTTATTAACTGACATGCAGCAGTGTCCTAACCTGAGATACTCAGCTGTGTCTGAACCCCCAGGTGCTCTACCTTATTTTCTCCTTGCTTCTGTGAGGGGATGGTCACTCATTGCAGACCTACCAGAGAATGCAGTTCAATTCCAGCTGTGTAACATAACACATAAATTTATCTGTATATGACATATATATACACCTCAGCAAAGGCGTATTCACACTCCAGAGAGAGCCTGTGGCATTGCTGTGTCAGTCCTGTATTGCTGTCCTGATTCATCAGAGATAAATATCTCTCACTGACTTATGCTCTTCTAGGTTTGAAACAACCCCAAAGATCGTCACTTAATCACTTAATTCTGAAACTAAATTATCTTTAGATTTCAAAGGTCTTCTTTCTAAATATTTAGAGAAATATACAGGTACACATACACTTTCAGGAAGGAATACACTAAAGGTTTTTGTTTGGGTTTTGTTTGCTTTGGTTGGTTGGGTTTTGTTTCCTAAACATGGGTATTTTATTTGTCACTTTTTAGAATAAATTTTCTATCCTCATGCTTTCTTTGTTTTGTTTAAATCATCAGGGTTGCTATCAGTGTTTTCCAGACATGGAATGTTATTAAAAGTGTTATAAGAAGCTTTGGAAATGTTTTGAGCAGTAACTGGACAAAATGGATCACTGGCTATGGAGGCTGGGTATGCTCTCTCCCTTTTCTCTCACCTTTTTGTTGGCAAGTAGGCAACAGGAACACCTGGCTCCCTTGTAATGTCAGTGAGTGAAGCATATAATGTGGCTTCAGGCTGGGATTTATCCCGTAGTTTGTTGGTGCCCCCTCAGTACCCTGTTTTTTTCTCTTTAGGCTGAAATTTCTCATTTAAAGACACAGGATGCTGCCCAAATCCCACACAACTCACGGGGCTCCTTTCAGAGGGGAGGCATCTGCCACTATCAGATGCTGGAAGGGTCTCCTTGGGGAGATAAGCAGAGCTGCTGCCAGTAGTATTTACCCAGAGAAGAGAGGAGGATTCTTTAGAGGCTGGAGCCACCAGCAAAACTGACCCCCTCTGCATTTCTGCAGCAGAACTGGACCGTGCTCTCAAGCCCACACTGACCTCCCCAACAGGTGCTCTTTTAGTGTCCTTGCACCATCTTTTTGCTGCTTGTTATTTCTAATTACCATCCCCTTTCTTCCTACAGACTTGCAGGCTTCCTTTCAGGTGCCTCTGCCAGAAGCTGATGCCTGCAGCCTTGCTTCTTGCTGCCTTTTGGTGGGCCATGAATTACAGACTGTAGAATGAACACAGAATTACAACAGGAGGTCATTGCTGGACACTGACCAACATCATTAACACCCCAGTGGTGGCAGCTGGTTTGTTTTTCAAATTTACACTGATAAAAATCTCTTTAATATTTAAAACCTAGGCTAGTGCTGGGTCACTGCTGTTTCATATCTTTTTTAAAGAAAAAACTTGTAAAGAGGTTGTTGCTGGATAACTGCCTGACTTGCTGGTTTTGAAATGTGACTCCAGGCGATTAGAAAGTCTGTCTTTTTTGTGTTTATTTTAATGCAATATAAAGTGTCTATTTCCTATAAATGAGTTTGTTAAAGAGATTCTGGATGTGAGGAAAACTGAAGGCATGCTGGCCATCCTTTAAATTTTAACACTGTAAAAGCAATAGTAAAGATTAAAACCATACTTTTTTAAAATTAAATTGTTGCTTCAAACCTTTTGCAGTGTTGCCTGCTTTATTTTCTAAGACTCTGCTATCACACATTAATGGCAGTATCTTCTGGCCCTTTTCAAAGTAAAACTATGAGCTGCCCAGAACAAAACCCCAAGAATCTGATGGATTCTGAGAAGGGATTTTCTCGGAGGATGCATGTCTTTTTGCAGGGCATGTGCTTGGGGGGAATAGAAGCCTGAGAGGAACATGAGCACAACTTACAGGGTGGAGATGGTCGAGGTGTCACCCTCCTGGACTCCATGGGTGGCCATTAGGGTTTTTCCTCTCTCAACAACATCTCCCATTTGTGCCTGGTTATTCTCTCTGTATCTGGGTGCATCTTCTCTTCTCTTTGCTATTGAAGCTGGTTTTCAGGATCCAGCTATAGACTCAGTGAGAGAAAACGAAAGTGCATCTCTGTGGTTTGGGTTTTCCCCTCAGCACAGGAGATGCCTTCTTCTTGCCCAGACAAGCAACTCCTACCCTTAGCATATTTTTGAAACAGGAAAATACAATATTTAACGCATTTGTGATCTAAGCACTCATCAGAGAAGCTGGAGTTTCAAGTTCAAGTCCGTGCTTTAAATCAGACAAGGAATTTAAACCCCTCTTGTGTTTAGTGAAGACAAATGCCAAATCAAGCCAGATTTAAGCATGTTGAGGAACATGCTTCCTCTCTTTAATGAATGGTGCCATTATGATCCTAACAGCCCATCTCCAAAAATGTTTCTGGGAAAAAAGACAAATGAAGCTCCACTAGACTATTTCATTTGACCATTTCATGCAAAGGACTTTGAAATATCTTTGAACGACTCAAAATGCAGAGCAAAAGAAAAGCATGCAAAGAAGGAATGTAAAGAGTGATGGCTCCAGCATATCCCAGAAATTCAAGCAGCAGCAGCACATATGCCAGTGTCACATTTTTCCAAAATCCTCTCAAGCTGGCGTGCCCTTCAGCAGAAGGTAGGCAAGTTTTTTCTAAAAAAGCACAGTTAGCACACCTGGAAGTGTAGTCACACACAGGCCAGAAGTTGGCCCACACAGCCAAAAAACCAGAGCAAAGTTTTATCAGTGAATTGACTGCTCCATTTAGCTCCATAATAGCAGTGTGATAGAAAAATATGTTAAAGTCACTGTTTAGGTAAAGGGTAAAATTTAACATCAGGAGGGTCTAATAAACAAACTATACATGTGCAATAAAAGTACCAGCTATGAAAAAACTGACTCTTCCCAGTTGAATCAGTTTAACACTACCAAGTAGTTATTTCTAGATAAATAACCTTTATGCACAGGGGAGCAGTGATGAATAGGAGACTCTTCACTGCCTATTTCATCCAAGAGCTGTGTGGGGTGACTCTGCTTTTTCCCACTCTTGTAATCCATAACGTAAGTCTTTGAATCACAAGAGGGGGGAATTTCATCATCCAACATGTATGCAGCAAAACAGTCTCAAGGAATATAAAATTCAATCCCAGCAAAGAAACAAGTCAAACACAAAGCAAACAGCATCCAAAGCCACACCAATCAGCACTAACTGGAGTACCAGGCAGCAGCCAGTGCCAGGCTCCTCTTTCCCCTGTGGAGCACAGTTAGTTAATCCTTTAGTCACAGCCCCAGGGTCTGACTCAAGAGACCTAAAGTTAATTCTGGTTTTTTTCACTGCACACTTCCTCATATGTGACAGCATTTACGGCACTTGATTTTCTTCCACATCCTGTTTCTGCTTGTTCATAGGTGAAGGAGCCACGCTGGTTTCTCACATCTCAAACATTCAGTTTCCAGAAGCAGAAGGGATCAGTGAGCAAACACACTAAAGAAATACTCTGAGATCCAGGATTCCTAATTACTTGGGCACTCTCTGCCCAGCCACAGGCAATGTTACAATGCACGCAAGGTGAAGTTGTGCTGAAGGGCACCACACAAAATCAAGCCCTGAACACTTTCCATGCAGAGCTACAAAGAGCTCCATCACACTTTTTCTGCTCCTAGAAATTGCAACATCAGCACAAGAGCGTGACACCCTCTGGCTTCTGGTTTTGGAGACACGAAGTTCACCAGGAACAGCCTCAGCTCAACCACTGCACAGAAGAAAAGCAAACACCTGACAGTGGCGATGGGTCCTTCTTCCCACTAATTAAATGAGACCCCCAAGATTGGAATGCTCTTAGGATACTCAAAGATTTCCCTTCAGCATTGTGCAGCTGACAGAAGTGCAAAGGTTATCTAATGGTTTGAAAACAAGAGATTTCCAGCATGATTTTCCCAAAAAGCTTTAATTCCGAGCAAAGTGTACAACCAAGTGAAATGAGGGGGGGAAAAAGAGGAAAAAAATTATAGCAAGAACACTACAAATAGAAAACATGTCTCCAACTTTTCCTCAGAAAGGTTAAATAATTAAAAAGAAAGTTCAGAAATTTTAAAGCACTAAAACTAGTGCCACCAACATACCACACTCAGTTTCTACTATCATAGCAGCTGGTTTGAAAGTCACCAATGTTGCATTTGGTCTTACAAGACGTAGTCAGAGACTACTAACACAGCACAGTCCAGTGTTTAATAATATGAATGGGATTTAGTTGCAATATTCTAACCAATAATTCTACCTGAAGACTTCGATATGCTTTTCTGAATAATTAACACCTTACCTGTAACATAGGAACCTTCACTGAAATAATTTTCTTTACAGTTATTCCAACCCTTAATCATCAGCCTCTGGCAGTCCAATGGTGAAGCTGACAAACTCTTCAGTATTTTACTAATAGTTAATGTTTACACACGCTAAAAGTGGAATTTGTACTGTAAGGGGAGGCACAGCTGCCAGCTGCAGTCCACAAAAGAACTGTTTAATAATACAGTCCACTTAGCAATGATAATCAAGGCCAGTGTTTTTAATTCACTCTCCCTTTCATAAATGTGAAATTACAGAATGATTGGTACTGTAACTGGAAGTTCTCCTGCATTTCACAATACGTTATTGAAGATGCTGTCAGTCATTCGATTTAAGTAATATATCCTACATTTTTTCTATATATCTGTTAAATACAGCATTAAAATATCAAAATAAAACATACAAACTGAGAAATGGGAAGTTCTTTCCTGGAGGGTTCAGGACAACCTGCTGCTCTCCAGTTCATCATTTCCTGCTGCCAGGAAATGTACGTAATATTTTTGTTAAGCTTTTTTTCCCAGTGAAAATTTCTCGTGTAATTTAGCACAACCAGTGTGGCATTGGACAACTGTAGGGAAGCTTACTTCCATCCACATGTGGACATAGCCAATAATGATGCACCCCAAAGCATTAAAAATAGCAAGAAAAGCTTCATAGTTTATTTAGAGTTTAACCTTAAGAAAATAATTTTTCTGGTAACATCATCTGCTTCACTCAGCTGCTACCTGGCAATGTGGACACAAAATAAGAGAACTTTACATAGATGAACACCCCACAAGTCAGTTGAGTCAGAAAACGGGAACATCAACAGGCTGAAAGCTGTCCCAACAAATGGCTCCTCTAAATGCACCCTCAAGCCGAGAGCAGAGCCCTCCACAACTTGGAGCCAACAACCCCGCCATTCCTGCAGAAGATCCCTGCACCAGACAGCCAAGGCTACCAACTGGAACCTGAATCCACACCCAAAAAACTCCCTCAAAAAAAACCAACCAACAACAACAACAAAAAACAACCCAAAAAAACTCCAAGAGGGAAGGTTGCTTGCAGGATTGAGGCCAAACAATGCTACTTGGCCTGTTTGTTGACAGCTTTGCAGTCCCAACACAGATGGAAGGGCCAAACTTTGCTCTCCCCTTTCCACACCCGAGGAACTCAAACGAAAATGTTCATTGCAATTATGCACATAGTGCTCTTTATATCGTGAGAAGCCATGAATGTTTAAGACTTCCTCTTTCGGGAGCACAAAGTTTTAAATCAAAAAACAAGTTGTGTGGATTTTCCTCAAAAGGTTATTTAAATCTCCGCTTCTTCCTCATCTTCCAGAGCATCTACATGTTTATATTGTTTCCAGGCCTTTAAATTACATTGTTTGAGAATGGCTCCTAGTTGATTCCCGGGCCCCACTTCATACGTGTAAGGAAATTCTGTTCCTTGCTTTCTTTCGTACACTGAGTGCATGGTCTGCTCCCACAGAACAGGTGACACCACCTGCTTCACTAACAGCTTCTGAATGTGCTTTGAGTGCATGTACTTTTTGCCATCAACATTGGAATACACACAGAGCAGTGGTTTCTGAATCTCAATCGATTTTAGGACTTCAGCCAGTGGCTCTACTGCTGGTTCCATAAGTCTGGTATGAAAAGCCCCACTGACTGGAAGCATTTTTGCACGTTTAAAATAATATTTTCGGGCATTCTCCTGCAAAAACTCCAAAGCCTATAAAAGAGAGAGAGAAGTGAGTCTTGCACAACAAAGGCTTTCTTAGTCACCCCACAAGAATCACCTCATTGGACTTATTGTGATAAAGGGATTCCTCTCCCTACCCAACAACTGAACACATGCTGGAAAAAAAAGCCCCACAGAGCAAATACTTTTGTTTGGACAAACTAAGGCCATATGTAACACCCACACAGAGTGCAAAGTAAAAGTTTTTAAAAAGTGAAATGCTCAGTTCAACTGAGGGAATAGTTATTCTGAAGCAATACCTGTAAGTGTCCTGCAATGACTCTGCTGTCTGGAAACAAATAGTTTGAAACTGTGCACACGGGGTTCTCTATACCCAGCGATTCACAGTGTTTACGGGCTTCCAAGCAGGCAAATTTGTAATTTGCCTCTCGCCGACCGACAACCGAGAGCATTCCACTGGGGACAGCTTCCGACGCCTTTTGCATGGCTTCGGCGCGCACTTTCACCGCGTACAGCGCTACGGAGAGAAACAGAGATGCTGCGTAAATGTGAGCGCGGGCACCTGCGCGCAAGAAAGGGCAGTTGTTCACTCTCGTGAAACGTCAATGCTTTTAATGCCGTATTACACATGCTGAAGCGAACAGTGGCAGTAAAAAGTAAAATTCGTCTTCTAATTAAAAATAAAAAGCGGGAGGGACACAGTGATAACAGGCAATGCTCTGGAAACAGCATGGGCCCGGGCTGGCAGATCCTAGCAGGGAGTTCCGCACGTCCCCCAGGCACCTTCGG
>VZTI01003907.1:0-30457 GCA_013397865.1 Struthidea cinerea | reverse complement strand
TGCTTAAAAAAAAAAAAAAAAGAAAAAAAAAGAAAAGGAACCAAGCTAGGAAGCTTATTCTTAATTTTTGTCCGGCACACGAGTTTTTCAGTGGTTCACAGCTGTGCGCGCACAGCAGAAAGGCAGAACCGTTCCTTTGCAGTCACAGGGACCGGCGGCTCTGCCGCGCACACGGGGCACGTTCGCTCTCCCCCAGTCGGGAGAAGTTTTCACGCTGCTGTTTTGCTAAAGGTATCTTCCTTCAGTGTCGCCGAGGAACATTTCTTCTTTAAGGGTGAAAGAAAGGGCTTTGGTTTTAATTCTGAGGTTTTGAGTGATGCTTATAAAACAGCCCAAAATGCACTGTGATATAATTTGAGCGTTCAACAGTCAGATTATTTTTAAAAAAGGGAAAGTTGCCGTGCCGAAGTTGTAATTGTGTAACGAGTTTGCATGAAGTAAGGTTATGAAACACTATCAAGCATTGAGTCAGAGCAGCTCAGTAAAAGAGACCGTGTTAAGTACAGCTTGGGAGAAGGAAAATGTGTCACATTAGCAAGAAATTACGTTGACTTTTTATTTCGGCCAATTCGAAAGGATCATGGTGAGCAGGTTTTTCTCACTTTTCTATTCTCTGTGCTATTTTGTAAGATGACTTCTTCCATTTTTGTCAGCCTCCAGCTAAAATACCTGGAAAAGCCAGTGAGCTTCTAAGATTGCTGAAATATATGGGCAGTAACACAGGAGATACATGACATACATGTGACCATATCCTAGCCCGTGACTGCCTCTACCTGTAACATAAGTGTCAATGAGAAGAGACTGAGCAGTAAATGGCAAATTATCCTAGCAAAGATCTTGCTCCAGTATGCATTTCAGTTCCCTGTATGTGAATAAATCAGATTTATTTGCACAGCTTATGCTCTGCCACTTCGAAAGAAGTGTAACCTGGGCAGTGAGATTTTTTGTTTCCATCTGTAAACTTTGCATTAAAGTCTTCAATAAATACCATAGTTTTATTTTTAATTCTAAATACATATTAGAAACGTATGTTATACACTTATTATTTATACTCTATTTATATTCTATAACATTTATTGTTTGAAGTGTTTCTATTACTTGAGATTAGATAGCAAAGATAAGCCTGCCTTTTTTTTGTGGTAGCTGTATTCTTTGTCATAGACTGTGACATAAATTTGATTTTAGTGTTGCACCTTCCCAGGGATTAAAACCACAACACACATAAATAGTTTATCAGTATAAATTATCTTTAATTTTTCAGACAGCTGTCTTGGGAAGAAGCCTTTTTCCTGGGGAAAATTTGCATGCTGCCTCTCAGACCTGGGCAGAGCCTTATCTGCCCTCAGATAAAATGTATGGTAGAGGATGAGAGGGAGAGTACGTGTCTTGGGGTCCATGGTATGGTCCCAGCTTTGTCAGTCTATCTCCAAACAGTGGGCACTGGGAACACCAGGGCTGTGAGGGTGATTTAGCCCTGCTGGGAGATTTTCCTTTGTGTTTTTAATGCGATTTTTAAGCCCCATGTGATTGGATAGCCAGCCCCAAGCTGCACAAGAATGGAACTAGTCAGAAGTTTTATCAGCACAGGGGTATAAAAAAAATGGGATGAAAGCAGTTCTCCTTTCTTACCTTCCTTCTCCTTCCTGCTGATGGAGTGCCCCAAGGAGGGAAAGGCATCTGTCTTTCAGAGACCTCCTCAAGGCAAAGAAGTGTTGATTTTTCATCAGGCTGAAGCAACCCAGCTGCTCTGCCATGATATATCTAATCCCACCTACAGAGCATCCCATCCCTTTCTTTGGGTGCACCGTGGTTGTTCCAGAAAGAGGACACAGAAAGTTTCTGTTAGTTTTTTCTTCATGTTATGTCACCATAGAAAAACAACAGAGAGAAGCCCATTAGGTGGCAAGTTGAACTATTGGGGTTTTTTCCCCCTTTATTTCTCCCTTTCCTTTATGTAGCTGGAACCAACTTTGGGTAAATCAGATGTTTTGAATACCTAGAAAAATTATTCTAACATATATGTCAAGCAAAGTGGCCTAGTGCAGCCCTCACTGCACTGCTGAAACTGCCTGAAATCACACTAGGGCTAAACAGAAAAGGGGCAGCACGATGAAGAATATGTTGCAAGGCAGAGATAAGTGAAAAAGAAGTAAACAAGTTAAGTGTGCATGAGAAGAAAATATTTCCAGCCTTGGTGGTTCTTAGAGGCAGATATCTGCTGGGTATGCTGCAGATATCATCCACAGTCATCCAGCATTCTTCAGTATGAAAATGAGGGTGCAAGAACATTGTGCAACTCGCCCCGGAGCTGGGATATGATTGGGAAAGTAGTTATTATTTCTAGGTTGATTAATACTGCTGCAGCCAGTGGGGCTGTGTTAGCAAGTCTGTGGCGTGTAAGTTCTCATCAATTCATTTCAGATCATCGGCTGTGCACTGAAAGGAAGGCAGGGCTGATGAACCTCTGTGTTTACATTACTTTTAGAAAACGTACAGGGTGTTCTGTAAACATTGCACAGCTCTTGTACTGCACAGGTAAGCAAAGACTGCAGCACTGGCCACTGCACAGACTCTCCAGTGCATCCTTGCCTTTTACTCATTCTCTTGCTAAACACCTACATCAGGTAGCCAGAGACAGACACACATGGCTTCTTCCATAGTCAGCTAATGCTGTTTTCTGCGTTACCTATGCTTTTTATGGAAAATTGATACTAGTATTTAATTTCCTGGGAATGAAAACACAGGAACTCCCACTGCTGATGGACAGCTGTGGTCTTGCTGCCAGCACATCTTGCTGCATGGTTTCATTCCTCTTTCTCCTTGCAAGACAGAGTGTTTTGCCATGCTTGGGAATCCTGAGAGATACAGTACATAATTAATTAGTAGTAACAGCAGTTAAAAGACTGGGACACCAACATTCAATTTCAGCCAGTATGTTCAATCTCTTCATTTCCATTTCCTCCCCTTTGCTGTGCCTGAGTGGCTTCACTTCTCTCATTTCTTTGCTTTGTGCCTTCCCTGTTTCTATTTGCCTGCCTGGTTTTCTTACTCTGAAGAATTATTTCAGTATTCTTCCTCCAACATGCATGGGTACATCATTTATTCACTGCAACAGAGCAGTATTGTTTCAATTTTACAGTATTTAGCACTTTCAGCTTACAGAACACTTTCAGACTTTCTTCCCTGGGGGAAGCTGACAGAACCCCTGACAAAGTCCAGCTGCTGACTGCTGCAAGGAAACCACCCTTATATTGTTAACATCCAAATAAAGCATAAAGCCCTTTGGGTTCTTGCTTATCACTTTTGAAAAAATAGCATTTGGCAGCCATGCTGGAGTTGCACATATAACAGCATGTGTAGAGTGCTAAGCCTGGCCTCTCTGTAGGCAAAGCAAAAGGGTTAAAAATTAGTGAGATCTTATTAACTTTAAATTTCTAACTTAACCTTTGGGAATTACTCATCTGAAGGCAGCCAAAGAGAATCATTGTGCTCGGAGCTCTTGTTTCCATCACACCTTGTTGCTCCTGCACATGGCAATTGCTTCACATCCCAGTAAAAGCAGAGCCTTTCATGCTGTCAGTGGGGATGACAAGCAGTGCACACAGCAGCTGACAGCCTTCTTCCTTGGGAAATAACAGCACAGATCTAAGTGCAGGAGAACTCCTCTGCTCCATTTAAGATGCTTCCTTGTAAGTAGAATGCCCTAGGCAGGAAGAATGGCAGCAATGAGCCCAGCAGATTTTTACTTCCCTCCCTTGTCCATCCTCCACCCAAGACCTAACTGATCCTATCACAGCAGAGTACCACATCATTCTCCCCTTTCTCCTCCCCAGTCTCAGTTCTGAATTCTTCCCTGCTTAGTTTTTTTCACCCATTCAGTCTTTTGTTCTGTTTTGGACTTTGACTTGTATCTCTTTGATGGCTCTGTCTGCTGCCTTTTTTATGTGTATTTCTATTCCTTGCTGACTTCCCCCAAGCCCAGAGCCCAGGCCTACCTGCCCTTTCTTGTTTACCCCTCGCAACCTTTCTCATCCTGAGTGCCTTACCAGTCCCTCCGTGCTCAGTTTGCCTTCAAAACTCTGCTCTGCTTCTATCACCAGGATTTCTCTCAATCCCATGCAAACTGCATTGTGGTCCCAGTCACTGAAATCTCACATTAAACCTGTGTGGCTGTGTGGGCAGAGGCCTGAGTGCAGGGACAAAAACCATAATGCAAGAGCTCCCTTGCTGCCCAAGCTCACCCTGATCTCCAAACAGAAATTCACCGGGTCAGAGCTGTGCGTCATCTGGGCCATTGCCCATCAGTTTAAGCACATCTGTCCCAAGTAGGATATCCTCTTCCCCACTCCTTGCCTCCTCATCCCAGCAGTCATGACTATAGCAATAGAAGCTTTGAAATCCAGGGAAAGACAACAGACAAGACAGTATCAATATGGCACTTTTCTCTGACAAGCCTCTGAAATGCTCATTGATCTAAAACTTTATTTTCTCCACTGGGCCTTCTGTAGTTGCTCTTTCCTCACTGCTGCAATCTCTCATAACATAATCTCTCTCCTGCATAACAGATGAACAGGAACTGGGTGTATTTGCTTACTGTATATTTGAAAAACCATCTTTCAGTTCTGCCCTTTTTTTTGTTGTAGCTCTGATGTTTACATTTTAGTAAACTAAGCACAGCTCCTCTGTAGCATTTGGCTTTTGGCCAGAAAATCTGCAACGAAGCTTTTTCCTCCTTCTTTGCTTGCTGGTTTGCCTGCTGCCTGTACCTTAACTAAAGCAACAGAGCAAGGCATTACTTAGCCCTACTTCTGTAGGCAAATTTAATGGGCTTGGCAGCTACAATTGCTGCAAGTGATTGAATGCTTCATGAAGGAGCCAAAGGTGTACTCCCCATGTATCCAGATCGCCTTCCCCGTTTAGCAAAACATCGTTTAAGTACTTACCTTCTCATTGTCCTCCCTGCTGTTTGTTTTCCAAGGCAGCTTCTCAAGTGTCTGCTACTGATTCTCATCCCTCTGACTCCCACTGAGCATCCTGCAGACAACACATCCCATTATTTTGCCTGAGCATAGGAAAGCACATGCTCTTTTCTTCCTTGGCTCTGCCATTTCATTGAGGGAATGGGCTTTTTGGTGAATACAGAAATACACACTTCTTACTGCATTTATTTATTTTCCAAGTGCAATTCATATAATATCAAACTGCTTTATTCCTCTGGCATACTTATGGGTGAGGATATTCCTGTAGGTAAAATTCAGTAATCTTAGTGCACTCAGCAGAGAGGGAAGTAAAGGCCCTGCTTCCCACTGGCTTCCTCCCTCCCCAGGGACAAATTCCTTTACAGGTGTATTGGTACAAGATCCATTAATTTCAGCTGCGGTGTCTCTCAGTGACAAGACTAGGCTGTGGATCAGATCTGACACACGTATTTTTAAAATCTGTTAAAAATTAAAACTTTTGCAGTTGCATTTTAAAACTTCTCTGCCAATCAGTGTTTGGTTTTGTTTCAGGTTCACTGTCTCAATGGAAGTGGTACCAGCCTGGGCCCCAGCAGTAGGTTTCACACTCCTGCCCCATGCAGGAGGATTTTTAGGAAGGAATATAACCAAAAGAGAAATCCCAGCATGGTATGAAACTCTACAGAAGCCATCCTGGTGTCCACCTAACTGGGTGTTTGCTCCTGTTTGGGGAACTCTCTATACATCCATGGGGTATGTTTTTCTCATTGTATTAAGGCACTTACCTGATCTCAAAGTTGCTTTTTGTATAATGCTGGACCAGAGAACTATTACTGTACTCCTGTGGCTGTATGTTTGTAAGAAACTGTGTCAAACTGCCTGGTTAACAGGTAAAAACATGTTTTGGGAGTTGTGTGTGGGTTTGATAGGACATTTTGTATGCAGTATCCACATCAAAAGCCGGAGCTTGAAAAGCTGCCATTAATTTGCTTTCCTCATTCATTCTGAGGGGAAGACCTGCCAAGCTGGAAATAGTGGAGCAAGGCAGCACTGGGATTTCTTCTAAGTATGTCCTACAGTAGTTTTAGGAAAATTTAAAAAGGGGGGGGAGGGGAAATTAGGATAGAACTATTCCAACAGAGTTCAATAATGCAATAGATGAAACTGAATGCTAGATTGGCACACCCATGTTCTCTCATTTTGGTTTCATTTTCTTTCCAGAAAAGCTTTGTAATTTTTATAGCCTCATGTCCTGTCCCTCCCCACCAGTATTCTCTTTTCTTTCTCCTCATACGGACTGTACTTTTTAACTTATTTAAGTGGAATACTTGTGTATTTCAAGAGTTAGCATTTGAGTGAGATCATTACTGGCCTGTGAATAAAAACATGCCTTTTATCAAGGAGAAAAGAGCTGGGTGGCTTTCCCAACTTCCTTCAAGTTGATTGCACAATCTGTAAGCCTGTGTCTGGATTCCTCATCACAAATCTGTGTAGCAGGTTAAACACCTTAAAAAAGTCCAAATTGTGACAGCTTATCAGTTATTGTGGTAACAGCAGAATCAGTGTATCCTAAGGTGGATGGTCTTGGTTGTGTATTATACACCCAGCCCAGTGAAAAGATCATACTCAGTACCAGCCTTTTCTTCTTTAATCTGTCATGCATACACATGCCTTGAATGACCAAGACATTTCATTCCTCCAGAATCTCTGGAATATATGGAAAGCAACAAATAAATCAAAGCAGGATTTAATAAGCTTACCTGCCTTTCTTGACACTTAGCTTCCTAGATTTGTACATCACGATCTTGGTCTGAAGTTGAAGTCAGATGTATTAACAAGTGCAAGTCCACACTGCTTTGGAAATCACTTAGGAAACGGAAGTTTCTAATGCTTACCCTGCCCCAACTTTCTTTTGTTTTCATTATTCTCTGCAATCAAACTGCCAAAATAGCAAAGCTGCATTGTTCAGTCCCTGTGAAAGTAATGAAAGGGGCTAAAGGGTTCTTCCTGCTCCCCATACTCAACTGTGCTTTGGGATCCCACTCAATGCCATCATACTCAACTGTGCTTTGGGATCCCACTCAATGCCATTCCTTTCATCCACTTAAAAACTGGGGTTTGATTTATTTTTTAAAAATCTTTAAAGCACTGTGTCCCAGTACCAAAACAAACTTTCTTCACTATTTGCATCTTAGACTTGTTTCCATTTCAACACAGCATTCTCTTTTAAGACTGAAATGCTGTAGGTTACCTGCTTCTACGCACTTAGAAGTGAGAACTCTGGCATAACTGGGAATTTTTCTCTCTCCATGTTTTTATCCAGAGCAGCTGATCAAGCCTGTGCTGTCAGTTACTCTGTCAAGTAGTGCCTGGATATCTAGATTTTCCAAATTCATCTAGACCCTAGCACTGAAGTTGTTCCATTTGATCAAGAATATGTGGTAGCTTTAAGCAGTGTAGTGAAATGACACTTCCCCTTTGCTTTCTGCAGATACGGCTCCTACCTGGTGTGGAAGGAACTGGGGGGCTTCAACGAAAAGTCAGTGGTTCCTCTGGGTCTGTATGCAGGGAACCTGGCATTAAACTGGGCATGGACTCCAATATTTTTTGGAGCTCACAAAATGGGATGGGTAAGTGGAAAACTAAGTTTCTGAACCAAGGGCTCCTACTCTTATTTACAAGGTATTAGTGTGAAAGGTTTGTGTCATAATCTGTTCTCCCTGAAAATGGGTCTGAATACAGAATATGGCTTGCAGAAATTTTCTAGAATTCTCTTTAATGCATGCCAGCAGCCACCTGAGAGAATGTACAGATCTACACCATCCTTAAATTGATAGATTTCAAACAGCTCTTTCTGCCAGCCTTTGGTAAAAGTTTTCTGTGACTAGAAAACGTGAACGTTTATGCCTTACTGCAATTCCAAGGTCTCTCTGGCAAACAGCAGTGATAAGCAGCTTATTACATTATTCAAGTGATCAACACCCCTTTTAGAAAAAACTAATTTTCTGCAGTTCTCTGAAGAGAAACTGTTTGTCTTAAAACTAAGAATTGGTAATAAAAAAATAAAGTATTTGCCTGGTTCTCTAGCTGTTCATGCAGTGCTGTAACAGAGAAAGACTGCAATCCACCACAGGTTCATTCACACCTCATCTCTTCAGGCAACATGAACAAACTGGACAGGTCTGCTTGCTCCAAGTCACACTGGGAAGTGTCTCACTGCCCACTAAAGAGGGTATGGGTGAGAGAGACTTCATTCTCCCTCCCTGCTCCCAGCTGTAATGCCCTTTCTTGTATTGTTTTATGACTCGACGTGGTTTGTAACTCAGCAGAAATCTATCATCTTTTTCTGTTGGCTGGTTTTCTGAGAAGGATTTAACTCACAGAGGGAGAGAACAGGTGCCAGAACTAGGTGGAAAGTGACATACAGACTGTGGAGACAAGGAAATGCAACAAGTAAAAACAACACTAACCACCTTCTGTGTTTCAGGGGTTGGTGACTCTCCTGCTTACAACTGGTACAGCAACAGCTACGGCTGCTTCCTGGTATAACATCAACAAAACAGCATCTTATTTGATGGTTCCTTATTTAGCTTGGCTAAGCTTGGCTTCTGCACTCAATTATCGGATCTGGAAGGACAATCGCAACAAGAAAAAACCTGAATAAGCAGTTTTCAGCCAAAACCATTTTTTTTCCACAATAATTTTTTATATAAAGTTATGGCCTTATTTTATTTTTAGCTGAACTACTTCTGCCATTTGTTTTCTAATTACAAGTTGACAAAACAAATACACCTTTATTAGGCAAGCCTCAAAGGGGCGTATGCCTAACTGGGTTTTATAGTAAATTAAAAGAAAGTCTTGATTGAAAAGTGATTAAGTGCCATATTTTACAGCATTGTATGTTACACGACAACAGCATTTTAACTGTTACCAGAAGAAAGCAGGAACTCAAACTTCCTTATGTTCAGAGGAAGAAATCCAGCCACACACTAACAGTTTACAGAAAGGTGTTCCTAACAGTGACAGGTGTGATTGTAGCCTGAATATTTCATGTTTACCACTAGGCACAGTGCTTTTGTGCTATGATGTGTCCCACTACAGCCACCAGATATTTGTCTTCTGGTCATTGTACTCTGGAAACGTTTTAAGACAAGCTCTTTTTAACCATTTGTGCCTTCCCACTTTGAAGGACTGTACATGCATTCAGCTAAATACATTAAACTACATGTAAACTTTCCAACTTTGTGCCTTGCTGATATCATTATTAACTTGTTTTGAGCAGAAGAACACTGAAGGCAGCAGGATGCTACAGCCTCAAAGACGGCCCCTTCATCTCTTCCCCTCACCTTTGCAATGGCCAGGACAAACCAGGAAATTCAGAGCACCTGTAAAGAAACTGTGAGAACCCAGTCACAACATTTCTTTAATCAAATTTACATAAGGAGTCCAAACCAGTTCGGGTTCCCCTGAGCAGGAGGCCAGCACGGTGCGAGCATCACTTCTGGCTGTGCAATCCCGCTCTCCCTTCTGCCCCACCTGCACAGACTGGATTTTCCTCAGATTATTTCTCCAGCCTATGCTCCAGTCAGTGGCTCTAAGCAGGTTTCTGCAGACCAGCCTGACACAGCCTCAGATATTCCTGTATATTCCTGATAACGAGGGATAACGCGCTGCATGTTCGCAAAGTTTGAAGCAAGGTTTAGGACACTTCCACAATTTTGTAACTGTGCTTTCCTCTCAAGCATATCCCCATTTCTGCAAACTAGCTTAAATAATTACTACCCATAGAATATATGACAGACAGTAGAATTTTTTGCAACTTGCACATAAAATTGCTAAATTTCAGCCAAGTGACCCTGATTGAGGAAAGATCAGGAACAATTTGTTTCAAATGGACACCCCACTGCCAAATACCTCTCTGTTAGGCCCTAAACTTTGAAGTCCAAAGAGTGTTTGGGCTTCTAGGAGAGTTTTCAAAATCCCTTTCATGCCTTCAGGCTTCTGCATTCCTGTACTGCTCTAGACATTGCCTCCTGCTCACTTCCTCAAAAATCTGGTTTCTTTAAAGGGCAGGCTAAGGAGGACAGCCAGCAGTACAAGGTTCCTAAATGCTGTGGGGTTTGTTTCTCTCTTTTTAAATAAGAAAAATAGGAAGATCCATAAAATATTTAGTCTCATTAACCCCATAGTTCATTGCACTGAAATACCCTATTACTATTATAATATTATTTTCCACCCACCAGAACTTTTTAGATCTTTGTATAGGAGGGATAGATAAGAAAGGGACATACAAATCCCAACATGATTCAGTAAATTATAGTTTTAATGTTGACATAAGGAACTTGTGCAATGTTTCCCAGCGAGCAAGCAATCAGGCTACCTGAAGAACAAGTCCCACTCGGAGGTCTCCAATATTCAATAAACAAGACACTTTGTCAACACACACCAGTGATTTACAGAAAGAACAAAGCAAGACAAGGACAATGCAGACAAAGGGATTATCAATACAGTATATGGTACATGCATATTCTTCTGATACAATTTTTTTTCCCTGGTGATCAGTATAGGAAAACAGTTGCACCAGCAGCTCATAGAACTGAAATATAAATCCTGCTGTTAAGCATATCTGAGAAGGAAACTGATAGAGTCATGTCTCCTGTGGTTAGACAATGCGTGTCACATGGCAGTTGTCGGTTTCATCCAGAAATAGAGTGCTGAAGACGTCATTAAAAAAGGTGGGGTGGTATTGGCAGGCTCTGTCACAGTCAGGATTAAAGTTCACCTCCAAGATCTGAGGCTGCATAATTCTTTTTCCTGTCAAGGCAAACACAAACACTGCCGCTTAATACAAGCTCTACAGAGATCCCAAATCACTACTTGTCTCGAATCCAGAATTTATAGAAAATGATTGGGAAAAGCACAGAGCACACAGCTCATACTGCTTGAAAAACAGTATGTGTTAAAAGAGAAGGAATAAATTCCTGAAAAGGTCCACAAATATAAACAATTCAACATTCAAACAAAGGAGCTTCTCACCATCTCTGCTGGTGTCCCACTTAAGCATCAAGTCAATGGCATATATTGCTCTTGATGATGGATAATCGCAGATGCCAAGAGGGGCAGGTTTAGACGAAGCAACTTGGAACAATTCAGCAAATGCCTTAAAAATACTTGCCTAATAACAGAAAAAAGGTCTCTGAATGAGGAGCAAGGTTCCATAAAAGCAACAAACACATTTCTAATCACTTCATTCATACAGTGTTTTAAAGGGTTTGCATCAATGGCACTACACAACAGATGAAAATCTGCACAGTATTGGCTTCCAAATGTGCATTTAAACCTAATGCCAACACAGAAAAAGGACTCAGCACCTGGCAATATCCATGGACTTTCCTGGAAAACCAATCAATATTATGGAAATCCTGAAAAGAGTGCATTTAACATTTGAATTAACCCCCTTCTCAGGCATTATGCAAAGTATTGCACTTAAGTGTAGAGGAGGGGAAAAAGAAAACCCAGGAGAGTTCTGTGGAGACCAGCAGTACGACTGTGAAGTTCTGCCTTTTTTTTCCTGCCTATTCAGTTGTATTTTAGCTTTGTTTTGTTCTGTTCTGCAATAGAAAATCTTCTACCCGTTTATACCCCTAAGAAGGGTGGGGGGGACATGGAGATTTTAAGAATGTACTACATAGGTATTTTGAAAAACAAACAGATATCCAATCTGAAAGTGAAATAAACCAGGAAGAACACACAGGTGCGAATTTTAGCAATGAGTTTATACTGCAGTGAACCATTCCCTCTGCCAATGAAAAGATGGTGTAAAACTTTCTATTTTCTGTACACACAAAGTACTGCTTTGGGTAACTACGGGATGTATTTTGACATCTCTCTTTTTACCCCCTGTAGTCTCTTCCTGACTATTTAAAACCCTATCATATTCTGAGTATCATTAATTGGATACAAGGGTCTAGTTAAAACCAATGTGAATTAATTTATGGAAATCAAGTCATATTTGGATAATTTATGCATTTTTGAATAAATATGCACATATAAAGGCTCAACTATCATTCACTCTGCTTCTTCCAGCTCCTAATAAATAAGGAAGAATGAAAGAATTCAGTTCTGTGCACGTTTCTGAACCAGCTCTTCACATTCAGCTTTTTCTTTCAAGCACGAATCACAGGGGAAAAATTAAAATCAATGAGAAGGCTCTCATCTGCCTTCCTGCATGTTTTATGGAACTGTAGTATTTGGAGCTTCCTTTTTACAGACAAAAGATGCCCTGGTATCAGAGAACCATCTGTGTGCTTGTGAAAAGTCATCTGTGCAAGGAGCAGGGACAGGCCTCCAGCAAGGCTGCTAACACAGAGAAGCTGGGGCAGCAGCAGGAAACTCTGCACTTGAGAGTAGTCAGGACTGGCTGTATTGCTAAGTCCAATGTAAAGAATTATCGTAGTGTAATCGTGAAAGAGAATTCTCAAATTATAAAGTACAATTCTCTAACAACCAAGTATTTGAGGGCAAATTACACAAAGTTCTGAAGTAAAGGTTAACATATGATCTCCTTTGTGAAACTGATAACATGAAATATGTCTTCTGAGAAAAAAAGTCCTAACAACACAACACAACACCTTTGGAAAAGTTGGGTAAGAAAAACCCAAGCAGATCATGAACATTTACATGACAAAGATGAATTGCTGACTTACTTGTACCGTTGTCCAAGGATATTCAGGATATTGTTTTTCAAACAGAGGAATAAAGTCTTCACAGTGCACCTAAAACAGTTTAGTAACATCAAAGGCTGTCTTGGTTGGGAATGACAAGAGAATGGAACATCAAATGTATTTGCCATTCATACAAATGCAAGTAGAGAACTAGGGAATTAAGAGCTCCTGAATACCTTCCTTATTCCAGGATTTCTTGTATAAAGGATCACCCTAAGGCTTTGACAATGACAAGCTGTCGTTGTTTGTAATTCTTTTATTGTTTCTATCAATGTGGGCTCTATTCCGAATGTAGGTTTGTATTACCTTAGATAATCACAGACGACTGGGGGAAAGAGTCTAGAAAAATATTTGCTTAGGACTTCAGGTACTTGAACACCCTGTTTAAGTGGATGTGAGATAGGTTATTTGCTAACAGCCACAGAGCAGGCAACAGAAGATTTTCTACCAACAGAAAGGTGAGGGAGTGTTTTGGGCCGTTTGCTTACCTGTTTTAATGTCACACCAGGAGCATAATTCATGACGGTGAAATGCTTCTCGTAGTCATCCAAGTCATCGAGTGAAAATGCCCTAAGGAACAGAACAACTCCTCAGTTTCCAAGGTATCCCATTCTACCACGTGCACACTGTGAGGGGAGGCGAGCACCTGTTGGAGAAGCGCAGCCAGAACACGTCGTAGCTGTAGAGCCGCAGGGGCCTGGCGGAGCGCAGCAGCACCACGTAGCGCACGTCGAACTTCACCAGCCCCACGTCCTCGCGCTCAAACAGCACCGGCTCCTCGATGTATTTGCACACCACCTACAGCAGAGCACGTGAAACACAGTAAACACAGCTCAGGTGAAATGCAAGTGTCACTGCACCTCGATGACTTAGGGTACCCCTACCTGCATTTCAGCTTTTCCTCAGCAATGTGCACAAATACACGATGTTACTTTTTGTCACACTCTGACAACACGGTGTGGAATCAAGGAGGCCAGTACGTTCTCATTTCCAAAAATCACAGATTTCTAACTCTGCTGATCTTGTTGTTTTGCAACAATTGTGAAGCAATTATCTGTGCATTTCTGCACCCCAGAAAACACATGCAGTCCACACACCACCAGCAAATGGTGCTGAAGCAAGCTCCAGTGCTCACACACTGTGAGGTACAGGTAGATGTTGCAGGCTCCCTGTAAAAAGCTCCTGATTTGTCTCTTGTTGGCAAAGGTGGTACTTTGTGCCACTGAGCAGAGCAAAAACAAATCAATCAGGGCACAAAAGTAATAATGTTCCCATATTGATGACCAATGCTAGCTATAGCCAATGTGTTTGTCTGCCAGCCTGGGGATTGGCTTTACAGCAGCACCATGCTGGAGTATCCCTTATTGTCAGGGCAAGTTTTATTTTTTAAATAAGACATCGGGCTGACTTCATCACTGCAACAACTGGAGTTGACTAATTTGAAACTGAATCTATTCTGAACTGTATGCTTATGGCCAATGTATGAATTTTGAAGAAAATAAATTTCCTTTGTATCTTCAGACTTCCTTCTATTAAGCAGTTTTTTTCAACTCTGCCCTTTAAATCTTGTTCAAAGCCATGCTCTCTCACCTTTGGGCTGCTTTCCCTGTGCCTGATGATATTGTTCAGGTTGTTGGTGATGTGGGTATCCAGGCTTCTGGCCAGATTCCATGGTTTGCAGATCCAGTGATTGTCTTCTCCTCTGGGAGAGAAAGAGAGAGAGAGCAACACCTGTAAGTATCCACCTCATTCATCTGGCTGAACATCCACTTGACTGGATTCATGTCTTCTGATATAAAGTATTGCACTGTGGGCTACAGTGCAAGAATTAAGACTTTTCCTGACAGCTGGGAGAAGTAGGTCTTAGGCATAAGGGAGAGAAAAGGCAATGATACCTTTCACAGGATTTTTTTTTTTTCCCAGTTGGGGCCTAGCATGATCTCACTGTTTATCTCCTTCTGCATCTGACACCACCAAAAGGGGAAAACAACCCATCAACAGGACAGCACCACCATGAACATGCACAGGTCACGGTGTGGAATCATTCTGCCAGGGCATTGTGCAATTTTTCAAGTTGGTCCCTACTGACTCCTCCAAATCATTCACATTAAATGACACCAGAACTCGTCTCTTTGGGAAGAAACCACACAGTGTCTCAACAGTTCACATGACAGGAAAATGAAAGCACACCACCATTGTCTCGCTTTCTAGCACCCAGACACCTCCAGGGGCAAAATTCTTTGAGATATCCTTGAGAAAATCCAGCAATATGTTGGTCTTTCCATCTATCTTTCCAAGTCAGGACAGGGTGATGCTTGATGTTTGATGTCCTTTCCTCAACCTATTAAAGCATCATAAAGTGAGCTGAAGATAGCAGTTAACTTCTGTTTAGTTTGTCTGAAAATTCCTGTCTCCTCCTTCCCATTCCCTACAAAGACACTGCATTCACTGTCAATCCCAGATACTAAAAAGGAATGAAACCACCACACACTAAGGAATTCATGGCAGGTGTGTTCTCTCCTAGTCAATGCCAGTCCATAACAGACTATGTACAGCAAATAATGGCCAAATGAAATCCCTGACAGGTATCACCACAATAAGCGTCACCAAAGCAGCAACCTTTCAACCAGAATACTCCATGCCAGACAGAAGAGGTTATTCAGCAGTAGCTAATGCTCTCTTTCTCTCTTACAAAAAGAAAAATCGTAGTTTCCATCCACTTCAAGGCAGCTGCAGCAGCAGCAAAGTGTGGATTTAAAACCCTAAAGCTCCATGACTGCTTCAGTCTAACACTAAATTTTACTTTTGTAACCTTACAGAACCCAAGTACTTTAAACATTTTCCACTCTGGCTTAAGTGCAAGAACAACTGCTACCGTCCCCTGGAAAAAAAATCCCACACTTGTTGCAAACACATTTTGAGGCTTTGTATATTCATTAAACACAAGAGGCAAGATCACGACTAGGCAACAAGCAAAGGACTTCAACTCTGTATTCTAATCACAGCAAAGTTTCTGGGTTTCAAACTGCATTGCTTAAATACTCTTACCTAAAAAAAGTACCTAAAAAGCTCCCACTTTTCAGGTAAAATTCACTTGAACATAAATGCAGCAAGAGCTAACTCATGGTGGTGCAACAGCTGCCAAGACCAAAATGTGGGCTCCTGGTCTTTGAGGAAAGTGGGATCAAGACAGGACAAAACCTAAGGAAGAGGAAACACAAGTCACCTTCTGTCACGTTGCTGAAAGTAGCTGATGAACTGAGGCAACTCTGTCTGGAGGTTAAAAGTCCGAGGCAACCATCTGGGCCCATCTGGTCCTCCAGCTCGTCTAGCAATGGATGCCAGGCAGTCTTTGACAGTCAGGAGGTTCTCACATGGGAACTGATTCACCATTACCTCAGGCCTCTCCTCACTCAGCTTCCTACAAAACAAACAAGTGCTTGGTGAAGGGGGAAGGTTGTGGAGGCCTTTGGGAACACAGTTTTTATAGCAAAAAAAAGTTAAAATAGTATTATCAGGGGAACAATGAATCCTATAATTAATTAACCTATAATCTTTGAAGTGTGAGAAGTTGTAGAGGATGTCGGCTTCTCCCTCGTTGTCTGTGAATACAAAACGGGGATGTGTCAGGTTGTTGAGGACTTGCTGAATGTCTGTGAAAACCCTACAAGAAAGAAGCACACAAAAACTGTCAGTTTAGTTTCTGAAACTGATCGACTCATGCTTGAATAGGAAAAAAAGTTTTAAGTTTGACTTTCTACAAGAATTATGCTTTTCCTACATACACACCCTGTGACAATTTCTTCTTGATACACAGAAACAAATTGAAGTGGGATAGATTAAAAAATTGTATTTTGAGACAGAAATCTCAAAGGTAGTTTAGCTCTGAGAGCTTCATAAAAATAAAAATTCAGAAGATGATGACTAAATCCCTGACACAGAAGCACTAACATGAATTCACTATTCTACATGAAAAGCCCAGAAGTGAGAGCGACCTTGTGAATACCTTCACTCCTGAAAGAGCTCTAAAAATCAACCTGCTGTCACCCATGTGAAAGAAAGTCATAGGAAATCTTGTCAGTTTAATTCAGTAGCTTCAGAAGATTATTTTTGTTTGTTCAGAACTTCAAATAACCCGAACATATAAAGTAGCTACATTAGGTATATGCTGGAAATACACATGGCTTTGAGGTTTGATACAAATTCCCTCTCAACCCCATTTAAAATCACACAAAACCCCAACCCAAACCTGACAGACATTTCAGAATGTAACCAAGAATGAAGCAAGTTGTTGCATATCTTAGGAAATTTCCCTCAGAAATAAAACCAGTAACTTGGATGCTAAAATAAGCAGACAGAAATAATGGTTATTTTGATGACCTTACAGCTTAAAGTGAGGCCACTTGATTCAGAATTCAGCATGTTGATTCAAAAAGTGAGACTGTTTTTTTATATCAGTCTCATGGTAAGGCAACATTTAAACAGAATAAACAACCACTAATTTTTTCCATGAGAAACGACTGTATTCTTCCTCCTCTCCAGATCTATTCTTATCAGGTGTGGAACTTTCCTCTCCTCCTCCACTACTAATCAACTGGAAGATATATTCCCCTGAGAGACAATTATCTAAAAAGATGAACTGCAGAAATAGCCCAGTCACAGGGGGAAATGAATTCTTTAAAAAGCAAAGTATGTGAGATGCTTTGCATAGCTCCATGTGTGAGATATTACAATAGTTACACTATTTATGCTGAAGCCTGTAACTGAAAGAGAGGACTTCACTGTGGGTGAAGGGAATCAGCCTGTTGAAAGAAGCCACCAATCTTTCCTCACTGTTGCAACAGAACAAAGTTAGTATTTATAGAATATGTAATACTATATAGCACTAATAGTATTAATATATAATAATATATAGCATTTCTTCCTGCAATTTGTGGCTTCTTGACTTCTCCTTGTAAGTCTGCATACTAGGGGAAAGTGTAGTACCAAATCTGATGTACTGGATCCACTACAAGTTCTGCCAAACCCATAAGCTCCCTTAATATCCACTGATTTGGAGCAACTGTTTGTCCTTGCTGAAGCAAAATGAAATCAAAGTGGTGACCTAAAGATAAAAGGCCAATTATATAATGCTGTAACAAAGTCCTGAAGCATCCAAAATCTCCACACAAATAAGCATGAAAGAACACATGCAGCACAAGAACTACTAAAATTTAAGATGCTCAGAAAATCTCAAACTGGTTCCTTACAAACACACCCTACAAGTCACCATCCCACAAAGACCCAGTGCCAGAGCACTCAGGATTATGTATTTGAAGACTTGCTTAACGTGCAGCACAAAAGAAATAGGGGAGCTCAATCTATCTTTGTTAAGTGCAGGAACATCACTGTAATAAGATGAGGGAGGTTAAGATTAGAGGGAAAATAAGGCCATTTCATTTGTTCTAAGGTTTTAAGTTACTCCACCCATTCTGTATGCTATCCTCCTACCATAAAGTCTTGGGACAGTCAAAAGCTCTAGAAAGCAGATCATTTCAGTTTGAGAATGCAAATCTCCTAGAAACACTATGTAAAATTCATGTATTTCACTGCCAACATCTACCACTGAGTTTAGTGGTCAGAGTCTCTCAGGCACTTTAGACTGTCCAGTATCAAGGCACACATTTGAAACAGTCAGATCTCTGCACTGAAGAACACAGACTAAAAGGGCAGGCACCTGACAGCCACTGAGGAATCCCTTCCCTGTTACCTAAGGAGCACATAGGATCTTCCATGGCATTTTCCTCGGGTTTAGTTAAATATGTTGGTACACATTTCTGTGTCTACCCTGGTAACACACACAAAAAGATACAGACAGGTAAGAAATGCACCAAGTCCCACTCTGGCTTTGGCAGATGGCAGAGCACCTGCACTGCAATCCTGTAGTATAAGCCAAGCTATTTTGGACCTTACATTCAGTATCAGTGACACATTGAATTAACGAAGCCAGCTAACAATACCTCCCAAATGATGTTTTTTTCCCCTTGTCTCACAGAAGTCCTGGTAGGGATGCTATACAGTCTGGGATTAAAGATGATATTTGGTAAAATTATGCAAGTAAGGTAAATATGTTTAGATGTTACTTCATTTACTCAAAATATTTAAAGCTAAGAAGCAGTTGTGAGAATCAACACCCACAGCACAGAGCTGACAAGACCAACCAAAACAAAGAGTTGTCTCATAACAGCTCTTTGGACATTTTAAAAAAATGACTGATGTAGCTGAAGAGAAACATGAAAGAGAAGATCCAAAGAAACAGAGATGATCAAGCCCAACACAAACTGGAAAGACTTTCCCTAATAAATCTGTCTTTGAAGCATTTACTTCTTTGATTCACTTTTTTTTCCATTCAGCAATCAGCACAGCTGGATAGAACAATCTCCCTCGGGCAGCGGTTACTATGCTACAAGACCTAATAGCTCCTATAATTTTGCAGTATCAAAATACTTGTACTCACTCCCCCACTTCTCAGGACTCAGGTTAAACATTTATTTCATCTTCCATTCTCAGTCTTAGCTCTGCTTCGATACAAGCTGACTAAGAATTTGTTCCAGGTTCTAAACTTGGCAAACTCATGCCTTGAATGTCTTCTGAATCCCCTAAAACAGCAGCAATCCACAAAGCAGAGCACACACATTATTAACAGGCTACACACATCTACCCAGCTCCACGTGTTCCCATCTGTCCGCCCTTGGTGACAGCCCTAAAGTCTTTAAAGCTTTAAAAGAGGCCAAGAGCACTGGAAGGCTGCAGCTCCCAATCAGTCATCTGGACTCTGAGAGGCTGCTCTGCTTGTGGAGGAACTTTAGTACACAAAATTCAGAGCACGAGAAGGATCTTACAGCCTTCTGTCCAGACACGAACAGGATAAAGGAAAAGAGAGGAAAACCCTTAGGAGTACATTGATTGGGTGTGGATTAAATTCATTAGAAGAAGAGCAGGAAGAATTGATGTGTTTCCCCCTCTTTCCTTCCTTGCCTACCATTCACTTGAAATGTAAGATACAAAATAAAGAGGTAAGCAGTGAAAAATATATCAACATTTCCCAACATCCTCAATATTTCTTTCTGCCTCTATCAGAATGCATCTGCCTTTGACTCCTGTATCTGAGCACAACGGATGAAAAAAATCAGCTTTTGCTTATCCTCACAGTCATGTAACCAGAGATTACAACTACAAATGGAATCTTGGCTATCACTGGGCAAGTTAACAAATGCCTCTCCCCAAAAAGTGACTTTGATGTCCAGTAGTTCTTCTCAAGTAAAGTTGATTTAGGGAATAATAAATCAACACAAGAAGCTGGGGTGTGAGTACATCTACCAAATACATTTTAGTGCAACTTTACCCCTTAAGCAAAATGTTTCAGGCAAGAACTGTGATCCCAGTGTCAGACTACAAACACCCTGGAGTGCAACTCACAGCACATGCTAAGCGATGGTTTGTTTTTCTGGAATAAAACCAGTAACAAGGCAGCCTGGCCATGCAGCACTACCACTTTTGCTCACAAAAATCCCTTATCTTTGCAATGTTCTTCCAGCTTTCTTCTGAAATGGTTTCACAGCACATGGTCCATTTTTGTAGCAAACACATATCCAATTTAAAACATCCCAGGTTTTTTTAAGATTCCTGTTTGGTAATGCCATCTGAAGAAGGGGAATAGTCTGTTATATTCACACAGCACAGAGCAGCACAAGTACCCCTATGGACATACATGCTAAAATGCAGAAGACAAGTCTTTAGTCTTTCTTAGAAACTTTAGCCATACTTAGTGAAAACAACACTGTGTAACCTAGTGTTAAAAAATTATGCAACTTTTCTTTCACCCAGAAGGTGGCACTTACTAAAAAAAAAAAAAAACAACTAAATTTATTCTTTAGAAATTCTGTAAGTGACAATTCATTCACGCTGAAGAATAAATCCAACAGGAGCAACTAATAAGTCAGAATCTTAGGGAAGTGGCTTTGTATAAACACACCTTTACCTTGCCTCTGTTGTTCAAAGATGGAAAAGGCTGTTCAGCCTGAACACACTGCAATACTGCACATAATCCTGGTAAGAAAACATTTTGTTTGTCGATACGTACTTGAAAACTTTGTCTTTGGCATAAACTGGTGGACTTATCACTACTGGAAGTTTTTCCTTGTTTTCTGCTAAAATTGCCTGGAAAATAGAAAACCACAAGAAGTTAATTCTAGGCAGAATGAAAGAGTCCATTGCATGTCTTACTGGCCTGTTCTCTTTGGTGCAAGTGAATTTCAGTGAAGTTACATTTTGACAATTCTATTATGTTGTGTGATATGCTGTTCAGAAAAAAAAAATCAGTACAAGAGCAGAGGCAGAAGGAAATCCTATCAGTAAAAAGGAACAAGAAATAAGGCTTCAAGACCAGGGCACATCAACACTGTTGAAAGACCCTGAGAAAGTCTTGTCTCCTAACCATTAAAAAAAATCTCAAATCACAGCCAACCACATACAATAGAAGACAAAGTTGCTGTATTTCCAACAAAATGGAAGACTGACCATTTAGTTGTGATGCTTTGTTACAGATGACTAAAAAAATCATAGGAGGTTGGAAGCCAATTCTGCTCCTGTGAAAATGGACAAAACTTTTTTTGCAGTCTTCAGCAGTAACCACGACTGCAAAGTCTCTCTCCATCCTGTACAGCCCCCCTGTGACTGATAAAAGGAAATACACTTTTGGATCATTGCTGATGCCCTGCCAAAGGAAGCAGCTCACAGATACTCTGGGATAGGAGTTGCGAAACAAAAGCAGCTGCTGCTGTGCAACAGCTCTTTGTGCAACTGCTGTGCTCTTTGAATTCCAGCTGCTCCAGACTACCCTAAGCTGCAGTGGTGAAGTGTCTGTCCAGCCACAGATGCACCTCTTTACCTTAAAGGCTGGTAGAGGCAATAAAATCCTACATAAGCGGAAAGATAAGCAAAACCACAATGGTAATCAAAGATCTTAGACATCACCTTCTAAAACAGATTGGGCAGGACAAATACAAAATAATTCCTGTAGTCACCTAAGAATAAGAAGAGAGCCTGTACTTTTAAGGTGAGAAGATTACAATTTTCAGAACAGTACCAGAGGATGTATTATTGTTTTTTGCAGCTCAAACCCAGGGAGCTGTTGACATCTCCCTAGTCCCAGAGATACTCCCTCCACCCCAGACATTTCATTAGAAGCTGCCTCCCCCGACACTTGTTTCTGCAATCATTGCCCCATCATCACCCACAGTATCATTTGAGTTACAGCCTTTGTGGTCTGTGTTGGAAACCAGAATTAGGTAACGGAATAAAAAACAGGTATCAGAAAGTTAAGCCACAATGTTGCTGGAACAACTCTCTCGTTATTTTACAAATAATGAGAACTGTCAGCAACATGGTATCTCTTTCTAACTGTGTCACCTTTGGTGTTTAGGGATGTGCCATACCCTGAGCTATTCTTCACTGGTCTGTCACCAGTTGAGACTTTCATCTACTCCTAGATATTCCAGAGTAAAAGAAAGTTCTGTTGGTTGGTTCTAGCATCAGTAGAGCTCTCATCTCTTCTCAACAGCTCAGTGGCAGAGACAGTTAAAAAAAGGCTGCTTTAAAAAGGTGTTTTTAAGGTAGAGTGGTAAAGGAGGATACTAGACCCATTTGCCACACACAGTTCTTTAACTTGACCTGATAGTACCAAAACAGAATTAAAACACATGCAAAAAAGTTGCCTTATCTGAGACCAAGGCACTTTTGCCAAGAGAACACATGTAAGAGAAACTGTGGGTGCACTGCTGTTCCTCATTTGTTAATGCAAAGTACAGCTCTTCCAAAAATGCAAAATCCCAACCAACCAATCTGACTTAGGTTACAGGACAGCCTAGCTATTATGAGTGTATACCCTTATTTAGCAGAAGCAGGTTAACTTCATTTCTGACTAGATATTGTTAGTAACAAGATGGATAGAGCATTTTCTGCCTCTCATCCATCATAAAGAAACAGGCTGGGATATAGATTCATCTTTAGAAGCTGTACTTTGAATGCTATTAGTAGCCAGTACAGCTTCCTCACAGGTATCAGTTTCCTCATTTTTCTAAGAAGTGAATCTTGTGCAGACATTGTTCATGAAAAGGAGATTCCAAACATTAACTTCACATCCTTAAAACATCCCAAACCTTTACTAGAAAGGAAACAAACTGAATGAGTACTTTATAATAGTGCCACCAAATTAAAAATGTCTCTGCTCCAATATTTAATGGTTCTAAACCACAATACAGCCCAGCATTCAGTCTGAAAAATGTAACTTTTCCTAAAATAGTAAACCAAATCTTTCTGTAATTCAAGACTGAATAGCTACTACAATAACAAATCCAATCAATAAGGCTATTAGACCATGCATCAAATATCTAACTGGAAGATGGATGCCTCATATGAAGTACCTTGTAGTGTGCTTATAAAAAAAGCTAAGCAATACAGCAAGAAAATATTAGAACTCATTTATGTTGCTCCAGTATTTAAACACTTAGATATTACATATAAGTGTAAGACATTTCTTGTCTCACTGTGCTTTGAATTTTTTTTTTAATTTAATGGCTGTCCTCTGAATCAGTCTTTAAGTTTAAAAAGAAGCAAAATCGGAATTCTTGCAATGCTTTTTTAGACACTGTCTCTTCTTAATGGAGATAAGATACGGAATTAACTTATTAAAATCGTACCTGGTAATGCTCATCTGGTGGCTCTGGAGTAAAACAGCTGACATCCAACACTTCAGTAGGCACCCACGGTAACAAAACACATTTCCTGATCAGGCGATCCGTTTCCCCGTACGCATAATCACGAGTGACTTCATCTGCAGCAAAACCAGGAGAACCTTTAGGAGCCGCCTTTCATTTCCCACTGAAAATCTTCAAATGACAGCTGTACAGTCAATACCAGCACAACTTTCGTTGTTTAAATGAAAAATTAGAGATAATTAAAGAACTGTGATAAAAAGAGTATTGTTTAGGATGCTTATCTTATCCACATGATGGAGGCATAGGGTGGCCCCTGATTAAGATTACAGGAATAAATCACTGGCCTGGTGTTGTTTCCCATCTTTCAGAGCCTGACTTTCTGACTCAGAGCTACAAACACCGACTTTAAGGAATTTTTTTTTAAACCCCTCAGATGACTGAATTGGCAGTTTCACTAAGGCAGTGATGCAAAATATAAGTTCTCTGTCAATAAAACAATAGCAACATTTTTGGACTGATAAAAGGTCTCTATGTCAAAATATGGAAATACCAGACAGAGAGAACTTTTACATTTGACAGTGTTACAAGAATGCAGCCATTTTGGTCTTGAAACATTTGTTCTACCGTGAAATGCTCAGTGATTTGTAAGAATTGGCCTGTTTTCCATTGCAAGCATTAAAGAAAACCCCAGCTCCTCAGACACACACTTACCACCAGTTTCAAGGTCTCTCAAAGGCCAGAGAACCGTGTAAGCAATTTGTTGAGGCATATAAAACAGAGGAGCTGCTGCAAAACTCGGCTGGTCTGAATGCTGAATGCGTGATCCAAACTCATCCATGATGTACCAGACAGGAACCTTCTCCTCTGCAGTCTGCAGGATTAAACAGAGGGAGACATCTCACACACATCGACTGCAGGAAAAGCTCCGTGAGACAGAGGCACTGGCAGCATCCCTACCCCACTTCTCAGATTCCTGCTGTAGCCAGGACTGTGGGTAGGTGCTCCACACAGAGTAATGCTCTCAGCCCTGCAGCCCTGAGGCTAAGCCAGCACCCAGGCCCTGCTGGGAAGGGATACCTGTTCCCACCTTGACTGCACACTCCCATCCTCTTTCTCATGCTACTGCTATTGCCTACCAGACCCGCTTCCCCTGAACCAAAGTAGCCACTTAGGGGAGCTAAACCAGCAGAAGGCTGCTTGGTAGGATTAGTTTTCCTTCAGTTTCTATCAGAATCAATTAGCTCAAAGGTGTTTGAAATTTAAGGAGAACAAAACTGCTGCCTGCAACAACAGCTGGCTGTGAGTGTTGAGGCTGCATTATCAAAGTGCCCCTTCCTGCAACACTTGCCATGAAAAAATCCTGAATGAGATAATAAACTTTGAATTGCTTGGTAGCACTACTGTGGTCTTTTTACAGAGGTAGGAATGGAGCAGAGAGACTAGACTTAAGATATCCAAGCAGCCCAATCCCAGAAAAGGGAACAGGAGACAAGTTTAACTACAGCTTGAATTAATTGTCTTCTGGAAAAATCACTTTTCAAGTGGCAACACAGATAATTCCATTTGACTCACTAGCTATTCATGACAAATTGAGAAACAGAGATAGGATAGAAAAGACTCAGAGATACTGTTCAGATCTCCCTTTTATTTAAGGAAAAAGTAGTCACAGTGAATCCCCTTCTCAGGGATTTTTCAGACCTGATTCTATTGTGAGTTAAGTCTGAGCTTAATTGATAAAGATGACCAGTCCAGAGAACAACCTCAAGACCCTGAGCTAATAGGTGCAGTCTGATCGTGCTCTCACTGCTCAGGGTTAGCCCTGCCCACTCTGCATAGGGCTGAGGCCAAAGAATTCACCTTTCTCCTCTTTAGTTCAAAAAACTCAAAAAAGCGTTGGAGCTCCACTGCAAACCCTACAATAGGGTTTTCAGGTGAACCCTGAGGGTTGTATTCTCTCAGAAATGTCATGTGTGCACTTGAAGGTGTTTGAAGGCTCAAGACACACTGGTACAGTGCTGAAGGACTAGAGAGGGCAGGGTGACCAAACCTCATGTGGTCTTACCCACACACCCTTAAAGCAGCAGCCCTCTCAGTGAGTTATGCTTGGGAACACTCAAGCTCCATCCTGAAGCTAGCTGGTTCTCACCTGAGGGTAAGGTAAAATTTACACAGTACAAAGCAGGGAATTACTCTGCAGTGTAGATACACCCCTGGTCTGTAAAGCACTCTGCACAGGCGAGGAAAACTGCAACCACGACTGAAAAACAGCTGATTCTATGAGAGGTTCTTTCCTTCACTATGAAAAACTTTGAGTAGGAAAAAAACCCAACATAACCTACAAACAGACCTCCCACTTACAGCCCCTTTCTTTTGCAGCAGACTCCTCTCTCTGTAAAAAAAAAAAAAACAACAACTAAAATTTCTCATCAGAAAGCTGGTAGCAAGCTGCTGTGTGTTTTAGCTCTACATTGCATTTGCTCTCCTACCAAACAGAAGTTTATTCTGAAATGCCTGTCAGGATCTTTGTTAATATCCATTTACTGGAACGTCTTCACCCCACAATTGTTAACATCCTGTAGAGACTTACCCCTTGAGAGAGCTGGTAGGTCTGGTTATATTTCCACATTTCCTGCAGCACCTGCTCGATGCTGCCCTCGTCTGGGACCTCTCCGTGGAAGGCGATGCCCATGAGGTTGGCCATCCTGTGCAGCAGGCCGGGCACACGGCGCAGCTGCTGCCGGGCGTGCTCCACGCGGTACGTCCAGGCGTGGTCGATGAGGAACACGCTGCAGGAGAGTTTGGGTGGCGTTACAACCCGGGATTCTCACACACACACAGCCACATGCTCTGAATAAAAGCTGCATTTCCCTGTAGATGGTGTCATAGCTAATCTGCTCTTAGTCACAAAGTCATTCCCAGAGCACACACCATGGTATTGCAGGGTAGGAGCAACTTTCCAGCAGTAATTTACACTCTGGTTTTGTTCTAGAAAGCTTGTGGTGCATTAGCGAGCATTTCCATGAAAATGAGGAGCAAATGAAGAACAGGCACTCAGTTTGTGAGCTTATTCCCTTTAAAAGCCAAGAACACGAATGTCTTCCCTTTTAATCACTATTAACTCTATTGCACCAACCTGATATTCTCCCTGAAGCAGGAAAACAATAAATTGTTTTGAAACATTATTTGAGGACGTTGTTAGCCACGAGGACTGTGACATCTGCTGTCATCTGTAAAGCCAGGTGGACAAGTCTGATCATCAGAAGCCTGTATATGCTATTACAAGAAAATGAGCAAAGAGTTTTGATTGTTTCAATTTGGTTTGGGTTTTTTTTTTTTTTGGGTGGGGTAGGGTGTGTCACCAAGTTATTTTTAGAAAAAATGCAGTGTTTAAAAAAATTACAATCTAACCCAAAATAAAACTATACATATCTGGCACCCCTTCCCTTGACAAGTTTAACCCTTGTTTAGACTGCATGACTTTTAGAAAAACCCGCAGTTTTTCAAACAGAAGGGTTCTCCATATTTTGGTTTTATCATCTGACTGAACCAATACAGAGAAAAATCTGAATTCTACTTACTAGCAAAAACCCCAAATCACACAAAAACCCCTCCACAACACCTATATTTCAGAAAGCTAAAAACATGTCTGCTGTCACATAGGGCAAGTATGGCTGAACAATTATTGTCTCCCAGATTCCACACACACGAAACCTCATTTAATTTTAAAGTTAAAGGCTCCAGAGAATGCTAAGGTCAAGCTCTTTGAAAACATCAGCAAACAGGTGTGTTCTGCTCCTATATTCACACACCTGAATGCTGCAAGGAAGCCCAAGATTATCACGGGAGCTGGTTTTGAACTTGATAATTTAAGTTCTCACATTTAGAAAGGTGATGACTTCTGGTAAAGCAGGGATGTAAAGGCAGATACTTGTGATTCTTTGTTGGTTTTACGCATCGAGCCTGATTTAAATTTTTAGGTTTTGCATGTTTACCTAAGATCTAGAAAGTACGAAAGGCCTCACAGAAGTTTTACAGAACTGAGCAGAATTGCATTTAGATCTCCAGCAGAGATGACTTCATCTCAATGCTCTTTATTAAATACTGTGTTCTATGTTTGAAACCAGTAAGAACACAAAAAGCACTGCTATAATATAAAGTTGCTTCTTACACAACTTTATTCTAGTTTTATAGATGCATCTTAGTCTTATATTCAAGACAGATAAGCTGATTTTGAAGCAACAGAACAGTAGTTTGATACATTCAATTAGACATGCAGGCACACGACCACACTCTTGAATTATACTTTAGCTGACTGAAGGAAATGTAATAGCCCACAGAATATCACCCTGAGCACCTTCTTGGCACGAGATTTGTGGAGATCACGAGTATTCCTTTAGTGATTTTTTCCACAGGCACAGAGTCTTGCAGATACAAAGGTCTGTTTCATTTCTGCAGAAATCATTTCAAGGTTGCCTTTTCCCTATTTTCTCCCTGAGTTTACTAAAACCAATTTCTAAGTATCTTCCTGCATGATTTAAAAAGGAACCACATTAAAATACGTGCTCTCCCAGTACCCTTTGCAAGGTGTGCTTCACAGCATGCATCTCTTCTCAAACACGCAGCTATGTCTTAAGAGTTGGAAAAGAGGATTTCTGAACAGGAACAAACAAATCTCAAAGCAAACTCTCACTGTCATTTTAAGGTTTCACACTACTCAAAGATTGAACACTGTTTCCAAAATCACAACTCACCTATCGGGATTAGAAGCTTGAAGCCCATTCTCATTTGTTACAATAACTTTGAAACAAGGTCCATTTCCAGGATTTGGTTTCTTTTTAAATTGTTCTTCCATTTCTTCATCAACTTCTTCCTCCTCATCCACCTCTTCTACTTGCATTATTCCAAAGTAGTCACCAGCATCAAATACCTGAGATGGAAAGTGCACAAAATATCATGCAGTTGGTTAAGACAGAGCCCGGATATGCACGATGCAACACCTGTAGATATTTTTTCCCTGCAATCTGATAAAAATTGGCATTTTTAACTTAAGAGATGAATGAACAACAGTATTTATTCTTTCACATTTTAATAGAGCTGTTTGTTTGGGAAATTTCTTTAGTTAATATTGGCAGGAAGCTTTGTTGGTTTCTCTGGCACCAACAGGTCTACTAATGACTGTGTATTAGTTTAATGCCTCAGCAAGAATTTTAGAGGCTGAAAACAGAATAACTTTGCTAAAATCAGTAATTTAAGACCTGCAAACCTGGGTGTTACCCAGGCTCCATAACCAACTAAAGTACATTAAGGTCCCTGAAGAAAAAGAGCTTTTCCCAGTTGAGTTCGGAACCAGTTAAGAAATTTCAGCCTGTTTCCCTCTCTCTTCTTTCCCTATAAAGGGAACTATCAGTGCTCACTCACCTCCAGATAAATTGGGAGATTCCTTATACTGCTATATACAAAGTTAAGTTTTATACACTTATCTCTACTAAGGTGCCAAAAGCGGTTTGTTTACATTCTTGCCTACTCTGGATGCAACAACTTCATCTGGAACAAACAGAAATTAGGGCAGTCACCACACAAGGCTCCCTTGCCAAACAGTGGGCTTGCATATCTTGCAGAACCAGGACCCTGCTGACACCTTTCATCATTTCAAACTGAACATATGCTTTTAGGAAGACAAAAATATGTAAAGCCTCAAAAGACTGTTGAAATTCCTTCAGAGAGAATTATTTTGCTAGAGTCACTCAAACACCACCTAACGAACCAGGCATGGGCAGACAAATCCTTTGCCTCAATCTAACATGACTAAAAAGTAGCAGGGAGGGAGAAAGGTCTAAAGCGTGAGCTCTGGAGTTACTGGTTCAACACTCCAAATCCAATTACACACAGCCTGCAATGCCAGATTATTAAAAATCATTACTTCTATATAGTGACAACTTATTAGTTGTAAAATCCCAGTGGCAGCAACGAGCTTTTACTCGTTCAGGTGAGTGTTTCTTTAGGACAACTATTTTTGCTAAGCCTCAACAGGAGGGTGAGGAAATCAACTCCACATTTGTGAAGAAAGGTCACCTAGAAAAAGCAGACAGCTGCTCAAAGAGGGAGGAAGTCAGCAGGGAAACGACAGCTACTTCTCATCTTAAGCCACAGTTCACAGAGCAGATCCAAGTGGAGAAATATCTGAAATTCCCTTCTGAGGAACAGGGGATGGTATTTTCCTCTGGGATGGCGAAAGGCAAGGCGAGGTGGAAAAAAAATCATAGAATGTCTTGGGTTAGAAGGGACCTTAAAAGATCATCCTGGTTCCATCCCTGCCATGGCAGGGATGCCTTCCAGATGCTAACAATAGCTAACAGCTATTAGCTGTTATCAGCTGATAGCTTCTTAGCTAACAGCTTCTTAGCTAAACACTAAGAAGATGCTAACAGTATGTTGGCTAGTACATACATAAGCATTTTTTTAGGGTAAAGAAAATTACTTTGCAAACAAACTGACTAGAGATTAAAAAAACACCTACTAAAAAAATAAGAAGCTTAGTTTCTTTCACTTCAGCAGGTATCAAGATAGCAGTTCTAATTTATTTCTAGTTTTACGCTTGCTAGAAGAGGATAACATTACTCAATATTAAGCAGTATCACAACCTCTTGCTGTTCTAATAGTAGCCTCCAATGCTTCTTTAAGTCTCTGCACAGTTGCCTTGACAATTTGTAGTCACTGAAGTTCATGTAGCTGCAGGCAGGTTCCAGCAAAAGGAAGAGCCCTTCCCTGTGCTCACAATTAATTTTTGTCAGGTTGGCTCCCAGCTGGGTGAGCTCCCTGATCTGGTTCAGGGTACAAGTGCTAATCCCAGCCCACAGCAGCCAGCAAAAGCAGCGTGCCAGGAAACATATTTCACTCTTCCCTGAAGAGACACTTCACTGCTCCTGCTGCTGGATCAAGGGCCATCCTCAACAACCTCATTAGCCAGCAGAAGAAACGGCAGCCAAGTGACTGGCAGTTGTCGCCGCGGACCCTCGGA
>VZTI01003906.1:213252-258175 GCA_013397865.1 Struthidea cinerea | reverse complement strand
GCCGCTGCTGGGCACGGGCCGCCTCAGCTCGGTGCTCGGAGAGGGCTCCCAGGCCTGGGAAATGCATGGAAAAACACAGCGAGGGGGTTGGAAATGATGCGAGAGAAAGGAAAGGCTCTGCAAGGAGAAATTTAGAGGCGGCCTGTCGCTGTAAAGCGCCGAGAACGGCAAGAAACGACGGGATCCAAGTTCAGGAAGAAAAGTAGTTCTGTGTTCGGTATTAATTAATTAAATCATCATTTTTAAAACGTGGATCGCAAAGAGTGTGTTGAATGGCATAAGACAGTTGGGTCCTCGGCCATCCACCCCTTGAGGGGATTGGTCAAGCTCTAAGACACTTCTTCCAAAATATCAGAAAGCCAGAACCACAACAATCCTGCACAACAAACCCAGGTGCAGGATTAGGAGTTCGTTTACAAAAACCCACAGCAGTGTTTTCACGGCTTCTGTGAGAACTGCAAAGTTCTCCCAGAGCGCTGCAGAAAGCTGAAAGATTTCTCTACCAAAGCTTTTCAGCATCCACAGCGGCCTACCCCAGCACCTTCGGAAAAGGCACTGGCTGCATCCTCTGTGATGAGAGAGCAGCACAGTCAGTCGGGAATGACATTTATTTGGTGCAGAATTTAAAAAAATGGGGGAAAAAAAAGAGGGTGCAGTGGTGAGGGGCAGCCCCAGAAAGCACCAAGCTCTCCCCAGCAGTGGGGCAGCAGCTCTCCCCAGTTTTGGCTGCTCAAAACACCCCAAAATCTCTGCTGGTGGCACCACGTGAGCAGCGGCAGGAGCTCAGACCTAAAAAGATCGTGACCTTTGGGGAGGTTTGATGTAAAAATCCAGTTTTATTAAAAAAAAAATGTTTGTGTTATGGAAGTTGCCGGGGTTTGGGGAGGGAGCTGAGCTGTCACTCACCTTTCTGGATCCAGGCAAAAAATTGTTCAAGGCCTGAGGATAGCTGCAAAAAACAGACAAAGGTTTAGGGAGGCAGTGCCAACACCTAATTAACAAATTAATGTTAATAAATGCTACAACTAATGATGGACGCACATTAATGGTCCGAGAATGATGTTTTATGACCAATTTAAATGGTCAAGTGGGTGCTCAGAGGCCAGTTTTTGCCTCCTATATCACTCACACCCACTTATTCTCCTTTCCCTCATAATGGTACAAATCAACAATTATTGACAGTTTCATGACCAGAACAAGAAGTGAACCATTTGGCAAAATATTGTTTGGGCAGCAAACGCAGCCTTAAATGCCATAGTTCTGGGTAAAATAACTGAAAAATGGGATTTATTCCCATTCCATCATGATTCTCTATACTATGGGGTGTTTCCAGACCTTTGGAGGATGTTTCCCACCCATTTCAGGACATCTCAGCCCTTTTGGAGGACACCGCAGGTGGGTTTTGGCTCTGGGAGACCCAGCCCAGCACCAGAGAAGCCCTGACGGAGATTGAGGGTGCTGGAATCCCCTTTCCCATCCCAAACTTGTGGGACTTACTAAAGCACGCCTGGCACGCCCCAGCTGCCATTGGCATCTCTGTCAACTGCAAAGAACAGAGAGAGAAGGTTGTGTCAGGAGAGCAGGGGGCTGATGATGATGATGATGATGATGATGGTGATGATGCTGGTGACCAGACCAGCAGACACCTCAAGAGGAGGGTCCACTACTCCGAGGGGCATCGACCCACAACCAGGAACCTGGAGAGGTTTCAGGGTGGTTCCTCGTCTGTCCACTGGATGGATTTCCCTCCGAGTTCTCCCAGCAGGAGCTCACGTTTCACTCTGAAACCCAAACCAGCAGGCTCTGGGCTCATTTTCAGCTTGCCAAGGGGCACTGGTGACCCTTGCTGGCTGGGCCTGGCACGGGCTGCTCCTGGAGATCCTAAACACCGGGAGGACCTGGATCCAGATGCTTGGCAAGAACTCACCTTTAACATCACTTATTTATGCACTTTTATGCCTAAAATTCCACTGTGGCAAAACGGATTTGGAAGGATTTGAGGATTTTCTGACGATAACCTCCAATCAGCACCAGGCCGCCTCCTCCTAAACCCCTTTTGATGAGCACATCTGGGAAACTGTGTTTATGGGGTTGTTCTTTGGTGTTTTCCCTCTTTTCCGCAGATCTGAGCTGGATTTGGAGGTGCAGCAATATGAAACTACTAGTAAAAATCAAGGAAAACAGGAAAGCAAACATCCACTACATCACTAAACTCTAAAGATAAAAACACCTTCCGCTATCATCCCCAGAAATGATATTTATGAAGATTTCCCCTCTTGTCATTCCCCAGTGGGGGGATATGTGCAGTAAGATGTTTTGCAGCTAGCTGGATCTCTGTGAGAGGGGTTGGGTGAATTAAAGCCAGTGATCACAGCGATGAGGGATGGCAGCCCCTGCAAGATGACCTCGGGGGCGCTCGATGGAGGCACAGGATCCACACTGGGTGGCACAAGGGCAAAATACCCTTAAATTAGACCCCAAATATTCCATATTATTTTCAGTGGTTCCAAAGGAGCACAGTTCTCACTAACTGAGGTGCAGGAGTGAGCGCCAGGGCCTGAAAATATTCTCCAAAATAACCTTGAAAATCACCATTAAATCATTCCCTGGAGGGGTCAGAATTCTCCCTGTAAATGTAAATATCTGATGTGCCTTAAATAAAAGCACTTACTTTGATCCGGAGGGATCAGGGAAAAGAGGATGCTACGTGGGTGGCACCTGGCCATGGCTGAGGGCAAGATTCCCGTGCTGGCACGTGGTCATTTGGTCATTTCCACTGCTGGCACCTGGTTGTGTCCAAGGGCTGCATTAGCGGGGACTGGGCAGGTCTGAGGGCCAAGTTCTGTTGTTGGCAACCGATGCCGGGACCGAGGTCAACATTCCCTTGTGGGCACCCAGTCGTGTTTGGGGGCCAGGCTCCGTTGCCATGGGAGAGGAGCAGGAGTGATGCCGTGTGCCCCAGCTGCGAGCTGGGGGAATCGCTAATAAAACGGCTTCAAAGTCAATCAGAAGTTGAAGAGTAAGAGATTTGATGTGTTCTCCCTGTTGTCAAGGCAGAACAAAACCAAAAGACAACAATAGCACCCTGTGGAGTGATGAAATGCTGCCTCAAATGGCCCCTTCTCACCCCTTTCCGACCCAAAGAACATTTTTGGATCAGTTTCAGTCAAAACAGCAATTCCCTGGAGTCGCAGTGAGTGTCCCTCCTCTTGCAGCTTCCCTGCAGGGAGGCCGGCGCCCTCCCTCCACCTCCAGCGTTCAGGATTTAGTAGCTTTTAATTAATTTTTACCCCTAAAAACACACTTTACAGGGTCACAAGAGTATGAAGATTAGGTTATTGGGAGAGTTAAAACTCCTTCTGAGGCAGGAAGTGGAGGAAAAACGTTTTTAACTTCATGGTGTGAGACAAGATGATGAAAAAATGGGCATTTTTATGATTTTGCTTCACAAGATCTGGATGAAATTGCTTTTTTTACAAAAGTCTGGATTGTCCTGGGCCTCTGCAGAGGACTTTATGTTTCTGAAACACTTTATTCCTCATGTTGTTCTATGAGGAGTGTCATGAAGCTGAAAACCTATGAGCTGAGAGACACTTGGGGGTATAAAATAACTTGAAAAAAAATGAAATAAAAGTCAAAAGAAGCCCTTCCAACTTATTTCTGTGGCCAAACCGCACTCACAGGATGATTTCCACCCTGGAGCCCTGTCCAAAGGGGATATTATGGAGTATTTGGTTGTGACGTGAGGAAACAATGGGATTCAGCAAAGGGGTCATGCGGGGATGCCAAAATCCTGCATTTATTGCCGTTGGCCTTCCATGGCACTTCACACCTTGCTAAAGTAACACCTGGTCACTGGAGCACTTGGGAAACACATTGGGATCCACAGGGAAACATCCTTGGAGAGACCATCTTAACGCAGCTTGTTAATTACCACCGCTAAATCCGTCTCCACACGAACGAAGCACTGCAATGCTGTTTAATTAACACAAGCCTGTGAGGGTCAGCCCACCAGCGTGAGGCAAACCAAGACTTCTGGAGCAGGATGGATCCCGCCTCCATGATGCCGTGTGTCACAGAAGTGTCACGGGAGTGGCGGAGATGCGGAACCCGTGACTGGCGATTGTGATCTCACCCGTGCCATGCTTGGTGTCCTGAGGAGTGGGCCGGCCAAAGCTGGCCCTTGGGGTAACCTGGCTCCTTCCCCGCATGCCTGCCTTTCTCCAAGTGTTCTTTGGCCTCGGCAGCAGCTGCAAGCACCAACAAAACGCTTTTGACAGCTGAAGGTGTTTTTCGGGTAACATTTGGGGTTTTTAAAATCATTTTATTGAGCTACAAATGTTTCCTTTCCCAACAGGTGATCTTTCTGGAGGAGGTGCTGATATCCTTTGTCATCCAAAGCTTTTCACTCCGTACCTGAGAGGAGCAATGGCTACAACAGGGAATGACTTCTCTGAGTAACGTTTTCACCAGCCGGCTTGGACTTTGTGAATGCCCACGGATGAAGGACATGGCCACTGCTCCATCCCTAAGTGTTGATGTGCTGACAACCTGGAGCGAATTCTGGGGCCTTCCCTGAGAGCAGCCAGGCCCAGGTGTTGCTTGTTTTCATCACATTACAATCAGGAAAAGTGAAGATCTGATAATCCAAGGCTCTAGGGGGAAAGGAAGGTGGCCTGAGGCCCAGAAATCAGTGTGGATTTGTTGGACTTCCGGCAGATGAAGCAGGGGAGCAGACTGTTTTCCAGAACTGCTTCCCTGGCAGTAGATGTCAGCGGGGTGTTAGGCTTCCCTGATGTTTCTGGGTTGCTGGTTAGAACTGTTGTCCTTGGTGTCATATGGTGAGCTCAGCATTTAAAAAAGCTTTCAAGCAACAATATTCACATAAAGAATCCCAGAGTCAATTAGGCTGGAAAAGACCTCTGAGGTCATCGAGTCCAACCTTTGACCAAACACCACCATGTCAACTAGACCATGGCACTAAGCACCACGCCCAGTCTTTTCTTCAATACCTTAGGGATGGTGACTCCATCACCTCCCTGGACAGCCCATTCCAACATCTAATCACTCTTTCTGTGAAGAAATTCCTCCTGATGTCCAGCCTGAACCTCCCCTGGGAGAGCTCAAGACTATATATCCCCTTGTCCTGCCTGTAGCTGCCTGGGAAAAGAGGCCAACCCCCACCTGGCTACAACCTCCTTTCGGGTAGTCATAAAGTCACCCCTGAGCCTCCTTTCCTTCAGGATAAAATATCCCAGTTCCCTTAGCTGTTCCTCATAGGATTTACCCTCTAGACCCTTCCCCAGCTTCCCCTCCCTTCTTTGGACATGCTCCAGCACATCAATGTCTTTCCTGACCTGAGGAGCCCCAGACTGGATGCAGCACTCGAGGTGTGGCCTCACCAGTGCCAAGTACAGAGGGACGATCATTTCCCTGGTCCTGCTGGCCACACTGCTCCTGATACAAGCCAGGATGCCGTTGGCCTTCTTGGCCCCCTGGGCACACACTGCTGACTCACGTTCAGCCACTGTTGACCAGCACCCCCAGATCCTTCTCTCCTGGGCCACTTTCCAACCACTCTGCCCTCAGCCTGGAGCTCTGCATGGGGTTATTGTGGCCGAAGTGTAGGACCTGGCACTTGGTCTTGTTGAACCTCATACCGTTGGTCTTGTTCCATTGATCCAGCCTGTCCAGTTCCCTCTGCAGAGCCTTCCTACCCTCCAGTAGATTGACACTCACACCAAATTTGGTGTGGTCTGTGGATTTACGGAGGGTGCACACGATCACCTCATGCAGATCATCAGTAAAGATATTAACCAGGAACTGGGCCCAACACCAATCCCTGGGGGGCAAAGTGACCAGATGCCACCTGAGTGCAGCACCATTCACCACCACTGCCTGGGCCCTGCCTGGCCATTACCCAGGCAAAAGTGCCACCTATTGTCTTATCTCATTTCAAATGTCGTTTGCCTGCAGTCATTGGCAAGGGAATGAATCCACCACAAAAGATCCTTTTTCCCCCAGAGAAGATTTGCATGGACTGGCGGCAAAAACGGAGACCCGGAGCAGGACTTTACAACCTTGGTAGTACTTGCTACCTCAATGTCGTCCTGCAATGCCTGACATACACACCCCCTCTGGCTAATTACCTGCTCTCTCGTCAGCACAGCCGCTTCTGTGAGTACTTTTAGGAATTTCTCCTTCAAAATATCTTGGGTATGTCCCAAGGATTCCCAGAATCTGCAATTGGATTTAGGAGAACGGCAAGCCTTCTTTGTTAGCCCCATGAGCTCACGTTCCTCAAACACTCAAACTAAAAGCCACTTGTTCTATCAAGGTGCATCCATCTTCAGAAAGGCACCTCTTCCTAGCCCTGGGTCTCTGTCCCTTCGAGTTAAACCCTCTTGGCTTCTTGCACAGAAAACTGGTGCCAGTTTAGCCTCCCTATGAAGAACATTTTCTATGCACTAAAATGTCCCCGGCTTGTCAGGACATTGGCACCTGGAGAGAAGAGGAACAGAGAGTCTTTACAACTTCAAGATCTCCATTAGGTTTTCTACCTGGGGATTGTTTTGCTGACCTAAGAAGCTTCCCTCCTTCCTCAGGTCATCAGCAAGGTTTCTGCATGATGTGCATCATGGAAGCTCATGTTCGGAAGGTCCTGTACTCCTCAGCCAGTGCCATCCGGCCTAGAGCTGTCATCAGGGACCTCAGATGTGAGCAGTTTCAGGTGCTTCAACAGGTTTTCTTTCCTTCTTCGAGGGGAGAACTACTAACTTCTTTCTTAGTCATAGGAGAATTTAAGCCTGACATACCAGGAGATGCCTACGAGTTCTTACGGTGTACTCTCAGTGCCATGCAGAGAGCTTGTCTCAGTGGAAGCAGCGAGTAAGCACAAGAAAATTCCCTTTTCAATGTTCCTGAATCTGTTGGACTCCTTGAAGTACTCCCATCAAGGAAAACCTCTGCCCAGGGCTTTCTAAGCTACGCTCTTGGAGGACGTAACTCTCTGCCTTGCCATTTATTTCCAGCGTGGACATCTCTTCCCAAGGAACTACCATCATCCATCAAATATTTCAGGGCATTCTGAGATCCAGAGGTACGTTTCCACAACTACTGCTCTTCTTGGCATTTTCTGTGCCCTTCTGTCTGCCTGTGACATGCAGCTGGTCCTGTGATGACTGGCGTAGGAGGACCCACGAGCATAAACTGACACCAATTAACTTCCCTCAGCATTTTGATTTTCCTTCCAGTCACATGCCTGAGCTGCAAAACAGTTTCTGATTTCTACATGGCCTTCCTGGATGTCCTTTTGAAAATCAAAGTAAGACGTTTGCAGTTGTGCTTCGAGAGGTCCCAAGGCCCCTGTAGCTTCCCAGAACCAAAGCGTTTGTCTTAAAAACCTCTTTTGCGAGCACAAGGGATCTTGGTGGTGAGTAGGAAGTGGGATGGACAGCGTCCCTCTGCAGAGGCCGTGGCACTGCTCTGTCTGTGGTGCTGGGTTTAAGTAGAACAAGTAGCATGATCCCCTCTGCACCCTTGACCTACTCTCCTCCCCCTTCCCTTTGTCCTGCCTCGACACCCGTCTGGCTCCCAGGCTGATGGGCTGGATCAGTTTTCACTGCTGACGCCCCTGCACGCCATCAGTAGCTGAACTGAGCAGTGGCACTGAGAGGGAGCTCTAGATGGCCCAGGAACCCCTGGAACACAGGGACATGTCCAGTATCACACCCCTCTTTCTGTCTCCTTACAAACACTGCCTGCGGGGTCGTGGTGGGTCTCCTCAGCATCAGCTGCCTGGGTCTTCCTGTCAGCTCCTGGGAAATGTTTGGGTGAGGGCGTTTCCCACAGCTCAGCAGCTCCTTTCTCACTCCTCCAGGGAGCTTCATCCCTCAGCACAGCTCTGGAACGCTTTGTGAAACCCAAGCAGCTGGATGGGAAAAAGTGCTTCAAATGTAGCAAGTAAGAAGAATTCTTACCGTATATTAACACCAGATTCTGCATGAGGGGCTGCTGAAATCAAGCAGAATTGGTTTCTCAGAGAGGTTTAATGCACAATAATGAGATACACCCTTTTTGAATATGGCCTTATGGCCTGGAATAGCCTTGAAGTTGGTGCCAGGGTGTGAGAAAGGAAAGGCTGGCTGGCCCTCTTGAGGCAAGATCGGGTGCATTTCAGCACTCAGCTCTGTGTTTGGGTTCAAGGTGTGAGAAGAAGGTTGCTGCCTCCAAGAGGGTCACAATCCATCATGAGCCCAGGGTCCTCACGGTGTGCCTGGGAAGGGCTGATGAACGGACCAGCAGGAAGATCAGCCAGGTGCGTATGCAGCCGGAGTGCAGCTTCCTCTTTGGAGCAGAAGATTCCCCAAAGCTGTGTGCTCTGTCACAAGCTGCTCGTGTTGGGCTTTTCGTGTTCCCTTCTGAGGAGAGGAGACTTCCCATGGGGAGACCAGCCTGGACTCTGCTCTGGTAGAGCTGCTTTGGCATGGAACAGTTTCCTCCCACCCAAACCATTACCTGCTGAAGGCTGTTTCATGTGGTAGCTCAGGATCACTTCTGAGCCCTCTTGGTTTCTCTGTAGGTTGTGGAGTACCCTGAGTACTTGAATCTTCGGCCATACATGTCTGACACAGCTGGAGAACCCCGCCTCTACTCCTTGTATGCTGTTGTGGTGCACAGCGGTCACACCTGTCTTGAAGGACACTTCTTCTGCTACACAAAGGTGAAGAGCAACCTCCCTCCTGACAGGGAAAAATATGTGCTGGGAACACAAAGCTGGCAGTGTTACTGGGAGCCAAGGCTTTGGGGGAGTTCCTCCTTTGGGGCTAGATGGGACTCGTTTTGGTGTACTCTTGGCTTGGCAGTTTTCTGTGCAGAAACCCTGCCCTTCCTCTCCAGAGACGGGTGCCTTCCTTTGCAGGCGAGCAATGGGCAGTGGTACAAGATGAATGATGTGACTGTGGAGAGTTGTGGCATCCACGCGGTTCTGGGGCAGCAAGCCTATCTGCTGTTCTATGCCAGGTAATAACCAGGGTGGCGTGTTCAGAGTATGTTTCCTTTTCCTGGCTTTGCCGCTTGTCCTCTCATCCTCCTGAGTGTTTCTGCCATGGGAGACGATTCCTCCCTGCATCCTTCAGTGCTGTCCATTCTGAACTGCCCCACACCGGTTCTTCTCTTCCCTTGCTGGGCTTTAGGCTTCTGCCCTGTGTGAGCTGCTCCTTGTCTGCTCTCTGAAGCTGGCTCATGCAGAGAAGAGGACTAAAAGGGGCCTCCAGGAAAGACGGGGAGGGGTTCTTTGTCAGGGAATGTTGTGACAGGACGAGGGGTAACGATTTCAAAGTGAAAGAGGGAAGATTTATATTAGGTATAAGGAAGGAATTCTCCCCTGTGAGGGTGGTGAGGCTCCAGCCCAGGTTGCCCAGAGCAGCTGTGGCTGCCCCATCCCTGGAAGTGTCCGAGGCCAGGCTGGACAGGGCTTGGAGCACCCTGGGATAGCATAAGGTGTTCCTGCCCATGGCAGGGGGTTGGAATGAGATGAGCTTTAAGGTCCCTCCCAACCCAACCCAACCCACTCTGTGATTCTGTGAAATGGAGGCTGTAGGGGGTGCAAAGACAAGGGCTTGCCATGACAGGGACAGACCTGGTAGGAAGACCCCAGGTGTCTGAATTTCCCACTGGTGACCTTGGTTCTCTGTCATAGAAACCTCTCCAAAAAAATGACGGAATCCCAGATGAGTCTGCAAGAAATGCCCTAAGCAGAGGTCACTCTTTTTTTCTTCAGGTGCTTGGATTTGCAAATGGAAGAAACGGCGGCTTCTTCATCGTCCCACTCCTTCCACAGTCAGGGGGAAGCCATCAGCGAGGCAGCTTCTGCAGGACCACAGGGTCTGCCTGGTAGGATTAAGGTGATGCACAGCCAGAGGAGCAGTGCCAGGGAGAAGGAGAGGAGCAGATCCCCGCAGCGGGGCAGTGAACGCCGCAGCTGGTTCACGAACACCACCAACTACAACAACTCAACAGGCAGGAGGAGGAAGAGAACGAGTCCTCCAGGTCATGACAGCATTCACAGGGATGCCACAGCTCCAGGGCCCTCCAAGAGGAGCTGCCAGCATGCTCCAGCACACGGGGCTGCTTGGGAACAACCCCTGCCAAGAGAGAGACAGAAGAGGAGGCCCTCACAGCAGGGCAATGATCTCTGCAGACAGTTTGTGAAGAGCAGGGGCTACCACCAGTCAGAAAGGAAAAGGAGGAAACACTCATTTGGCACCAACAGACCCAAAGCAGAAGACTCAAAGCCATAATTAAAACCCTTCTTGGCCTTTCATGAATATTTAACAGGGTGTTCCCTTCTCTTTAGGTTTTGGGGCAATTGGTGCAAAGATGCCGTGAGGGATGTTGGTGTGATGGGGTTTTGAAAGCTGTGGGCTTGCATGTGCCCACCTGGAAATTTCTTTTTTTTAAATACAGAGTTCAATTCACCCAAAGGAACATGGACTGCACGAGCCAACAGTGACCAGGACTGAAACAGGCTGGACAGCTGGGCCCCAGGGTTGCTGCTCAGCAGCACCCAGTCCAGCGTGGAGCCAGGAACAAGCAGTGTCTCCCAGCATCAGCACTGGGCCCTATCCCGTTTAACATTTTCCTTAACTGATGGTCTGGAAGCTGTGGCAGAGGGCACCCTTGGTGAGTTGGCAGATGACACCAAACTGGTGGTGCTTAGGCCAGGGGGTCATGCTGCCAGCCCGAGGGGCCTGGGCTGTGCCGTGGTTTGACGCTGGCCAGGCACCCATGAAAGCCACTCACTCGCTCTCCCCTGCCACAGCTGGGCAGAGCACACCAAAATTTAACAAAGGGGTTGTGAGTTAAGGACTGGGAGAAAACACTCCAAGGGCAAAACAGGCTCAACGTAGAGGTACAAAGTGAATTTATTACTAACAAAGCCACAGGAGGACAACGAGAATAAAATCAGCCCTTAAAAACACCTTCCCCCAGCTCCTCCCTCCTTCCCCCCAGCAGTGCAGGGAGACAGGGCACGGGGATTTTAATCAGTTCATCACATTCATCTTCCTTCTCAGGAATATGCAGCATCACATTCTTTCAGTCTCGAAGAGCCAGGATCCACAAGGAAACCCCCACATCACACTCACTGTTCCTACACCCACGGTGCCAGGACACAAAAGCGCTTGGCTTTAACCTGGCAATGGTCGGCGCTCAAAAAACCACCACACAATGGCGCTGTGGACTTGCAGAAGAAGCCAACGCTCCTTGCCCATCTCTAAACCACCAAAGGGCAGATCCAAGTTGAGAACGTTGCTGCTCTCAGATGAACTCTGTCAGGACAGAAAGATTTCACGGACCTTCCCCTTCCAAGTACAAACTCTTCTTTGCACCACACTCAAACGGCAACACAAAATCCTTTTTGCTAATAATTATTTTCGCTGTCACAGGGTCCAGCTACAAACTCAAAAGCATCCGGCAAAAACAGAGCTCACAGAAGTGAGAAAGCTGTTGCTGGCTGTAACCTGAACTGCACCACACACCCTGGCATCTGCACTTTGCCTCTCAGCTCTAGGCACCACCGTAGTGCTTCCATCTCCCAGAGTCAGGAGCCGAACTGAACGGCACCAGGGACTGCTCACACACCAAAGGTACCAGGACAAAAAGCTCGCCAGCTTGGCTTTTGCATTCCCACTGTAACGGGACAGCTCTAACAGACAGAACTGTATACCAGGAAAAGCAATTAAATCCACCAAAACCACCCAGTGTGTGGATCCAGGACTGGTTTCTTTGCCAAAGAGAGGAACTAAAAGCCCCATCTCAAAAGAAGGGGGATGCCCTCCTCCCAAACAGCAAATATCCAGGGACTGATCCCATACAAAGGTACCAGAACACCGGTACTGGTGTGCCCTGGGAACTGTACCAGCTGCACACCAAGACTGAGCTGCTGACCTTGCTGAAAAGAAATGTACTGCCAGACATTTCAGAGCACCACCTCTGAAAGGTGGACATGATTGGCCAAACTGAACCTTCCAGGACACCGCCTTCAAAATATGGATGCCAACTCCATAATTGTACAAGTTGAGGGAATGCTCCCACACCAAATATGCCAGGACAGAAAGTTGCTGCCGCCCTTGACCTCCACTAGGCACTTCTTATCTGCACCTGAAACCCTGGGGCTGCATGCTCTCCTTCCCATGGAAAAGCATTGCCCCCCCTCCTTCAGGAACTTGCCAGCTGCAGGTTGGATCCCACCTCCAGTATTGAATGCATCCAAGAATTGCTCCTACACAAGAGCTGTCAGGATAAAAATGGCTCCCTGGAGTTTAACTCCTCACGGTGTCTTATAATGTGATCCACCAACCCTGGGACTGCATCCTTTGCTTCCCAGGGAGAGGCACTCTGGGTTGCTTGGCCTCCAGTCCCTTTACCTAGACTACCATTGCTTTGTCTTCCCTTTCCTGCATCTCCCTCGCCTTCCTTGCAGGCAAAACAAAGCAGTTGAAGTGTGGACAATTCTGGGCAAGTCCAGGGAGATGCAGGGAAGGCAAGGCAAGAGCCGTGAGGGGAAAGCAGAGCAAGGAAAGGCAAGAGAATGCCCAGAAACTGCAGGCAAGGCCGAGGCAGAGGAAGGTCAGTCCAGTGATGGGCAGGCCAGGCGAGAGGCCAGGGAGAGCTCGGCAAGGAAATGCCAGGCAGGAGAGGGGCAGCAAGTCAAGGGAGGGAATGGTTCTGTCGCTGTCACGTCTGAGACAGGTAAAGAGAACGACACAGAGTCCAGGCTCATGAACAAGTGGAAGCACTTTAATAATTTTCTGACTACTTTTATAGGATAGATGGCAAAAGTGTGTTGAGTGGCAATGGGTAATTGGTTCCTCGGCCATCCACCCCTTGAGAGGATTGGCCAAGTTCTAAGATACCTATTCCAAAATATTTTCAAAGTCAAAGCCATAACAATCCTGCAAAGCAGCCTGCAGGTGCAAGAAGTTTATGGAACTGTGACATTGTTTAAAATAGTTTGCATGGGAAAGACAGTCTGCTCACAGAATATTGAGAAAAGGCTGCAGAATTTTGCCGCTTCTGGCTTTTTAGCACCTACAGTGGCTCTACAAGGCAATGCAAGGCAAGAACAGAGGGGTTGGACAGGCAAGGCAAGGCAGAGGAGAGGAAGGCAAGGCATGGCAAGGCCTGGGAAGAAAGGAGTGCGCGGGTTAAGGCAGGGGATGGGTGTGAAAGGCAGAGCAAGGCCAGGGAGGGGTGGGCAGGGCAAGGCAAGACAAGGGGTGGGTTTGCCAGGCAAGATAAGGTTAGGGGAGGCAAGGGAAAACAAGTCAAAGGAGAGGCCTGCGAGGCAAAGCAAGGCCAGGGAAATGAAAGTAGGAAAGTCAAGGTGGGGGACGGGTGGGCATGGCAAAGCAAGGCCATGGGGTGGTAGGAAGGGCAAGGGAGCCACACAGATGTGTCCGTGAGGCAGGGCAAGGTTGGGGCTCACAAGCCAGGGCAGCTCAAAGGAGGAGCAGGCAAGGCAAGGCTTTGGGATTAGGAGGTCACGGTTAGGGTAAGGCAGGGGTTCCATTTAGAGTTCTGTTTAGGGTGTTAGGGTTACGGTTAGTGTTAGGGTTCAGCTTAGCGTCAGGAGTTAGGGTTAGTTAGGATTAGGGTTAGGGTTTGAGGTAGGGTTACGTAAGGGTTAGGTTAAGGGTCAGGTTTAGTATTATGGTTTGGATTAGTGTTTCGATTTCGGTTTTGGCTGTAGGGATTATGTTAGGGCTAGGGCTGTTGGCTGTTATTGCTTCTTAGTGCAGGGTTTGTATTTGGGGTTTAGGGTTAATTTTTGGGCTAGTGCTTGGGGCTGTTCGGGCTACCTAGTGTTAGTTTAGTATTTAGGGTTTTACGTTAAGCCCAGTGTTTAGGGTTAGGTTACATTCAGGGTTATTTTTTGATTATTGTTAGGTTTAGAGTTTATGCTAGTTCTAGCCTAATGTTTATGTTTAGGATTAGTTTTAGGGATAGGGTTTGGGTTGTGTTCAGGATTAGGTGTTAGGGCTGGAGTTTGTTTGAACCCGAATATCCTGGAGTGCCCTTCCCAGAGTGGCAGAAGGCACAGTAGGAAGTTACACCCTGGAGTCTCAGGTTGGCCTAAGTTTCATCTCACATCACACCCAGAACACGTCAGAACAGTCCCTGCGTCCAACATCAGGCCAGGCACTCATCCGTGCAACCTCCAACAGCCAGAGACACCTCTGAGCTCTTCACTAGCTCCTCTTTCTCAGACTTCAAGAGGTTTAGGATTCTTCCCAAACCTTCCCACGAGATCCTGTTTCTGCTCACAGGCGTAGGTGCTGCTGAGAAGGATTGTTCAGCAGACACGTTTTGAACAGGATCCTTCCAGGAGAGGTTATTTCCTGAATGGAAACGAAACTCCTTTATATAGGCTGGATTAGGGAGTCAGTGGCCAAACTGTTCCCTTCAGACCTTATTTTCTTTGGACCTTAAGCATACCCCACGTGAGACATCTGGCACAGAGTTTACAGGATACAGTTTGCTTTGGCAGTGGCCAGATTTTGGAGCTCACAGTGTTTAAAAAGGATTTTATGAATTGAAGATCTCACTCTCTTCTGTAAGGCTTCAAATTAAGGTTTCCACATGTGCCTTTAATAGAGATTCACTAAGACACTTATCGAATGCTAAATCAACATCATGCAGGGAAATAGAACACCCTCGCTGAGGATTAACAGCCATGCAGTTCAGTCAGGGTACTGCAGCAGTTAAACCTCAAATACAACTTCGGTGTCACTATCAGTCTGTTAAATAAGATAATAATTGCCCTGTTAATGCTAATTGAAAGACTGATGCCTTCACACTCCTGTGGCACCACTCACCTTAAGGTGCACAGAGCACCAATTCCCTCCCCATCTCCAGAGGGGCCCAGGTCGGTTCAGAGGACAACCAGAGCTGCTCACTGTCCACTGCTCCAAATCAGCTCCCAGACAGGTGTGAGAGCAGTGTGATGTGGATGTCAGGAGAGTGAGGGGATGTGTTCCTGGAAAAGGCTGGGCAGGTGAGTTAATCCAAAGAGGTTTTCCCAGGTAGGCAGGGCAGAGCAGCAAGTCCTGGCCACTTCCCAGCTACGGAGCCAACAAGGTGGGAAGGGATTGCTGCCCTAACCACAGCACCTCCTTACACTCACTTGTCATGCCAAGAACACCTCACCAGGACCCTGCTGGGAGGGCTGGGGAAGCCCAGTGCTCTGCTGGGAGCCATTCCAGCCCTCCAGGAGCCAGAAGGGAATGGAGGAGCCTGGATCACTGCCTGCACGACCTCACAAGCCGATCTGCTTCCCCAGGAGCACCTCAAGCACCGCAGACTCCCAGCGCCAGACACAGCTGTCCAGCCCCAAGAGTCCAGGCCCTCGTGCAGCAGTCAGGACCAGATTCCACTGCCTTGCTGTTCAGGCTGACCTTCCAACAGGACATGGACCAGATCTTCCAGCCCAGGCTCCGAGGGGGCTCAGCAGCCTGAGCCAGAGCTGTGTTGCAACACTTGGCTGTCTATGCACAGAGATTCCCCTGCCCCTCATTCCTGGAGTTTTGGTAACGATTATTACTATAAAAGCTGAACAGGAAGAAAGCAACAGTGGATTCCTTGCACCCTCATAATTTTAATCGGATTTATCTCCTTAAATGGTAAATATAACTGACCTCATTTCAAAAGAGACCCGGCGGAGCAAGTTATCCCTCCCCATGGGATAGTCACCTTCCCTGCAGCTCAGGGATTCAGCCTAACGTGGCTCCCAGTTGTTAGTCCATAAAATAACCCATCACCAAGCCCTGTGCACATTTAGATTTTGATCAATTGTTAAAGCATCTCTGAAATGTACTCTGTTAAAAGGGACATGACCTTATGTTTCCTTTGAGACTCTTCACCTTCCTCCTCCAAGAATTCCTACAGCATGACTTGCTGCAATCCCTGGCACCTCCTTGCTGCATGGGACTCTAGCAGGACTTGCATGAGCCCTTTCTCAGAGCTCGGTTACCTCTCTGAAGCAACGCTGACCAAAGGCAGCACAAAAAACCCCTGAAGAGACTCTCTGTTAACCTGCTCCCCTCTCACTCAAGCTTCCTCTTCTGGCAAAGAAGGAAAAAAGGCATTAAAAGGGGGGAAAAAAGTCAGATTCAATCCAAAAGGTTTGTGGAGACTGACCTCTGTGCTTCGGTCACTTTCTAACTTGCCATGCTGGTTTGATATTAAAAACCAAGACCGGGAGAAAAGGTAGAGCTGGGCTGATCCCTGGGAGCTTTTCCGTGGGAGGCACGGTCTGTACTGAGCCCCTGGGCCCATGGATGGCCTGGTGAAGCGAGAACCCCCCCAGAGCACTTGCAAACACAGGGCTGCACCCCCAGGTAAGCCCACAGACGGCTTCGGTTCAGTCACTTCTTTCCTGTCCTGAAGGATCAGTGAGGCGACAGGAGCACCAAGGGCTCCCAAGACACCCAGGCACACAAATGTCACCCCAGCATGACATTTGAAATTCAAGGTGCTTGGAGCCGAGTGTGATCTCAGCAGGAGGGAAATGCTGAATCCTGCTCCAAGCCCAAGGCTCCAGAGAAGACATTTGGCAAGACCAGGAAAGGGAGGCAGGTAACCATGACAACCACTCCTTTCTTAGCATCAGACAACGAAAATGACTCCTGGAGACACGGGCCCCACACCAGCACCTCTGTTCCCACCTGTCTGGGGAGGACAGAACTAACTGGGAATGGAACACAGGCTCCCCCCTCGTCCAGAGACCCCCGATATCACTCCTCTGCTCAGCACAGCCAGGGGAAACCTGCCCAGTTTCACACTCCTAGGTCACAGTCTTCCCTGTTTCCCCACTGACATAGATGCCAGGCAGTCACCTCCAAGCGTTTTGTTTCCAAAAACCTGAGAAAAACAAATGGAGAAGCCGTATGAAAATTAACAGGGGTGCTAAGAAACAGCCGAAGCTTAAGGAAATCCACCATTTCATGGCAGAGCTTCATCTTTCCAGAACAGCAGGAACAATTCTGAAATGTGCAACTTAACTATCATTGTTACTCACCGTACACATCAGGTGGGAAGCTTTCATCTCCACTGGGCACCCACATCATGGATTTTATGAGCTGTGCACACACGTAGAGTTAGGAATCAAATTTCAGTGGTTCAGACCTTGCCATGAACACGTTAATGCTGCAGGCAGAAGGCGCTGAACTGAGCAGCCCCCTCACCCTCCCAGCCCACCTCCCTGGCACCTGGAACAGAACCACAGAATATTCCGAGTTGGAAGGGACCCACGCACGAGTTCTCGCTCCCACCTTTCACTGCCTTCATGCTGCATCTTCCCAGCACTTCGAGCGCCTTCTGGTCACGTTGTCCTCTCAAAGTGCTCGTCTCAAAGACACAAAACAGAGCTGCTCCCGTAAAGGCTTCGGTTCTTCAAGACAGGCATTTGTGGTTGTTTTCTGCCCCTGCTTTAAGTGAGAAAAAGGCTTCTGGATCCCTGGCCACCCAAGGACGGGATCTAGCAGCCAGTTGTGCTGAAAATGGAAGCTGAGGAGTAGGGTGAGACCCTGTATTACTTTTGCAAGTTTCTTAGAGCTTGGTCTCCACTCAGAGACCAAAATACTGCTCAGGGCAGTATTTTGGACAGGAGACTCAAAGGCAACTGCTCTGTGTTAACCACAGCACGGGGGTCTCGTGGGGGCTGCTCTCTGGAGAGCAGCTGCAGATGTGTGGATTGGGAAGTGAAGAGGGAGGAGATAAGGCAGGGACAGGATGACCTTTGCTGTCTCAAAGTGAGTTTTTTTCAAAAAGCTGGAACACACGTACCCTTGCCTGCTCTCCCAGCAGCATTCCCAAGGTCTCCACTCCCCAGAGAGCGATCAGACAGAAATACTGCACGGTTTTAACCCCCCACCTCAACTCACACAGCATTTGTGCTTGAGCATTTTGTTCTGCCACTGACACCCCACCTTGCTTTTCCAGCGTGCTGCATCCTCACAGCTGCCCAGCTTCGTCTCCTGAATCTGAGAAGGAGGATTTTCAGTCAGGCTCTCCAACATCCATCTCCTGCAAAACCCCATTCCCCAGCATAAGATCGTTGCCCTTTCCTCCACATTCCCCAGAATAAGATCCTTGCCTTTTCTCTCGAGCTTTCACCTCCCCAGGAAGGGCTGCAGCAGCTCCTGGAGCAGAAGGCAAGGTTAGCCAGCTCTGCTCCCCCAGGAGCTGGATTAAAGCTCAGCCAGGTGCTTGTGTTTAGCTTCACTGGAAGATTTGGGTTGAGCTACCCCCAACCCAAGCCCGACCTTAAGCAAACCCACCCCAATCAACATCCACCCAACAGAGCTGCTCCGTGCCAATAAAACCACGCCATGGAGTCGCTCCCAGTTGGGTAGCCAAACTGGGAGCCACAAAACCAGCCCATGAACCTGTATTTTCCTAGCTAAGGATTTTTTTCCTTTTTTTGGCTAAGGCTCTGTTATCCTTGAGCACCTGCTTTTCTGGCTGGAGTTCAGTGCAAGGCACTCTGTGCAATCCCAAAGAGGAGCTCTGGGCTGTAAAGGGAACCAGGAGTGTTTCAGATGTCGGTGTCTCCAGCTGCTGTGTTGATTCTGAGGGAACAAATGTGCCCCGTGAAGCAGAGAGGTTGACATAACTCTGTCACTGCTCAGTGCTGCACAGAGCACCGAGGCTCAAGGAGTGAGCACGCAGAAACCCTATTTGGAAATGTGCTGAATTAAACACACAAAAGAAGAAGAATGGAAACAAAGTGCACAGAATTTCAAAGCTGACATCAAATGAGCCTTGAAGAGTGAGCTTTTAATTAAACAATATTAGAGGCCCCTTTTCCAGGGGAAAAAAAAAAGGGGCTTAAAGCTGTTATTTTCTTTAATAGATTTTGTAAAGTGGTTCTTCTCAGGAGATGGAAGTTGCTGAGGGATGGGTTTTGATTTGGGGAACACAGGTACCACCCTGCCTTTGGCAAGAGCAGCTAGAAAGAGAGGGAAGAGGTGCTGCTGGCCTGGGACATAATCTGGACGATCCAGTTCAACCCCTTTCTTTCACACTGAGTATGGAACACTCGAAAACAGTGGCTGGGGAGAGCTCAGGGCAGTATTTTGGACAGGAGACTCAAAGGCAACTGCTCTGTGTTAACCACAGCACGGGGGTCTCGTGGGGGCTGCTCTCTGGAGAGCAGCTGCAGATGTGTGGATTGGGAAGTGAAGAGGGAGGAGATAAGGCAGGGACAGGAAAGGGGAAAGGCGATTTTGTTCCACAACTGTATCGTATTTCCAGCCAAAAACTCCAGCTACAGTACAAAACTTGATTGCACATTTCTCTTCCACGACTTCCAAAATGCTTCTTACCCACGGGCTCTGCTACAGGGAGGGAGGTGCTCTGAGAACACAGGGTCTGAATATTGCCAGGGAGCTCTTCAGGTGTCAAAAAATGCAGAAAATAAAATTTTAATGGATCCCACCAAAAAAAAAAACAAAAGAAAAAGAAAAAAAAATCCAAACCAACAAACAAATGAACAAAAAAAAAAAAACCCAAACAAAAAAGAAAAATTCAGGAAAAAATGCTGCTGGACTAAATAATGAAATGAATTCCCCTAATTACCACAAGATGCTCCCCAAGTCTGACAGTATCTCTTGGAGCAGATGTGTTCAAGTAATATTTCCTCATCCTCCAGCCTGCACAGGCAGATTCCAGCACTAGGCACTAATGTTAAGAAGTGCCTAATGAGCACTGACATTTAAGAGCCTGCCCTGGCTTTTGGTGTCTGCACTTTTCCCATCTTCCAGGCCAAGTTACAAACGTTTTGCTGGCATTATTCACATCAGAAAGTGCTTGATTTAAGTAAAACCCAAACCACTAAAATCTGGATTCGGGAAAGCAGTTGCTAGAAAGGAAGGACTGGAGCCCTTGAAGTTTTCCTGCAGACAGAGTGAGTGCAAAGGGGCAGGTCTGAGCTTTTTCCAGCAGTGACAGCAAACGCTGCCTCCCCTGCTCAGAAGCCCCTGCAGATGTTATTTAGGGATGAAGGATTATACACACTCACACACAGATCCCAAGCAGGTTTTTCTCATGAGTTTCCCTTGTGACCTGCTGGAGTCAGCCTGCTGCAGAGCAGTGGAGGTTCTTGGAGTGATGTCTTCGCTAAACAACAGGCAAGTTGGCAGCTGCAAAAATGCAGGAGATAAAATTATGCCAATTTTTTCTCCGCAGTCCTTCCCTTGCTGCTTGGGAATGGACTGTCCAAAGAGCTCAGAGATTTTGAAGCAGACCCAAGGACAAATGTTCTGAATTTTGCCATCTGTTGCCTCCCCTCTGTCACTGGTGTTCCATAGCTGCACCACGAGTGTTGAAGTGGAGAGCACTGAGTCTGTAAAGAAAGTTTTCACAGTCTCTTTTCCATTTCCCTCTCCCTTTTCCCTGTTCCCATGTTCAGAGCAACTCCTCTCCTCTCCTCTCCTCTCCTCTCCTCTCCTCACCTCTCCTTTCTCTTCTTTTCTCTTCTATTCTCTTCTTTCTTTTCCTTTTTTTCACCCCTTGGAAATTCTTTTCTGACTGTTGGAGGAGTTGTAGCAGGTAGTAAATTCTGATTGACTTTAGATTTGACTTTGAGTTAATATTTNTCAACTCCTCTCCTCTCCTCATTTACACTCAGAAAACAACTGCTTTAATTAGCAATGATTGCTTTGAACAGAAAAAAGCCGACTGGAATGAGGGAGCTCTGGGAGAATTCTCCTCGGCCTGTGGCAGCCGCCCTGTCAGAGCGGTGCCGTGCGTGTCCCTCACAGCAGTCGGTGGGGACAGGGATGGGAGAGCTGCTTGGAAGAGCTGGAAATTAAAGAATGTTACTTGAAACCCCGCCAGTTAATCCTGCGAGGGGTGGGTTCCTGACGGCAGGTACCTTCTCTGCTTGTTCTGAGCTTGGTTTCACAACCCAAGCTCTTGTCCTCCTCAGGGCCCCCTCTCTACCCCCACTCTCCATCCTCATTTCTGAACGAGCTCCAGGGTTGATTTCCTGCGTGTTTGAATAGGACCAGCTTGACACAGCCTGCCTTAGGATGAAATCACCAACTTGGCTTGCCTTCTGTCTGAAAAACAAATCCTTCTGCAGGGCTTTCATCTAGAAAAAGGAGAAGGATTCTGAAATGCAGGCAGGCCTCTGCCAAGTTCCTGTGAGCTGCTGCCTGAGTAAAGCTTATGTTTTGTGTGTACTTAGCTTATCTTTAATAAAGGCAACCTACCTGAGATTTTACCCTAAAAATCATCAATGGATCTCTTCCTGTTCACTCCCTCAGTGGCTCAAAATAAGGAAGTAGGAACAGAGGGAGGTGAGATACGGGTTCTTGCAGGAACTGGCTGTTTCCAGAGAGAAAGGGGAAACTACTGGGAAATCTCACCCCCTGTGGGAGCAAAGACCAGGCCAGCAGAGAAAGGGAGACTAAGACACCAACCTCAGACTGAGAGGACCTTCTTCCATGACCCAAACTCCCCAGGTGTTTAGGTTGTTACAGGAATATCATCTTCTGGGTACCTGGGCTTTGGCTTTCCTGTTACTCTGCAGAAAATGATGATGATAGTGATGATGGTGATGATGACGATGATAACTTTGGGGGAGCTGAGAGCTCTGCAGGCATTTTTTTTGCATGCAGGCAGCACCATGCAAGGGCAAAGGGGTCCGCCATGCACCGGGGGCCTGCTGCACACCACAGCTCCTGCACTGCTTTTGGGACAGAGTTGCTTCTATGAGAGCCCTCAAATCTGCCAAGCAATTGATGGGCTGTCCCAGCTGCAGATGGTTGGCAGGGTTTGCATCCTAAATGAGTAAGATGCCAAAGTGATAAGGTACCAGTTGCTTTTGGTTTGCCCCCCAACCTTGAAACTGGCCCAAGGCCTGTCTCTGCCCTTGTCCAGCCCCTCTAATTTCCTCTCCCAGAACAGGAAATGTGCTCGCATGGAAAGGAGTGGAGATGAGCAGTGCAGCAAAGTGCTGGAGATGAGAGATGCAATCAGAATTTGGGCCCCCTGAGGAGAGTTTGTTGCGTGGGGGTTCCTGTGCTCCAGCGCAGTCCTCCTCAGCTCAGGTGATGCTGAGCCACAAAGCAAGGTACCAAGGCACCACAGCCCTGCCCTTGCTGTTGGGAAGGGGTTTGCTGGGCACAGGCAAGGCTGGGTTATGTATTTGCTCTGCCCTGAGTCCTGCTAACCCTTTTCCTTGCTGGAGAGCTGAGATCTGAAAGCCACCATCTGGTTATCGTTGGTACCGGAGCAGCATGTGGCCAGGACACGTGTAACTCACATTTTCCTCTGGACCACACTCAGCCTGCACTTACTTATTGTGGGGGAGGGACTGGAAAAACCATTGACTCACTGGCAGGAACAAAACATTCAAAATCTTGAAAATGATTCTTTTTAACAAAGCTTTTCTGCTGGTGCAGAGGAACGGGAACAAGTGTTCACTAGGAAAGTTTGGGGGCTGCATGGAGTTTTCCTTCAGTGAGTAGAAGTGGGAGGGATACACCGAAGGGACAGTTCTCTCTGGCACTGCTGTAATCAGTGCCAGATTTCTGCTCTGGCCTTGCTCTAGTCTGCACCTGGTTGAACCCATACAGAGAAAGTCAGAGCCACACCACCTCTGTTCCTCAAGCCCTGTCTGGTTTAGAAGTGTCTCCATCAGAAATGAAACCCAGGTGGGGACCCTGGAGCTCACACCCCCCTGCCAGCTTGGACACGGAAAGGCACTCTGCAAACGGCTGAAATGCAGGGTGCTGGGGGAGGAGGGGACCAAAGGTGTGACCTGGAGTTCAGGTACAACTCACAGCCCTGCTAAAGGCTCCCTGGCGTCTTTGCACGTGCTGTTGTGCAGCTTTGTGCCTCAGCTTTCCGACGCGAATGGCTCAAAGCCTGCAATGCACGTGTCGTCCCAAAAGTTGATCTACAGAGAAAGAAGAAAAGAAATCTGTAGAAAAACCAATGAAATAAAATGCCTGTGGGCAAAAAGGCCTCGAATGTGGGCAGGGCTCCCCTCTGCCCTGTTCCACAGCCGAATCCAACAGCTGCTCTTGTGTCTGGTTCAGCCAGGCTGAAATGCATTCAGCTACTTACAAAGCTCCTGCACATCTAAGGAGGTTCTGCTGGGCCTAAGATCTGAGCCAAGCTTAAGCCTGGATTCTGTTGCATCCAGCTCCATTTGCCACAACGGATTCTGCCAAGCTCGCCTGAGCACGGGAAAGATGTCCAGTTCTAATTCTCAGCCCTGCTCTCTTGCCTTTGCACTCTTCCTCCCTCCTTCTGCTGCTGGAAAACACACGAATAATGGAGATTAGCCAGAGCTCGAAGGCCTTTCAACTATTTTCCACAGAGCACGAAACCTCTGTCTCTATTCCTTGCTGGCGTCACACAAAGACAATTCTCCCCCCGCCCCACGCACTCTCCCAGACATCTGAGAACAGTGAGTGTCTCACATAACTGAGGAGGGTTCCCGTCCTCGAATCTAACAAACAACGAGATGCCTGAACATCTGGAAGGAGCAGATGCTTCTCATAGCCCTGGATGGCGCAATTCAGCGTGTACTCGATGCCACCCAGGGCTGTCTACCCCTGGAGAAAGGGAATGTGGGCTCCCTGGCAGAGCAGAGCCGTGAGTCAGAGCTGCTGGTGCACCGTGATGTCGGCGTGCAGCCGGTGCCTCCCTGCGAAGGACGGACTGAACTTGAAGCACACGGCAGGACGGGGAGGTGTTCAGGGCACACGTGGATGGGAAAGACCGGGAAAGACTGGAAGTAAGGCACGGGTGAGGACTGTGCACACAGGCACTGCAAAACCAGCGAGCTTGGCCCAACTGCCCCACGGCTCTTCTCCCTGGGAAACCTTATCCCAGCTCACGGCAGGGTGGGCAGCAGAACGGACCTGCTGGCTCAGCCTGGGGGGTTTCCAGCCAGAAAAGCTGACACCTTTTGCAGGTAAATAACAGGGACTAACCCCACAACCATCCACTGGCAAGAACGACCTCTTTTTGCAGCCACTGCTGAAGCAGAAGCCTCCTGTGTCCTGTTGCAGACCAAGAATGGACAGGAGCAGGATACACCTGTCCTTCAGCCCCGGTCTCTGAGCGCCTTGATCAGCTGTCCTGTTTCTCTGCTGAGCACCCAAGGAAGCAGGAGCAGGTGGATTGTTTTGGCAGTCTGAGGCTGCCAAGCCAAGGCTCTGTGGGAAGGACACTTTGAAGACAGATCCTGTGCTGTTTTCACAGCCCAGCCTTTCATGGTCTGACTCTTGGAGATGGATGAGTGAGATCATACCTGCCAGGTGAGAAAGGGAAGAGCTGTGCTGACAAGTCCCACCGACAGCACTGGGAAAGGGAGATGAGGACGCTGCAAGTTGCCACAGCCTCAGTCTGCACTCGGCTAAGCTGAGCCCTCCAACTCTAAACCCATGAAAGTTTATAGTTGAAATCCACAAAGTATTAATCTAGTTCTGTCCCTTCCAACACAGTCACTGAGCTGCCAAGCAGCAGCATTGGGTGTTACACAGAAATAATCCCAGCCTGAGCTTCTTATGGCATCATAAATTGCCTGTGTCGTCAGTCAGCAGAAACCTGAGATGAAATTCTTTCATTTGCAGTTAATTATTTCCAAGCCTTTTCAGCCTTGGCAGAACTGGTGAAAGGTGCTGAACCGACAGCCCTGGAGAAGGAGGCTTTCCATGTGTCCACAGGGACGGGCAGAAGGGAGCCAGGAGCAAGAACTTCAGCCTGCTCTGCTAGTGACCTGCAAGGCTTGGACTGCTCTTCCTTCCTGCTGCTCCACGCGGAGCAGCTCTGCTCGCACGGCCCTGGAAAACCACAGCCCCAGACTTAGGGAGCTTATTCCCAGGGCCAAACCCAACATGACTTTCAGCCTGTGTGTCTGGCAGCCTCGGAGGGTGAAGCAGCCTCCTCCAGCCCCGCTGCTGACGTTTATCATGGCCAGGTGCAAATCTTCTTGCACTGGCCCAGCGCCATGAGACCAGCATGTTTTTCAGAGTTTCGCCCTCCTACCAGACAGTGTTTTTCAATATTTTGCATTAAATCTTCTGCTGTATTTGATTAGCCCGCAGCAGCTGTTTTCCACTCTCACAACAAATCATAAATCTATAAGCTGGTGTGTGAGAGACTGTCTGTGCCTGAGAACGCTGGTGTCTGAGAAAGCGCGTGGCTGCACAGCTGTGGGTGAGCCTGCACCTGAACACAGGCTTGGGAGAGACAGCAAAGGCAGAAACCCTGGCACTACCCACTCTGGATCTCTGTCAGAGGCCATTTGGTGGCTTGTGAGTGAGTGTAAGAATTCCTGAGTGGATACACAGGAATCCGTGCGATTCCTTAAGTGAGCGCTCCACCGTTCCACGCTGAGCACACGAGGACGGTGCTAATAAACCCTGGGTTGCACCGGTGTGAGCTCAGGTGTGCGCAGGTTTCTGTGAGGGAAGGTGAGCTTTAGCACGAACACAGGAACCTGGAGACACCAGAACACAGGGAAGAAGTGTAACAAACCCCTGACACGCCCATCTCACCCGCAAAAACACAAGGCCGTGTGCAGTCTGGTTTGTGATTGTGCCTACTCGGTCAGGAGCTGCTTGTTGTGAGGCCAAGATCTCCTGTCCCACGGCCAATTCAGATAAGGAGAGCAAATGGCTAGAAGAGAAGGGAGGGAAGCTGCTGCATATATTTAAAAAAAAGGTGTTATTCAAAGACTATAAAAGGCAAAAGTTTGGATGAAGGAGAAGAGAGAGGGTTGCCAAGTCACTGCAATAAAAAAAAAAAAGGAGGAGGCTGTTGCCAGGCCTTGGCACGTGTGCTTTTACTTGTATAAATCACTCACTCTAGACCTGTGGTAGTTCCTGCTGACAAGCTGTCAAGCTCCTTGGCTGGGAGCGCAGGGCATGTGCTTTACATGCACTTACAGAATAGTAAACTGTTATTAAAAATGGGAAAAAACCCCAGGCTGATTTACTTGTGGTTTTGCCTGCTCGGCTGTATTATCACAGAACAAATCCACTCATGCATGGAGCAGTCTGGATCCATGGAAAACTACAGGCTGACCTCCCCGTGGAAGCACTTGACCTCTGAAGGGAAAGGGCACAAACAGAATGTCTCCAAGAACAGAGAGCAGAAGATGAAGAAAGAGGCCAAAGCCACAGCAACGCCGTGTGGATTTCAGGCTGCCCAGAACTCCTTGGGACGTGGCTCACCTGTGCTGACACCTGTGAACATCCCAGCCTGGTTCGGGAGCTGGGGAAAGCTGCTCTGGGCAGGCTGAGATCAGCTGTGGCACCGGGCCTGTGGCTGTGCCAGACCCAGATGGGCTCAGAGCAGAGAAACCGCCTGAAATCCGCTGGCAGCTGAGAGTCCTGAGCTGCCCGGGGGCCAAGGCAGGAGGAGGAGGAGGAGGCTGGAGTTTGTGCTGATGACGGGAGACATGAGCTTTGTCTGAGCCGCTGGGAGCACTGGCAAGAGTGGGCTTCAGCCAGCAGAAGACAGGAAGGATGGATGTTCAGCTTCGGGGAGGAAAGGAGAATTAAAAGCAGAAAATCCAGCAAAGGATTTAGAGGGATGTCATCCGAAGAGAATAAATAGATAATTGTCTGAGGAAAACCTGACCAGACTGGTTCTCTCTGTGTTGACTTTGCAGCTCAGGACAGCCCCACGGAACCGGCACCCGCCCTGTCCCAGCGCTCCGGGGGCTGCACCAGGGACCTGTGCCCATCAGCCCGGACGCTGTGCCCACCAAAACACCCACCCCGACTGTCAGCCTTGCCCAGACAGACTGCTCTGCTACCCCCCAGAACACCCTGACTCATTCTGGACAGCAGTTCAGCATTCCTGGGCTCAGTGCACGCACCAGATTATTTTTTTGTTTGTTTTTTTTGAATCATCCTTGTCAGGACGTTGAAACCTACAAGAATAAAAAGCGAAACCCAACCCAGATATGAAATTTTATGGTGCCGTTTGTAGCAATACTTCCAAAACTAGCTTTGGATGGAACACAGAGAGCTGGATTGTGCTGATCCAGGGCCCACAAGACACACAAAACATCTGTATTGGAAGAGATGCAGAATTTCTGTACGTCTTTTACTGTATTCCTCACTTTGTAGCCCCACAGCTCTGCTGTGACGTGTTCTGAGCAGTCCCAAGGGCTGGTTCCTCCTCAACAGCACATTTTTGCCACTCTGAGTTTTACTGCTTATTTGTTGTAGTTCTATTTGGAGGAAAACGTTTGTAAGACAAAACTATTTTAAAAAAATACCTGTCTGCTGCCAAACCCAAATGCAACAACTGCTACAGCCTAAATCTCAAATCAAGAGTTTATTCGAGCCTGCAAGCAGACAAAATTCCAGTAATAATCCTACCACTAATTCACAGGGAGCACAAGCTCATCAGGACACGGAGCACGGGTACGACGGAAGAAAAAGGGAGAAAATGAGATGTGTGTGTGTGTTTGCAAAGCGAGGCTGTGGCCAAATCGAGCACTCGGGGTTTCCAAATCCCAGCTGACGGACTTGCTGGGGCCCTGACTCAGGACTTCAGCACAGTTCCAGAGCACGGGACGCTTTGCCATGGCCCGTGCTGCTGCTGAGGGCTCGGGGTGGGTCCTGTGGAGAAGGTCAGGCTTGTGCAAGGCTCGTGTGGCAGAGCAGGTCACCGATCCGAGCCCTCCGCCCCAGGCTGGAAGCCGCACGCGTGGCTTCAGCTCCGGCTGTCCCGACAACAGCAGCGAGGCAGCGGCGCTGCCAGGACATGAAGGGATCTAGGGCAGCACCCAGCCCCGAGCAGGCAGCTGAGGAACTCCCAGCACCTCGGCGCCTTCAAAACAGCTCAGCCAGGCCCTGCGGCGCACGTGGACACGGGCACAGCCCAGCTGTGGGGCTCTGCAGGTACACAGAGCTCAGCACCCAGCTGAGGAGGGGATTCTGCCCCTCTGCCCCGCTCAGTGAGACCCCACCTGCTGCCCCCAGCTCGGGGTCCCAGCACAGGAAGGATGTGGAGCTGCTGGAGCCAGTCCAGAGGAGGCACCAAATTGATCAGAGGGATGGAGCAGCTCCCCTGTGAGGAAAGGCTGAGAAAATTGGGATTCTTCAGCCCGGAGAAGAGAAGCTTCAGCTTGATCTAACTGTGGCCTTTCAGCGCAGCTCCCCTGTGAGGAGAAGGGTGGGGAGAGACTTTTTACAAGGGCCTGGAGTGACAGGACAAGGGAAACTGGCTTCAAACTGATAGAGAGTAGATTTAGGTCAGATATATGGAAGAAATTCTTCACTGTGAGGGTGGGGAGGCCCTGGCACAGGGTGCCCAGAGCAGCTGTGGCTGCCCCTGGATCCCTGGCAGTGCCCAAGGCCAGGTTGGACGGGTCTTGGAGCAGCCTGGGACAGTGGAAGGTGTCCCTGCCCATGGCAGGGGTGGGACTGGGTGAGCTTTAAGGTCCCTTCCACCCAAACCATTCTGGGATTCTCTCCACGTCACTCAGGGTCACCTGCCCACGTGGGGGTTTGTGCAGCAGGGAGCTGTCACTGGACACCATCACAAAACACACGGGCTCTGACTTTTGGGACAATAACTGCACACCCCAGCCCTGCAAACCCGAGACAAACACCTCGGCAGTTCCGTCCGTAGTTATCTCAGGGAGTTCACTTTGGTCTTCTTTAAAAGGTGTGGCTGTGAATGAGCCATGAGGCACAGGGGATTAAAGGAAGGGGGAGTAAGAGGTTAATTGGATTCTATTTGGAGAGGGATTTAGGTTGGCTGAGTTTTTTCAGTCAGCAGCACATAGTAGAACATGTCACTTGTAATTGAGCTAATGAAACACCTCTGGAGATAAAAAAACACGAGCTAAATTCAGGCTTGGCTTTAGAGACCTGACGTTCATTCACCACAGGGTTATGCAGAGATGGAACTGCTTCGTTTGGGGACGGGGGGCTGGAGAGGTAAGAGCAGAACTGGGCTTACTTTACAAAATCTGCTTTTTGTCACTCAGGGCTGCTGGACCTTGGGGTGATTACGCAGACTGCTGTGTTATGGACACTCTTCCAGGCCAGGAACCCACACGGTGCCAATGTGCTAATGCAATTTGCTGAGCCCAGCCTCTCTCCTGCTCCAGTGGAATTATATTTGTTTTCTATAAATAGGCATTTCTCTCCGTGGTTATTGCTGGGGACCTACACATGGCTGAGCTGAAGGGGCTGCCAGTACCTGCCCTTTTCTGTGCACCTTTTGGTGACTCTCAGTACAGCCCTTCTGGTTTTCACAAGGGTAATTAAGGGGTTTTTTTTCAGTCCTCAAAACCGTGACAAAAGCACCTCTGCCCCGAAGCCAAACTACCAAACATGACTTGAATGCAAGTAGGGGAGTGTTGCCTTCCTGAGCCTGCCCAAAGGCCGAGCCAGAGCCCTCTTTGTGCGAGATTTTAATGATCTGAAATTACCCTGTCTTCCAAGTCAAGAAAAAACCATTAAGAGCAAGGTATCTCATGTTAAAACATAAAAGGGAGACATTTTCTGGAGGCAATTTCAAAAGCATGGAGGTATTTTGTACCAAACCACAACCTCCATCTTTTCAAAATGAACCACCGACTCCGAATGAAAGTCACTTTCTAAATTAAAAAGTTGCAGTGAAAATTAGTTTCCAATTTTGCAGGTTTTATATTCTTGCTTTGGGGATAATTACAATGATCCAGTAATTTCCTTTCCAAGAGACTTTCAGAAAACTAAAACCCCACTTCTCCATTCCCTCTGTCTCCCTTCAGGAGTTTAAAAATAAAGTTAGTTTTAATGAGAAAAGTGAATGTGCTTGACACCCCTGATAAAAGAAACCAAAACCAACACAGTAATGAATTTTGTGCAGTGGTATAAAAATTATCACGGGCATGAGGAGCTCGGTTTCTCACTTCTGTGCCAGTCTCAGAACACAGGAAACCCTGGAATGATGTGGCTGCACTCTGTGTCAGAGAAAGCCATAACAGCACAAAGCAGTAAGAGGAGGAAGTGCAGACTGACACCTGTGGCCCTGCACAGATCTAGAGGGCAAGGGCAGGAGGAGGCTGGTTTTTATATCCTACTGACACTTGTTCAGCAGGAATTGCCTCTTTCTCTTTGGTTTCTCCTGCTGGATTCTTCCCTCCTGTTTGATTCTTCCCTCTTCCTGCAGAGGTTTGATTCCTCCTTCTCTGGCTTCAGGCAAGAAGACAGGAAAGAAGCTGCCTGAGCTACCAGCAGTACCTGGAAAATGGAATGTCTCAGGTTGATTAAGGGATCAAAACATCCAAGGTGCTGAAGGAGAGGAAAACGTGCCCTGGCCAGTGCTGTTACAGCCTTTGTCTCTCCCAACACCCATCTCAGAGCTCTGTGCTGGCCACCAAACAAAAGAGAGACTTTCTCAGAGCACGGGTCCTGCAAATCCACCCTGGATGGCTGCAGGCTTTCTGGCACCACCACGAGCAACAGGGACAAAACCACTTCGTGCCCAGTTCCAGCTCTGCAGCTGATTCAGGGAATTTGCTCAAACGGCAACTGATGGGGGAAAGGCCCCATTGCCACCCGAGTTCAGCTCCCAGTTCTCCAGAGAAAGGAATCCCATTCCCTCCCCCAGAGCTGCACAGCACTGAGACAAAGAGGGGCAAAGCCAGTGGCCAAAAACCACTGAGGACACGGCAGACAGTGACGAGGATCTTCTCCATGGACAGTTCATTGCAGCGAGGCTCTGCAGCCCCCCTTGGTGAGAGCCGTACTTCACAGGCAATCCGTCCTGGATTATAAACCCTGTAATATCTGAGGAGCCAAGAGCTCGCAATTTCCCATTAAGTGGTATTAATTGCCCTGGTTATCGTGCTCTGCAGTTTGACCCAACCTAGTGATTCCCCCTCCTCTCCTGCTGCAGAACATCCATCACCTTTTAAAGGGTTCCATAAAGCTGCGGGGAAGGCTCTGGTTTGTGTTAGCTTGATTGCTCTGGACTGTAACAAAGCACCCATCACAGCTGCCCAGCCACACTATAGATCAAGCTCCTCTAATCTTTTCATGTCTCCAGAGGGGAAGGCTAGGCAAATAATCAAGTTTAACCTCCCAGGGCTTTATTTCTGGCGTGGAGGATGTCAGAGGCCGTGCGAGCTTTCGCTTTTTCTTTGTTCCCTTAGAATCCACAGCAACAGACAGGTGGAGGAAAGGAGGAAAGGAGGAAAGGCAAGGAAGAAGAACAGAAATTGGACTTTTCGTGTCACTGAACAGCCAAGGGCAACGTGCAACACTCGAATACTGGCCCAAGAAACACAGGTGTGAACAAGAGGCCTTTGGGAGCTCAGCAGCCAAGGCTTTTGTCGAGATCAGCTTTTCCCTCAGCAACGAGGCTGCTGGGGTGAAGCCACATGTCCAACACCCATGTGGCAAAGCTGGTGGGGAATCCAGCACAAGAGCTCATGGCAGCTGATGGATATGACTGCTCCGTGACTGATGGATAGTCAGTGTTTTCTGTCCTGCAGGCTTCCTTCAGCACTGTTCTGACTGAAGCTGTTCTCTGCAGGGCAGTGAATTCCCAGGACGGCTCACACTCACTAGCACACGTCAGAGGGATGTGTAGCCAACCCATCTCGTGTAGGGTCCTCCAAAATCTGCTTCCTCCTCTGCCTCTGGAAGCAACAAGCTCAGGGCTCTTCTGCTTCCTATTACTCAGGGTGAAAAAGGTGAGGAGGAGCAAAGGAACAACAGGTTCAATTCCTATTCCCCATCTCTTCCTCGGTGCTTTATTCCCTGAATCAACAGGAGAAATTCATAGAATCACAGAGTGGTTTGGGTTGGAAGAGACCTTTAAGATCACCTTGTTCCAACCCCCTGCCCTGGGCAGGGAACCTTGCTCTAGACCAGTTCTGGAGAAACAGAAAATCCGCAGTATTTCTTCAATCAGAGACCTACTCTGGTTTGCTACACCTACCTCACAATGGCAAATTAATTCCAGGAGTTTGGCTCGTGTCTGCACAAACCCGTTGCTGTATGAACAGTAATTGCATCCTGCCTCATCAGAGAGATCTCAGGGAACGAGCTCGGAACAGCTCCTGTCAGCGCAGGCAGGGCTCTGACAGCCAGGCAGACTCAGGATTTTCCCAGGTTTTCTTTACACGGATCCAAGCCCTATCCAACAGTGTTCACCCTAAGGAAGCATTCCTGCCCAGGATGCCAGATGCTGCCTTCGGCTCCACTCACAAACATCCACAGATGCCAGATGGAGAGTGGAGGGGATGATGTGGATGCACACGTGAACGTGGGCCTTCTCCTCCGGCGCTGTGAATCAGCCACGCTGGAATCGCAGCACCCAGCGACGCGCTGTTAAATGGTTTTTGAAAAGGAGATGTAAAGGAACTTGAGCAAAATTAAAATATTGAACTAGCTGTCAGATTAAAAAAAAGTGAGCTGGAAGCCTTGTAAGATAAACACAAATTTGCCTCTAACACAAAGGGAATTTTAAAGAGCAGCCTGCTCTGTCTGTTCTTCAAGAAGATTTTTCAGCCTGGGCTAACACTCACTTTTCCAAAACAGGCTGACCTGAGCATTTTTTTATTTCTTTCAAGCATAACAATTCAACCCAAAGCCGTTTCTTTTAGTCTGGCTCCTTCCTTTCTCTGTATTAATTTCAATTCAATCAACGAGGCAGTTGCATAACTGTTGTTTGTAATTGCTGTCACGTCAGCCCTGAAACCGATCACTGCAACACTGAAGTTATATAAAAGGTTTTGTTAGGATTTTTGTTATTTTTCTCGTTTAAATTGTGGGAAGATGAAGTCCTACCCTGGAGAGATGTTTTGGTTTTCTGAGCTCTGTTGCCTATTAGTCTTGTGCTCTGCTGTCTTTTCTCTCCAGTTTTGTTTTACACAGTCCAAGGGTCTGTTTATGCACAGAAACTCTCCAAAAACAGCTCAGTGCACCCCATCAACGCACAGGCTATAAAATAAACTGTGCTGAGTCAGAGAAGTACTGGCAAAAGCAAAGTTCACAAAATGGGTAAGCTCTTAAGGAACAATTTAAATTTCTGGAAAGGCAGACTGTTTAAATGCTTCAGTGGCTGGGACCGTAATTTACCTTGTTCTTCCAAAACCAGTGGGCTGTTTCCCTGCAATGATGGAGCATCAGACCCTGTGGGATCATTTCTCCTTGTGTGTGTGTCTCTTCACTCAAACACACAAAAAGGATCCTGGAATTGAGAGTCAGCTCCTCCAAACTCCTCATGGTGTCCTTGCTCCTCTCGAGCACTCCCGATTATCCCTTTGACCCAGGCTTGTGCTCAGCTGGGAGGGAGACTTCTCCCTGCCCCAAGTGAATCGAAATGATCCATTTTACCATCAGCTTTCTGGTTTTACCAATAATTTTCTGTCTTTCTAGAGGCACAAATGCCAGGGCCATACTCAGAGATCTCGTGGGCCCAAGGTAGTTTGAAAGCCATTCTGCGCTGCAGACAGAAATGCTTCAAGCCAACAAATAGTTAAGGACTTTATTTTGACATGAGTGAATTCTACCCAATTCTTATTCAATGTTCCTTCACACTTAAAGGCAACCTGTTTGTAGCTTTTTCTTAGAAAAGTCTAGACAATGTCAGACTATACAAACAGAAGAAAACTAAAGAGAAAAATACACTGAAGTACCATCAATGCTCACTCCCTCCTAAAAAAGAAAAGAAACCCCTTCAAGACCACAAAATATATCTGCTTCCTTACAGGATCTTGCCCATAAGCCCTGGCTCCCTGTGGAGGAGAAGCTTGGGCATGGGATGGGCATGGGATGGCAGGAAACCACAGCTCTCCGTTCCACCCCAAACTCAAGAGAAGCTTGTAAGGGCTAACGCAGAGAGAAGCAGGGCTCTTGCTGGAGCTCTAAGCTCGTAGCCCATTTCATCTGAGAACTAACCCAGAGACAGCAGTACCAGCTGCTCCTGCGGGGAAGCAGCACGGAAGGAGTTGGTCAAGTGATGTTTTCATATGGTCGCTGTTCAGAATTCCTTCGGCATGAGCACACAGGGATTGTGTGTGCGTGTTCAGGGGAGCAGGCAGCGCTCTGTGGGAAAAAACTGTTACCTTCTGAATGAGGGGGGCTTTACAAAACACACATTTCAAGCACCTAGGGAGGCACATGGGAGACTGGGAATGCAGTTTACCCAGATGCAGCGCATGCCTTCCTAAAGACGCTCCCGCAGGAATCCAGTAGTGTTTGAAATGAGAGCGGGGTGTGTGTCAAAGTCAGGGCACGGCCACTCACATGAACACACAGCTAGGCTGAATTCATTAACTTCATAATTTGGATAGAAGAGCTCAAACTTCAACAGGGAGGTAAAGGTTCAAGTGAGATACACAAATAGATACCCTGTGAGTTGCTCTCTTATCTTCACCTGAGACCTTGTGACTGAGACAAAGGCAACTCATGCTCAAAGGCAATTAACTCAAGCCCTTAGAGTGGTTTTCAAACACACAGATCTCACTCTGGGTGTTTGTGGCCTATTTCTCAAGGATTTGTGAAAGGCAGCTGAGGAAATCAGGGCTACTATCAGTAAATCTGCTATTCAAGCACGCTTGTGTGCTCTGAGAAACTGTTAACAGACCCCAGACTCCACAATGACTGCACCCCAAACCTCTGGGCTGTAAGAAAGGCTCTACCGTGGGCACACTTGCCCTGCTCTGCATGCTCAGGGTCTCACAGCAATCTCGGCTCTTAGAGTGGTGATGTTACCTTGGTACTCTGGAGATGCAGCTTGAGGAAAGCACTTCATGCATAATCCAAGCCAGGTTTCTCTCAGCAGCTTCATTTTCCTGGGGATATCACCCAGGTAGGAATGGTGCAATCAGCCCTGGGAGAACTCTCGTCCCTGCTCTGCCACATTCTCGGTAGCTGAGTTTGGTCCCAGCTCAGATGCTGTCCTCTATGCCAAAGAAATAGTCCTTCATTAATGTCAGGAATGAAATGCTTAACGCTTGAAGGAACCCACACAGAAAGCTTCAACAGCGTGCCCTTGCTTTGTTAAGGATGGCTAAAAGATGTTTCACACTAAACATAAGGTCGTGCCTTGGGAAAACCTGCTCCAGTCACCAGCCCAGGCCTCGCCATCCATGCGGGGTGTGCCCTGCTCAGCTCTGGGTGCTGTGTGTGCCTTCACAGCTTCACCATCCATGCAGGGTATGCCCTGCTCAGCTCTGGGTGCTGTGTGTGCCTTCACAGCTTCACCATCCATCCCAGGGTATGCCCTGCTCAGCTCTGGGTGCTGTGTGTGCCCTTACAGCTTCACCATCCAGCTCTGGGTGCTGTGTGTGCCCTTACAGCTTCACCATCCATCCCAGGGTATGCCCTGCTCAGCTCTGCAGTGCTGTGTGTGCATTTACAGTCAGCCAGGCTTTAATTTGGGACACCCGGCTAAGCATCACTGCAGACTCCAAATGGGGGCTGGCTTCAAAGAACCAAAATTTTTGCTTTTATGGGAGACCCAAGCCTTTACCTCTCACACTGCGTCCTCTCCAGAGCCCTGACCAAATAAACTCCCTCTTCCAATTACGCTCTTGGTTAAGACACTTGTCCGTACGCGTGGTCCTCAGGAAGATGAGAACTCGGGATTTAGAAACTCTCAACCCCTACCCAAGGTCCATCGTGGCCAAGTACTCTGCACCAGGGAGAGAACTACTCTGCACCAGGGAGAGCTTTTCCATTTCGCTTCTCACTCCTGTGCCAGACACTGAACAGTTTGGCAGCTGGGGTATTGATCACTCCAGCCTGCTCGTCACTCAGCTGGCGCAGGGCAGAGGCACCGCTTCAGCCAGGTACCAACCTCCCATTTTCCTAAGTTATGTGTTGGTCCAGCCGGGACTCCAGCTCACTCAGACAGGGGGCTCTGTAGGAGGAAAATGATTTTAATTGCAAGGGCTGTAGAAACAGCAGAGATGGATTTGAAGTCCCGTGACCCTGGGCTGTTTCCCGACTGTTTTGAAGCTCACAGCTGCGCTACAATGACTGTCTGCTGTCCTTTTTACACATCTTCTGCTTTGGCTAATTGGATTAGGCTCCCCCTCGGCTCTCCATCAGCATCACCCCATGGAAAGTTGGCCCCACCGCTTCTGCAGAACGAGGTCTAAAGAGAACATGAACAGAAGGCAATGGAATATACAGCGGGAAATGAAACAGAAACGTGTACTTAATATTCTTCATACTCTTTACTCATGTAACCATTTATTAATGGTAACTTTGTTTTAAACTACCTTTCTCCCAGTGACAGCTTCAGCACCGTGAGTTCTCCTCACATCAGCTATTTTGGGACTCATTATAAGCAGAAGGTGTAAGAGAATGTAGCTCAAGGGACAGAGCTGCACCTTCTTACTGAAGGTCCAAGTTACTCAGCTGTACTGCAAGAGAAACTGTGGCAGAGTTAAATAACGACACAAAGCAAAGATATACTCCATAAAACATTAATATTTTAATGAAAAATCTTAGCTTCATGTTTCTATCCAAAGACACTCAAAACTAGTTTTTCTCCCCCCTTAATTTTGACCTATAATGGGACCAGTTTGGAGATTTTTTTTTTTTTTTTTTGTATTTTGGAACATTTTTTTTTAAAGATTAAACAACCAGGCTAGCAAAAAGGTACCCAATACATACTTTTCTTATATCAAACAAGCTAGTATTTCAATACAATGTAACTATACAGAATATATACATTACACGTATGATCACAAAGCAAACACTACAGGCTCAGAACAGATTTGAAAAAACATGATATTCACATTGATTACAATAACTCTAAAAATGATTGTAACGTTGAAACGGCACTTAGTTTACAAAAAAAGTCACAAAAATATATATAGCCACCAAGAACTATGGTTCCTGAAAAATACTAATAGCCAGATAGTATTATATAAAATGTGAAGTGTATTTAAACATCGTATACATTAAAAAACAAAACCAAACCCCAAAACCAATTCTGTTAGGTCAATAAACATGCCAAGTAATCTAGCTGTGGCCAGCATCAACAAGAGAAGCTGTACTGGGGATGAGATGATGACTGGATATACGGCTGGTGACTGGAGACTGGCACAGTTAAGGGGGTTTCACTGTTACAAAAATGCACAAAGAAGCCCAACAATAATTTAATTCACATTTTTTTCCTCCAGCTTCCGCTTTTCCCTCTGCGGGGTTTCACCGTAGGGCAGCACCTTGAGTGAAGGCACTGCAGGAACAGAGCAAGGAAGCTGTCCAAGGACTCGGTGTAGCCAGGGTTACAGGTCAGAATATCAAAAGCATGCATCAGCTAAATGAATGGTGAAACAAAATCACTCTTCTGGCGACTTCAGCAACCCTCAGGAAGACTGTAGGTACAGTTGCCACACAGGCTGGCAGCACCAGATTCCACTTTTTTTTTTTTTAGTGCAACCAGATTTGTAGCTGAGACCTGTGGGACACGGAGTTACTGCGCTAGCACACACGGAGTGAACAAAAACCCAGAGCAGTAAGTACTGTTGCACTAAAAAAATTCACATTTGTTTCTTTTACGGTACATTTCCTCAACACTTGGAACCCACTCTATTCACCAGGTACCTCTGATGTGGCTGAGGTACTGTCTGGCCTTGAACCCTCTTACCTGCCATCACGATGCTATGGGATTTATTATGTCTAGAGTTGGAGATGAGAACCCTCCAAAACTGGATTTCACCTTGTGAGCAAAACTCGAACGTAACCGGCCTGAATGAAAATCAGCTATTTTCCATATTCTGATGGTGTGGAAGTTGCAATGGATGTAGGAGCAGCAGGTGCTCCTCCATCTGAATTCTCTCATCCCTGCAGGGTGCACAAAGCTCCCGCTGGATTTGCATATAAAATGCTTCCTGGTTTGTCTCAGAGAGAGACCAGCACCCACCTCAGCGCTCCCACACCCCGGGCTGCAGGGTGGAACCAGCAACCAAGAAGCCACTGAAGCCCTCATATAAAAACTTTAAACCTTAGATTAAAAACAATAAAATTTCATCCCGCAGGGGACATATAGGGATCATAGTCTTATAAAATATATTTGCCTGCATTGGCAGCTATTACTTTTTTAAAAAGTTTAAATTCACACCTTTTAGACTCAGAATCCACGTGAACCCAGAACCTTTTTCAATAACCGAGTCTACTGATCTCTCAGTATGAGAGACTTGACCGTGGTCTCTGCGAGCCTGACAACTGAACTCCAGCTGTGGGAAACACCACTTGTGGCTGACTCTGCTTTGAGCACAAGGGTTGAACCAGATCACCCTTGACTCTCGTCAAGCAGAAATAGAAATGCATACTAAATAATGGATTTTTTTGGGGGGGGGAGAAGAAGAAATGAGAAAATGCATTCCAGAATTCAAAACCCTCTGATAATGTACTGAAAGAAATTTTTGTTTTAGGTTTAATCCCAAGTGTAGTTTAAGGCAAGTTTTTTCTATTTATCTCTCTTGCTTTATTTGGAATCCAATCACATTAACAACATAAATTGTTTTAAGATGCCCTGTGTTTTTACATTTCTCTTGTGAAGAACACCAGCATTTCAAAGAACTGAACATTTCCAACAAGTTGGAGAGGAGAAATAAAATGGTATTTGCATTTAAACTATATTCATTTCTATGGAGAAAAGAGATATTAATGAGAAACAATTACAGACAGGAAAATTAACAAATAAACTCAACCCTAAACCAATCAACCAAAATCCTCCAAGAACTCTATTGTTCCTCCAGTTGAACCAGACTGAAAAGTGAGAACTAAATTAAGATGTTACCCAGAGATCAGGAGGTTGAAAAGATAATGTGTTACACACAACACAATGAATAATGAGCCCCAGGCCTTGCCTTGTACCTTGCTGTTAATGAGCTTTACTTCTTTTCAAGGAAGAACAGATCAGAGCTATAAAGTCTTTGTAACTTTCCCCCTTCTCTTTGGTATTCTGAAAGCAATTTGCCTTCCGACTCAAAATTTTAAGTCTTAAGAATCCCATATCCAGATATGTCTGTTGAGTATTTGCACCTTCTCACTGATGAACTCTTTAGGAAAATACTTAAGGGATGGCAACGATCGGATTCTAATGATCAGATTATGTCCACCACCTTACACCCGACCACCTTTGATTATTACATCTCTACAGTCAGGAAATGTGGCTGTGGGTGAAGCACTTTTCAGAACACGAATCACAAAGGACTCTCACTTCCCTGCATGTCAGGAAAAAAAGAAAATGCTGTATTTGAGTTCAGTGTTGTAGCCCTGTAATTCAGGATAAAGCTCAGCAAAAGGCATTGTCTTGTCTCACCGGCTTCTCAGTTAGAGAAATCAGAAGTGGAAGAGAAATGGTCTTTAAATTCAGCTCATCAGCAGGCACTGGGCTATTTCCCAGTACAGCAGCCCAGAAAAAGCATTTCTCCTTCAAGCCCTTTTAAGAAGCCTCACAAAGGTAGATATACAAGACTGAATTGCAGCACAGAACTTCTTTGCAGCATGTTTCTAAAACACCCTTTGGATCTGGTGGAGAAACCTCATTCCAGCAACTTGGAAAGTACTTAAATCCCAACTGTTTTCACTCTATTTAACTAAAATATGTGGGTTTTACCTAAAAAAAGAAAAATTGCTTAAGTGACTGAAACCCTTTAAACTCTTTCCAAAGGTCAATAAACTCTTTTCCCTACAAAAGTTGGCTATTAATAGAAAGAACTCAGACCCAGAGAGTATCAGAGCTGCCTAGGCTGACTGAATACAAATTGATGTGCAATATAATACGACTTTCGTGTCTTCTGTTTCTTCAGGAGCAACCTTTCTCTATTGGTTTCATTTCCCCCTCATGTTTGCATAAAACAAATCCAACCAGAAAACAACAATTTACAAAAAACAAGACTCAAAACTAAGGGAATATATCGTGCCTTTGGAATCCAGAGATCAAGCAATACCTACTCACTCAGCACATCATCTGTAGGCCATGGGCATTTGGCATCAAACATTGCGTTAACTTCAGAAGCTGTAAGAAAAATCACAAATCTCCTACCGCACCTCCTAATTTAGGTTTGTGTTAGTTTAAAAGCAGTCTAGTATTTTAGTGGGCGGGAGAAGCTGCTCGGAGCTTCTTCTGTGTGTGGCACAGAGCCAATCGCTGGAGATTCCACTGATGGGCAGGTTGGTAGCCCAATTAGAGCAATGGTAACGCCTCTGTGGTGACATATTTAAGAAAGAAAAAAGTGTGGGAAACTCTCTTTCTTCCTCTCTTTCTTCCTCCCTGCTGAGGGGTGGCGAGGGGCCTGCTGGGCCCCTTCCTGGCATGGTGGCCAGGGCTGTGCCACCATCTCGGTGCCGTGAGCAGCCACGCGGCCGAGACCGTGCGGCCACCGGGACCAGCGCTGGAGTGCCCACGGGGCCAGGGCGGCGTGGGGCTGGCACGACCCCTGCGGTGCTGGTGGGGACCACATGGCCAACAGTGAGGGGCATGGCGAGCAGTTCCCCGAGTGGAGCCCAGACAGGATCACCCTCTTGGCGTTGTAGAACTCTATAAAAACTCTTCAACTGATAGATTTTGAGAACGAACCTACAGACACCAACCCTCTCCCGAGTCAGAGAAAAGGAGAAGGTGAAGACACGAGAAGAGAACCAACATGGCAGCACCGAGGTCGGTGAAAAGAGCGAGGGGGAAGAAGTGCTTCGAGCGTCGGAGCTGAGATTCTTCTGCAAGCCGTGGTGAGGGCTACGGTACAACAAATAGTTTCCCTGTAATTCATAAAGTGCACGGGGGGATGCAGAGATGCACTCGCAGCCCATGAGGAAAAGTGCCCACGCTTGAGCGAGTGGATGCTGCAAAGCTGTCATCTAGTGAGGAACTGGAACAGAGAGAGGACCTTTGCTTCCAGAGATGAAGAGAACCGTTGCTTCCAAACTAGAACAGCTTATCTTTAAAAGACTAAACCCCATGAACTAAAATGACTTACTTTCTTCCCAGCCCCCGCCTCTTTCCCACCGACTGCGCAAGGAGACAAAACATGGGATTTTTGGTCAGTCTTTCATTTCCTAGAAATCTTTCTTCAGTACGCTTAGGGAAAAGAGTTTCTTTCTTCTGCCGTGCTGTGGGATCCTTACCACGGGAGATAGTTCTCTGCGAATTTTCTAGCGTGGTCTTAATTTTCACAAATACCAGCCCCACCCGACCTTCTGTAATGCAAGTCCCTACCATGAACATAATCTGGCCATGGTTTAAGAATTTCAGTTTAGGAAAAACCTTCGTTTTCCTTTGTGGTTCCCCATCTACAGACAGATCCGGTCAGGAGGTATTTGTCAGGCTTGCATGGCTATACACTTTTCCATCATTCCCAATTCCTGGTGCACCTTTAGACTTTCCATGCCTAACCTTAGCTGGGCAGATCTGTTTAGGCTATTTGATCAAGCAGTTTCTAAAAGGACTGGAATAGAAGAAGTAGGAATACCTGGCATTCATCTGGGATGGACAGGGATCATGTGTTTTGAAGAAGTCTGTGACTGTTCCTTTCAAAAGTGCTCACCGTTTCCAAGCACAGGGGCACAGTGGGCGCTTTGAAAAACAGCAGGCACATACAGGAAGTGTCACTTCTTTATGCAGAAGATTAAAGTATCCAATGAAAACTAGTCAAAACTGTTCAATCATGATCTCCAATGCATCCTTTTGTTTATCATTTGAAAAAGGTTTCCTCTGATTTCTTTCCCTTAACCAGAGGGCCTGCAGAAGCAAGAGAAACTTAATGAGCTGCTCTAACTGTGGAAGAAGGAATAGTTAAAGTGATCTGAATCAGTTGTTCTTCTTTAGAAGTATATCACAGCTTCCATGATGTTCTGACAAGATCTTTTTTTGTGCAATCAGTCTTAAATATTTTCACAGAAGTGATCATTCAGTCATGAAAAATAATGTAACATCTGTCGCGGTTTTCAGTTTAAAGCGTAGCTTACAAAGTAATAAGGGGAAAATCTCCCCACTTTTTGTTTACAAAAATTAAATTAAAATGTACAGGACCAAACACAGGCACTTTCCAAAGAACAAAAATTAAACCAAACCGTGAATTATTCGATAGTAATAGATGACAGCTCCGGTTTCGGAGGGTCACCCGCGGCTCCCTCAGCAGTGGCGTTAGTCTTTGGCTGCTCTGGCACATCTTCTTCCTTCTCTGCCAACCCACCCAGGGACCCCAAGGGGAAAGTGCTTTCACAATTCTGAGTTGACGACACCTGTGAAATGACAGGCATTTGGACAGAAGAGTTGTTTTCAAAGCCATGCTCCCCTAGCTCATACTGCCCGAGGGTCTCCTCTTGTTCCTGGTTTAAGTAGTCCGGTACTAGGAAGTCACTGGAAGAGGGGTAAAGGACAGAAGAGAAATGTCATTTCTCACACCATGGTATCAGCTACATCACACAAACTACACACTGCATTGCACAGAGAACAAAGGTACTCATTTCACATTGTCCAAGACCGTGGCAGTGACATACTCCACTAAGCACCATAACCTGGTTCTCATTTCCACACACAGAGAATTTACTCAATGGCATCTATTTCACATCCGTATTTCCTACGCAGCAACTTCTTATTATTAGATTGTATCACCTTGATGAGAATGAAAGTTAATGTCTGGAACACATTTGGCGCTGAAAACCTCATTGAAAAAAAGGGAGCACTCAAGCTTTAAAAATAGAAACAAAAATGAGTTTAGCACTGGCAAAATGTGGCCCTTCCCATGTCTGAGGTACAATATCCCCCAGAGCAGCAGCAGGACTTCCTTTTAATCCTTTCTGGACAACACTTCTGCTACGTACTCCTAACAGCTGAGGGCTGAGTGGATCCAAAGAAAACCTATCAAACGCTCCAGTTGTATTTTCAGAGCATGAGGACATAATAAAAATAAATTTCTTTGCAAGTTTTCAGCACCAGACACGAAGTTTGTACTTGGGACCGGTATATACATATATCACACAACTGCACGTTTGTATGCTTTGGTTCCACCTGGCAATGTGTCAGTCAAAAGAAATCCTTAAATGACAGCAGCATTCACTGCTCCAGCCCAAACTCACAGCCAGCTCTGCTAAACCTCGTGTTTGTCAAATCAGACTGAAGGAATTGTGAGATATGCCAAGTCTTTTGTGCCCTGATAAATGTCCAACTGGCCCTTACTATTTCCAAACCTATTAGTCTAATCATTTAGTAATGTTATCTAGAAAATGGAAAAGGAGAAGGTTTGGAGTCATGCAATCTTTCCACAGAGTTAAGCAAGCACTTAAAACGAAGCAGGAAGTCTGTGCCCTATGAAAGTGAACAGGCTACGTACAAGATTTTGAATAGCAAATCAATATCAAATCACAGATACTCCAGTATAGAACACTATGGCTTCACACCGTTAGCTTGGCCATAGATACCACTGAAAAGAGAAATTAAGTAACCCAGAACCAGCCTCTGCATATCACTGGATTCTTCAGTGGCCTCCTATATAGCTCCCATGCTGTAAGACAGATCAGATACAACAGAGAGTGGAGCAGGAATCAATCTGACTGGAATTAGCTGGCAGCCTGATGAGAGGCACAGCAGGCTGCCATGAAAGCAGGAAATGATGATCTAAGAAAAAAAAAAAAAGAAGAAAAAAGGCAAAAAAAAAAAGCAAGTTTCCCTGTTAGGTTTTTGCTGTGCACCTCACCTGCTCTGGAAGTAGTTTGCTAGCTCTGACGCTTCATGGTTCAAGCTCCTCAGGTGAACGATTAAATTTCCAGAGTTGGTGAACATGGCGCCACATGTTTTGCACTCGTAAATCCGAGGCTTGCGGATAATGTGCCGGGAAACGCGCATGTGGTGTTTATATTCCCCGAAGGAAGTGAAAGTGGCACTACATATCTGGCACCGGAAACAGCGTTTACCTTCGTGCTTCAGGCGATGCATCTTGAGCGAGTAAGCTCGGGTGAACTTTTTCCCACAGCGGTCACACTGAAATGGTTTAATGCCTGTGGAAGAGAGAGCGCAAACACGTTCACCTTTTGTAACCACGAGCCATGGGCAAAATCCTCCCCGAGTGCTACAGCACAGGGACAGCAGCTGTAGCTGGTCACAGCAAAGCGCTGCTCGAGGAAGAGATTCTCTGGTTAACTTTAAAACAATTAGAGAGAGCGGAGCTGCGCTCCCTCAGGAACAACCTCCAGCATATCTCATCGCTGTGACCTGTCCCGAGGCTCCTTCCCCACGGTCTGAACTGAACACAAGCCCCCATGGATTAGAGCATGGTTAAGATCCCCAGGCACAGCCAACAAGGACCTGACGCTGCAGTCATCTCCAACGCCTTTGAACTCCTTTGATCTCGGGAGATTCTTGTGCCAGACTGGTTCCCAACAATGCAATTATCAGCCTACCCTTAATTGCAATGTTTTTTTCTGGCTGCCTTTGGCCTCAGAGAAGTGTTCTGGCAGGGGGACTGTGTGCACACGGATGCCCCTGTAATGCAGCAGGAATGGTGATAAAAGGGGGCAGTGGGAGCCTTTATATTGCGTGGGAACCTTGCTGTATGTCGTGGTTTGATGCTGGCCCAATGCCAGGCACCCACGAGTCACTTGCTCATCCTGCCCTGCCACAGCTGGGCAGAGGAAAGAGGGAAAAAAAATTAACAGAGGCTTCATGAGTTGAGATAAGGACCAGGAGAAACACTTCAAGGGCGAAACCAGGCTTAACTTAAAGTTACAAAGTGAGTATTTTGCTAACAGAATCAGAGGAGGATAATGAGAAATAAAATAAGCCCTAAAAACACCTTCCCCCCACTCAGCCCCTCCCTCCCTCCACCGACAGCGCAGGGAGACAGGGCATGGGAGTTTGGTCAGTCCATCACTGCGATTTTCTTCTACTGCTCCGGGACAGGAGTCCTTCCCCT
>VZTI01003906.1:184699-212346 GCA_013397865.1 Struthidea cinerea | reverse complement strand
GTGGATCTCTGCATCCCCCGTGGATCCCCAGGGACCTCAAGTGGATCTCTGCATCCCCAGTGGATCCCCATGGGCTGCAGGAGCACAGCTGCTTCACCATGGTCATCACCACGGCCTGCAGAGGAATCTTGGCTCCGGCACCTGAAGCACATCCTGCCCCTCCTGCACTGCCCTTGGTGTCTCCCTCTTGTTTTCCCTCACATGTTCTGACCTCTTCCTCTTCTCTGACTAGAAGCAAAACCTTGTGACTTTGTTTTGATTTTCTTCTTAAATCTGTCATCACAGAGGCATTACCAACCTCTCTCACTGGCCCAGGTTTGGCCAGCAGCACGTCCATCTTTCAGAGCCATCAGAGACTGGCTCTGCTGGACATGGTGGAAACTTCCAGGAGGTTCTCACAGGAGCCATCTCTGTGCCCCCACTGCTACCAAAAAACCAGGCCAAGCAAAACCAATACACTATACACGAATTTTCGGCAACTTTGCATGACAGACAGCTCTCTCACAGAGTTTAGCTTTGTGCCGCTCATTTTTTTCTTGTATTAATTTAGAAATTCAGTTCCTAGCTCATTTTTCATTTCTTACCCAAAACCATATGAGCTCTGTAACATGTTGCAGTGGCTGAGTGTGTTACGACACAAACAGAANCCAGGCCAAGCAAAACCAATACACTATACACGAATTTTCGGCAACTTTGCATGACAGACAGCTCTCTCACAGAGTTTAGCTTTGTGCCGCTCATTTTTTTCTTGTATTAATTTAGAAATTCAGTTCCTAGCTCATTTTTCATTTCTTACCCAAAACCATATGAGCTCTGTAACATGTTGCAGTGGCTGAGTGTGTTACGACACAAACAGAACTATTGCAACATAAAAGTCTGAGTCGCCAAAACCTTCTGATTTAATAAAAAGTCTGAACTCCAGAAAGTGGGAAAATCCAAACATGAGGGTAAGAATCTGGAATATGGAGCTCTATTCATAATAGGGCTGTCAAGGAATAGAAAAGATTTTTTCAAAAGGCTGAATGTGCATCAGCCCTGGCTGTTAATTCCCCCAGTCTTTCACTCTTTCCTTACTTTCAAAGCAGGAGGTGAACTTTTAATTGAGGGCTTTTAGACAGAGAAAGCTGTAGTTAAGGTTACACTGAAATGCCCTGTTAAGCATGTGAAAACAAGTTAATAAACTGGAATATGGTCTGGTGGAGCTCAAACTTTTCATGCTTTCCTACTGTCCAAGAGCATCTATTTGCTCTGGTAGTTTGAGGGAAATCTCTTTAGCCATTTTGCTCACGTGAAAACACTTTCAACATTTACAAGCTTTGAGAGTTTTTTTGCATGTTAATTATTCTAAACCAGCTATTCAAATCTCTCCCAACTTTACCAAGGGGTTGCCAGTTGGCAGGTTGGCCAGGGATGCTTTGCTGTCAGATTTTAACAATGGGCTTGGGATCATTTCACACCTGATATGCCCACAGAATTTGCTTTTAAAAATATTAAACATATATCCGGTTATTTTGCTTGAAAGGATTCGACAAATAATTGCTGACAGTGAAAAAAACAGACCCTGTCAGTTGTGGCTGCTCTGTCCCAGAACGGCACAGCCTCTGTGTACAGGTGAGAGTCAGACTCAAACCAGGAGATGCTAAAACATGAGGCTTAGTGCCCAAGTGCAATAACCCTTCAATATTCCCTTTAGTCCCTCAAATGTCAATGCTTTTGCCAGATAATGCTGACAAGTCTTGAAAAAACCAATAGCAAAGGCATTGGGGAGTTCATGCTTGGTTAGAAATCAAAATTAATTTGGGGATCAAGGCCCAGAGGAGACGTTCACACAAACCTCTGGCTGCTTGTGCTATCTGCAGGAGCAAAATTGATTATCAAACCAGCTCAGTTGTCCTGCAATCCCTCCAAAAATTCTGAGATCCAAAGGCATACAACATTCTTCAATGTAAGGACACAGATAGATAAAACTTTCTTACGGTTGCAAGTCTCCTCTAAAACACAGCAGAGAATTACAACATGGCAGAGGAAGAAGAATTCAATCTACTTCTTTAGTGCAATAAAAGGGCCAAGTATACTTTATTACATCTCAGATCTTTTTCAGGAAAATGACTTATCCTGACGAGATCCAGGCAATCAGGTTTTTTTCAGTCCACACAAATGCTAATCATCCATGAGCACAACTATCAGTCAGACTCCAGGGAGCAAAACAAGCATTCAACGAGAAAAACCTTTACCCAGTCTTTCTGAAATCAGCTCTCAAGCACTTGGCAGGCGAGTAAAAAACCTGCATTATTCCAACTGCTGCACAGCGAGGCTGTGAATGAGGAATTCTGGGGAGCAGTGGTGTTTCTTACCTGAGTGGATAAGCATGTGTTGTTTTAGGTTCTGAATGCGAGTGAAGCGGACCCCGCAGGTGGGACACTGAAAGGGTCTGTCGGGACCGTTCGGGCTGGGCCTCTCTGTGCTGCTGGTGGAAGGAGCAATGTAGAGTTGATAGGGATACTGAGCGTTCTCCAGACTACAAAGAAAAAAGGCACTGATTTACAAACAAGCCAGAGAAATGACTGAAGAAGCCTCGTCGGTGAAAATCTGACCCTTGAGCACTTTTGTGTGAGAAGAAGAAACAGACTGGCACGTCACACTTCTGCTGAAATCTCCATTTATTCTGGAAATCTCTGGGTCTGTAGCAACGTGTCTGATCTGCACCTGAAGTCTCACAGTCACTGACCCTGCTTATCTGAACAAACCCAGGGAATAAGCTCGGACTCCTGTTTCTTTGGGCAACAGGCCTCAGCACAACTGCAAACTGAACATTATTTTCCAGGCGTGGGCACTTTCTCCAGCATATCGATGACTTGCAATCACTAAACAGTCCCCGAGGAAGAGTTTAAAGAGCTGAGCAAATGAAAAGCAAAGGAGTATTTTGCAGCTTCAGTGATATTTACAAATGAAATTAAAGCCAATTAATTTTTCATCTCAATCCAAGTTCCATGAACAAATACTAGTATCTATAACTGCATATTTCTAAGTTTAAAATATTAATCTAATGAATCAATACTTGCTCTTTTTCTGATTCAAAGAACTCCATGAGCACAGCTCCAGTGCTATGTTCAAAAAACAGCACACAGACTGCAATAAGGAACAATTTAACTTTCAAAGTAATTTATTTAAAACTGACTAATTGCTCCTTCATAGCCTCTAGCTGCAAACTGTTCAAAGGAACTATAGCGCTCTAATCCAAGTCCTCAGGCAAGGAACTTGCTAAAGGGCACAGTGAAATAAGAACAAATCTTCTGGTACAAACATGGGAACAACAGGATTTGTACTCACCTGGGGCTTCCCTTCCCTGAGCATTAAGGTCTATATTTTTTGGTGAAATAGCCCTTTCAGCCTGCTCACAGCCCGCTGAAAGATCACACATCACTGGCAGCAGGGAACTGCTCTCACCCTGAGTGTTCAGTCTGTGGCCAGCACATTGCAACTTTAGCTTTACTGAACTGTAATGTCTGAAATGTCCTGAGAAAAGATACAATGATGCCTCCTCACAGTCAGAAAGTTTTCCTAACTGAGGAAATCCTTCTGCTGCTCTGCTTCCACCTCGAGCCCAGAGGGCTGGCTTCAGGGTTATGCTGGATTTTGGGGACTTCTAACATCCACAAGAATGGAATGTGCGCTTCGCACAAATACATTTTCCTAGACATCATACAAAAATCCACAGAGCAGATCAGCACAGGAGGGCAAGAACTAGCACCATCTCTTTCAAATCAACACTTAAACTGTCTTTACTCCGGAAAAGGATGTCACTACCACTGTGAAGACAAGGGGTATCTGAATTCTGAGTGCAGAACTCTCAGCAGCAAAAGTTCCAGTTGCAAAATTTATCAGGAGCGAGAGCACAAGGTATCTCTTGATATATACAGGATTAAAGAGTTTCCTGTAGGAGTTGAGAATCACTCAGTCTGTAAAACCCATAAGGATTTCTGATCTCACATGGCATGGAGGTAAATATTCTTTCCTTCTCTGCATGGAAGAGATCTTTTAGTGGGAATTTTCAGCATGTTTAAAGAATTTTTTATCTTTTGAATTTTTTATGCAGTTTGTGCTGAAGCTCTGCAGCTTTATAGGAAATTTCTGAAATAATCCACTGCTGAAAATGTGTGTGCCACTTGACTTCAGAATTGCAGGTGTAAAAGCCTGGATTAGTTCTAGTGCAACATGTGCTCCTACTATTAATTCAACCCTTAAGTGCTGGGTGTTATTTTTATACTCAGGTTTGTTAGCAGACAGATAAAATCTTCCATGTCATCCAAAAAGTCTTATCTAAGCAGTTATTTTCCCTTTTTAATCCCACAGTGGGACAGATTTTAGATGGAAATGACGGGAAAGATTTTATGAGCTATGAAAATGCAGCTCTCGGTTATTAGCTCTATAGGGAGCTTCTCTTGACACAATTTCTGGAATAACTTCCAAAGGTTCACACTTCTTCCTCAAACCCCCTTGTCTTACAAACCCCTGCAAAAACCAGTTTGGAAAAATATGCTTAGAGAGGGAATAGCTAAGAACTACAAGTCAAAGCAGTTGTGTGCACCCCTGTATGCCATGTGGGGGTACCTCACTTGGCTCTAACAGAACTACGAGGTCTCTTTGACCAAACAGACACCGGTTTAGTTTGTTTTTTTCGGCCAGCCTTCCCTTTTAAGGGATTCCCTTAAAACATCACTCAGCTCAGCTCAGCAAAAGCCTGCTAAATATTTACAGCAAGTGCCACGCAGCCTCTTGGTAAGAAGCTACAGGCAGAAGAGATTTAAGGCTGCTCTGCCTGCTCTGTGGCTTGCAGTAGTGAGGTCTGGTGAAGTCAGGGCTAGGTCCTTGTTTTCAGTTTGTTGCTTTTGCAGCTGTGTATCACCTTTAGCATGCGTGTTTCACATAGAGGTTTAATTAAAATTTATTAATAAGGAGTGATGATGAAGAAACAGCAAAAACATGACTATCTTCACCAGTGCTGCCTGAAAATAGATAGGAAATAAAAAGCAACAAGAAAGCAGAGTCTGACTTTCATCACCTACATTCTTCTAAAGCATCTGCCCCTCCAGGCACTGATTGTACTTTGATCACCACACAGAACTGGATGGAGGAACAACTAAACATTCTGGGATTAAGGCTGGGGAGGTTAATTACAGCACAGCACTTGCTGCAGAACACTTTGCACACCAGGTTGGTACATACCGATCATCATCGTCTGCATGAGCGTTAGTGCCAGAGGTGCTTTGGAGTGTGGGCAATCCCTCTGTAACCCCCTCATCTATTGAGCCTAGGCAAAGAAAAAAGGGCAATTTAATGCAAATAACTGTTCAGAAAGGGTTGGGGGGCAGGTAAATACACATCAAGCTTGCTTTCCCAAATCTCTGATAGACGCTGCTTCCTGGGTGATAAGATAATAAAAGTGCCTTGGGAAAGTAATTTAGAACTCCCAGAAGCAACTTGTTCCAAATCAGCTTCTCTCTGCACAGATTATCCAGTAAATTGACAACTCAATAAAGGGCACATATTTGGTACACCTAGAAAATGGAAATGTTAAATACAGCCAGTTTTCAAAACACATCCAGTACTAGCACTGTAAAGCAGAAATGTTACATTCACCTAAAGGGATTATTTTGCCAATTTTTCAAGACTTCCTGAGCAATAAGGAGTTCAAACCTGCTACACTAAATGGCTTTTGTGCTCCAAATCTTCCATAAATATATTAATTGATAATGTCTGCATTTATTGATAAGCAGCTGAGATAGGAAGAGCCCTCTGGGAAATCAGAAATGCAACACAAAAGAGAGCAAACACCTGTTAGAGAAATGTATAAACAAAACCACTCCAGAGCTCTGCTCAGTGCACCAGCATTGGGGCAAATGTACTTCAAGGGACTTGGGGAACAGAATGCAGTGGAAATGCAGCACTAAAACAAACCCACACCTTAATTCACTGATGTGGCTGCTGCTCATCCAGGCCTCTCTCATCACCTCTGGGAGTTTGGTCAAGCAGCCTCTGATCTCCCCTACTGAATCCATGGGAGACGAGGACAGATGGGGAAGGAGATTTCTCTCCCTACACCTCGAGGACAAGCAAAGCACAGGACAGTGCTATGAGCTGCTCTTGCTGCTGTGGTAAAATAATTCTGCTTTCTAAGAGAGGGGTACGTGAGCAATCTGAATTTGGGAGCCCTAAAGCTCACCAGGAAAATCAAGTAGCATTAGGTGTACACTGGCAAGTGTCAGACAAAAGAGGAAACCAAAGAGAAGGAACAAAGACGTGAAAAGTAAAGCAGAAAATGTGCATATTCTGTCAAAAAGAATGAGAGATCTGAAGTGAAGTTTCTTGTCTTAATGCGATGCCAAGTTACGGGGACAGTGACAAGAGGAAAATTGCATCTCTGGCAGCTTCACAATTAGTAAAATCAAAATCTTTGATTTTGTTAAGAGGTGACAAAATATGCTTGGGAAATTCATCATCTATAGTTATAAAAGTTGATCCCATTTTGATTTATCCTTCTTTCTCATGAAATACTTAAATGAAAGTCTAGTGAAAAACAAGCCTAACTGCTCTTAGGTTTAATTTCATGCCTTCACCTCTCAAATGCCAAAAGTGCTAATGAATTATGAGAGTATCTTCTCAGACACAGCTGGTTTTGTACCCATAATGACTTATTTATCAAGTCCCTGCTCCATGTCTCCTTCTGTATTATAAAGCGCTTCCAAATATAATAAATTGCAAATGAACAATTCTTAAATTTCCCAAAGAGTGAATAAGAGCTTTTTGCAATATCAGAGAGAGAGGCAGGAATGCTTTTCTAAGTGCACTATAAAACACTGAGATAAATATATGCAATTAAATGAGGAAACTATGTTCAGGGAAGAAAAAGCTGTACTTTACCAGATCTTGCTGCCTCCATTTACTGTTCTTACATTACTGCATAAAGTAATGCATCTTTGGGAGGTAAAAAGTGCTTTCTAGCTACAAAGTGTGCTGTATCACAACTGTGCTAAAAAGCAAGAGCACTGTTTCCCTTTATAGCAAAACATGAATAAAAACCATTCTGAGGATGGTTATTATGCCAAGACCACTAAATATTAATTCAAACATATTCAAAGACAAAGAGCAGATTTGTATTTTAAAGATTTTGCCCTGGCACATTTTTCTTCTCTCTGCAGCTGTTTTAAGGCAGAACGTGCTGTACTAGCAGCAATGACAGATAAATTTAAGTTTAAAAATTATAATCACTAAAGCCTGAGATTCTCTACCCCACGTGCACAAAACTACTCATCTGTAGCCCGGAGTTTACACCCAGTTTGTTCTTTAAGCTGCCTTGGTGTGATATTTATTTATATATTTATGATATATATCACTTGATATGCTATTTTTAACCTTCCCTAATCATTACTGCTACTTGTTCTATTTTGTCTCTGATGATATAATTACTTTGATGAAATAATTTGCATCTTTTATCACACGGCCCTGGCAAAGCCTTTCAGTTCTGACTATAACGAGTTAAAAACTGAATCAATCAAAACCTGGTTTTGAACAAGGACCTCTTTTCCTGGTGACTCCCCAGCAAACAAATAGTTTCTTTTAGTTTTTAATGTATGCACCGTTCTGGCAAACTACATTTAAAGATTCAGAGTTAAACTATAAGATACTAAGTCTGTTCCTCAACAAAGGTAAACATCCTTGTCTCCAATAAAGAAAACATTTTCACTTGGAAAAAGCATTACAATCTAAAACATCAACACGTGGGCTACACAAACTGGAGAACAACCCAACAGCAAAGGATGGCATAAATGGGAAATATTTTCATCCCTTTTTAGTGAGTATTACCTGAATAGTTTGACACTGATTGTATATTGCTGCTCTGGAAGGTCAGCCTGATCTCACTTTCTCCAGAGAAGGCAGTGTTGCACTGACCGAAGCAAACAAATAATGCAGACTACAAGGCTACAGCTATTTACTTTGTTCTAGTTATTTATTTAATTAACTGGGGCAGCCTTTCACGTACACATTATTTGAATGATGCAGAGCAGTACATTTGCCATTCTTATGGTCTTCAAACAGAACAGGTTTTATTAAAAATCTTTCAGTAAACAAACTCTGCTGAGCACAGGTCAAGCCACTTGAGAGTAAAATAGGTGACTCGGGCAAAATTTTGATAATTAAACTAGAAATATTGCAAAACCTCTATCTTCTGATTTACTAAAAGCCATTCAATGCATTCTGTGCAGAGGGAAAAACGGATTGTTCCAGTAACCTTCAAGTATTAGCTCTTAATAAAGAACAGCCTGCTATAAGAACCCAAAACTGGTTTCAAATTGTCTTTCATGGAAAAAAGATTTCTCTCAGCAACCAGCAGCATTTGAAGAAGCAACTTGAGAATCAAATCCCAGAGAAATGGAAAGATTCTCAATGTTATGACTGTGTGGTTTCATTTTTGTCTGGGGCATTAAGATGACAGTGTTTCACCACTTATTTTGCAAATCCTCTTACAAAGGCTCTCTGTCACGATTATACAAGATTTGATATCTGATGCAAAGCACTATTCTAACCCTTTGTGGCTACAGGCACAAGCCTTTCAAACCCGGTGCTGCAGCTCAGATGAGATCGTGCCTTTTGACACTAATGAAAGCACAATTAAGTTTCCCCAGTCAGACAACTAGAGGTAAAAAGGAGTTATCAACCTCTGCTGAATAAAGAGGGCTGCCACAGGCTTACCATTCTCAGCTGCCTTCTGCAAAGTTATTTAAAGAATTCCAAGTTTATGTGTAACATTTCATAAATCAGGGGAATAAAAGGGAGTTTCACAAAAGTAAAGCATGAAAACCCACAAGGCAGATTTCCTCCAAGAAAATCACCAGTGCTCGTGTGCCTGTTGCTATATGTAACTCCAGAAATGGTCGTACCTATAGATGAGGACTGAGGGCTGATCAGGAGATCTTCCTGCACTTGCTCGCTGCCTGGGACCGTCTGCTGGTCACTCAGGGAGCTCTGGGATGCGCTCACAGGCTGCGACACCTCCTCGTGAACCTCCTCGTCACTCAGCCTTTCCACTTTGACACGCACGTCTTCCTCGATCACCAGGGGAGAACTGGCTTTCGTGCTCTCACAAGTCACGTAATCCGTCATTCTCCTGTTGGACTCGGAGGGCCCAGGCATTTCCAAAGTCCTAGAGTTCTCCCCCTGCTTCACCTTTTCTGACTGAAGTCTTCGATCAATTCCAAAAGGAAAAGTCCAGGGAAAAGCTAAGGACGAGTCCACGGGCTGATTTCTGGACTCCGGGTAGGAAGTTGAAGGATTGAGCACTTGAGGGGAACTGGTTTGCGTGTTACACTTGAGGGGGCTCTCAGGAGACATAACGATGTAGCTCTTACGCTTTCTCCGAGACTCCCGGCAAACGGGAATGGTTCTTTCCACTACGCTGCACTCGGAGGAGACGGGAGACAGGCTGCCGTCTCGGGAAGTGAAATTGCAGTTTGCACTGTTCTCCTGTCCCGCATCCAGCACCTTCTCCTGCTGGCTGTTGGGCGTATTCCATAAAATGCTGGATTTCATGAACTCCGAGCACGTGCTGGCCACGCTGAACATCTGCATGTAGCTGGCGGCGGCCAGCACGTCGATAATGTTTTCTGTGTTAATGGACAGGGTCGCTGTGTAAGCGTATTCCAGGAGAGGGATGAACCCCGTCACTGTCACGTGGTGCAGGTCTAACACGCTCTTGCTCTCGTCCTCTGCTTGGCCTACGAGTTTGGAGCGGAAGAAGTCACTGCAGGCTGCCAGAACCACCTTGTGTGCCCTGAAGATCTTGTCCTGGACGCGGATGGTGATGTCGCAGAAGTGTCCGTCATTCCGGAGCATGTTCAGCTTCCCCAGCATCTCCTGACTGTGAGCAGGGGAGTTATGAGTGAATGTTTTAACACCCATTTTTAGCTGGTTCTCTTAGCGTTCTTCCCACATACGACAGATCAAAGGTATCCTGAAATAAACAGGAAAACTGTCATTTTCATCTCTGAAAGCAAAAGTCAAGTGGATTCACGATTACAAGACTGTATGAAGAAAATTCATCTGAATTCTCTAAGGCCAAGTTCTTCTAGGATCCAGACTGTGCAAGGGACTAACTCTACAGAAATGCAATTACTTACTTGGAATTTTCATAATCCCAGGTTAAATTATTTGCAATCTATCCCCATCATCTTCCATACATCTATGTATCGATGTATCTGTATCTCCCTATACATACAAGGGTATCTCTCTCTCTCCACATTCCTGCTACTGCCCACTCAAAATGAAATTCCCAACACAGTTCAAAAAAGTGTTTGTAATACTAAAAATAAAGCATTTTAAAAACTATTATCTGTGTAGAAACCTGTATTTTTATTTTCTGGGCCCAGAAAACTATTGCTCACAGTTCTTATACCTGACAGACTACCGAATGTTTCTTTTAAGCACAAAAGTCATCAGCTTGAGTCAACAACGAGGGTGCAGGAGTAAGCAAATCTCCCAGGGAAGGTATTTAATACCAGAAAAGCTTTAGAGAAACTACAGCATGAATTTTCAGAGACCAGAGTTCAAACTAGTGAACATAAAATAACAGTTGCCAATAGTTCTGATTTCCTGCTGTAGTGCAGGTATTGATTACCTAAAGCTGCTTTTAATAAACAGTTTTAGACTAGGATGAGAAGTTATTGAAAATTCCTTCAAAACCACAATGCATTATAAATCTCAAGGGAAAGTTTAAGTTTAAATCAAATACACATAAACTGATTTTATATATGTGATAAATAAAACAAGGAGGGCAACGTCCTTCTTCTGAAAAGCACAAATCTGCCTTCCTGGGGACCAGTTCTCTCCATGTGGGAGCAAATGAATGTGTTTTGTGCAAGGTCCTGGTGAGAATGGGGTGTTTGACCCCTGGATTCCTCAAAAAATTTCAGAAACATTTCACTGTAAAGGGAACATAAACCCCTGCATTTCACCTCCTTAAGCCCCTTCCAAGCTTCCATGGAAGTTTTCTGTGTTGTAAATGCCTCATACAATTAACATGATATAGAATTATCTCACTGGTTAAACATCAACAATATTATTGGATTTGATTAGTTCCTGGAGTCAGCCAGCTTCTGCACATGATCCTTCTTTCCCTTTCACATATAAAAGCATACCATGCTTGCAAATGGCTCACGTGGAGCTTCGCAGATACAAAGAACAACTTCAAGTGTGGAACAACTTACCCCAAATGTGACATATTGAAACGGCAGCTGTCACAGCCCACCTGGTTCTACAGACATTTACACTTGGCTGCTTCTTGTTCCTGGGTTTTCACTTTTGATACTCAAACTCTTGCAGACAGAGGAAAACTAACTGTTCAAGAGAACAGATTAAGTAACACTTGATAATATATATAAAGTCTGGTGGAAACTATAAGGGCCATTTGGGTTTAAAACGAAATTTCACACTAGTGCAGAGGAAGAAGTTAAGCACAAGCAAAACATTCCCTTCACTGAAAGAAAACGGATCGACCTCAAGAGGCATCTGAATATCCAGACTGTTTGTTCTCCAGCATGAATCAAATGAAAAGCGTATTTCATTGATCTCAGACCAAAACACTACAGCAAAATCTTGTAACAGCAGATTCAGAAATGGCCTTTGGATACCCTTCCCTCTGAAATCCCAGTCGCTGCAGCAGTTCCTTGGCACATCAGAAGTCCACAAGCACTTCTGTTCAGCAGCTCGTACAAGAACAATACATTCACAAGGACTAGCCACGGAATAATTTGGTATTTAGAAATAGTACCAATACATCATTATAAACAAGGAGAAAAATCCCAGAGCAATCCTCCCTTTTGTTCCTACAGGCCCAAAAGACAAGCCCATTTTCCACTCTGTTCTTCTGAGCAAGCAATGCTCATCCCTCCAGTCCCAAAGTGAAAGCTTGATTCTGCTACCCTGTTCTAAACCATTCCTTGTCCTGCTCCCCCCTTCCTGCTGCCTCTCCCCTCTTCTGGCTTCCTTTCTCCTTCTCCTTTTATCTTTTGCTTCCTTGACCTTGATCTGGTTACAGAATTTAAAATAAAATAGCGGAAGTCAGTGATGTGCAATAAATTGATTTAAATTTATTACGGGAGCAGTGTTCCTGCCACGAATGTGGGATATTGCTCTGTTAAATCACTTCTGTAAAATGACTTTCACCCTCATTGCACTGACACCTCCATTCAAACAAGTGGCTCCTACCCAGGCCTCAGTGTGAACAAGGAGCAGGCACATACATGCTATTTTCAGGAAAATCTGAAGGGTTGGGCTGAGGAGGGGGATCAGCATCAGTTCTTTACAGTTAATGATGTAGTAAAAACATCAAATATTTTTAGAAGGTAATTTAAACACTACGAAAATATTTTCCACATGAAAAGATGAGTGTGCTAAAGCACAGCCAGGTTATACAATGGTTTAACTCTCTTTCTAATCTTTCAGTGGCACAAGGCACTTTTTCAGCTGCACTCAATTCACAGTGACCTAAGAGAGTAAAGGGCTGCATCATTACAGCTTCACCCCAAGTCCATCACCTCTGTGTCATCACCATTCCAAACTAACACTTTGTCATGTCTGATTGGATAATCTTGGTAAGAAGCTACAGGCAGCTCTTGGACCATAAGGTGCAGGATGCCACATCCATAGTGATTCCAGAACCAGAAACCAGAACTAAATATACCCACGCCCTTGGAAATGCTGGGGTGGGGAGATCAAGGTGCACGCCTGAACTAAGTGTTAAGTGGGTTGGAGCTGGAAAAGTTGTTAATTTTGGAGCCACAAACCACCGGGGATTCTCTAAGCAGGGACCAGGGATGGTATCACAGAGAGGGTGGCTTTTCCTTCCCAGCTGCTGAAAGCAGGGCTCCTCCTCCCAATCCCCAGGCACACACTTACGCCCTGGCCCACAACACATTTCAAACCTCCAGAGAAACACAGGGAAATTCAGAGACACTTTCACAAGTTTTAAAAATATTCACAGTGGGACACTTCAGTCCGTATTTAACGGGCTGTATTTAACTTTGCCACAGACATTTACAGTTGGAGAGAATGGTTTTTCCAGCACGCATTCCTGCCCTGGAAACACATGAGGAATCATCACCACAGCACAGATCCCTGAGGAAGGTGAGAATTCAAACACGAGCACTTCAGGGCTTCCAGAGCAAGGACAATTTTGTCCACTATTAGCCAAAAGCAGTCTGAAGGGAAGTGCTACTGTACCAAAGACTTCATACAATTCATTTGAAAAGTAGTTGGGGTTCTTTTTACTCCTAGGAGCACGAATGAAGACCTGACCTTTAAGCAGTTTGGAGTAACTCAGCTCATTCTCACTGTTTCAAGGCTACTGAAATGCAATTTTTAGCAACAGCTACCACGTCATATACACTGTTTTGGGATTAAACAGGTGTCAAGTTTCTGAGCTTAGAAACAGCAAAGATGAAACTGTACACTGTAAGTGTAATGTTATAATGTAATGAAACTGTAAATGGAAAAGAAACTATAATGGAATTGAAAAATATTGCTTATGTGACCTTGTGTACTTCCATGTACACAAAATTTAGCTCCTTATTCACCTGCTGCCTAATGTTATTGCTCAAATCACTGGGTTTGAAACATGGTATCTATAATAACTTTTTGGAAGAGTCAGTGAATCAAACTCATAGAGCTGTCTGCATTCAGTTTCTCACTTAGTCACATCATTTCAAAACAAAAGTAATTTTTAGCACCACAAAACCACCACTCCACCTTTAACCTCTGTATCCTGACCCGTGGCAATTTACAGCATGAAAACACCAACTTCTTCTGAATACTGAAACCAACAGACTTCATACCACTTTGCAGCTACATAAGTCCTAAAAAGATGAGGAAATTCCCACCCTGGAGCTCACCAAGTCCTCAATACATTCATCCAACTGAGCCCATGGTGTAAATCCAAGCACTGGTTGATTTATTATTATTAATTTTTAATGCAGATCACTCCTTGGGCACTGGTTAGAGGAGCATCCCATCAACAGCAGCAGTCCAGCCACAGACAAATCTTCCACAGGGATAAACATGTGACCTGGATCATTTTATCTCTGTCATACCGCTGCAGTACACAGGTACCAGCACCCCTCACTCCCTCAAATTAACTGGTTAGTATAATTAAGTATAATTAAGTTCATAATTGAATCAGAACAACTGTTTCAATCAGAACAAATTTTAAGTTTGCTATTTCTATTTCCATCTGAACACACAGCTGTTTCCCAAAAGCAGCTGGCCTAATAAAAGGTACTAGCTCCACCATGAATCTTGCCCTGCTTCACTTCACAAAACTGCTGGCCACAGCTACTACACCATTCTAGTTTCAAATCAATCAACAGCGCTTTCTAAACTTTATTTGAAATCGTATTTTAACTCAGGTCAGTAAACCTAGTTTGACCTCAGCCCAGCACTGCCAAGGCTGACAGTATTCACGTAAAAGAAAAGGCAAACACGAGGTTCCTGTGCTCAAGATGATGTCAGTGTGCAGCATTCACTTTGGTGCTCTGGAATCTCTGGAATGCAAACCTGTAACCTTTGGCTGCAGTGGGAGAGTGGACCAGGGAAATGGCCCATTCTGGGAAGTATGCAGAGCTTGAGAACCTCAATTTCCTCCAGGAGAGCAGATTCCAAACGTGAGTGCACAAAGGAGCCAGTGTTAAGGCAGCTACTGCATAAACACCGTTATGTTAAACCTGAGAGAGATGCCAAGCTCCAGCCTGAACTGGGAGCGAGGTGATGCCATACCCTGCAAAAAACTGGGGGCACTCAGTGCTGGGGCTGACCGGGTCCCTGGTCTCTCAGTTCAGGAACCAGACTCTGGCTCTCCAAACCATTTCACTGAAATATCCCAGGACACGGATACTGCTCCTGTATCCCTCTCCTCCCAGCTTCTCAGAAGAGGCCATTTTTCAGGCAATTTCTGTTTTAAAGAGTTTGGAGGTGTTTCGTTCTTGGGCAGGGCTCGAGCTGCACAGTGAACAGTCCCCTGGGAATATCTCTGTCTGCCCAGCAAAGAGTGGCTGATGACAGGTTAGTAACTCCAGAGAACTCCACTTGGGAGCTGGAATGGAAGAGCAATTTCACCTAACAAACGGAAAGCTTGAAATACTACAACCCACCTATTTATTGTTAGCAGTTAATGCTCCCTTTCACAGCAGAAGGCATATAAAGAGTGTGTTGTGCTTTCCCAATTTACTCCAAAAATACTGCATTTGACAAGACCATATATTCTGTAAAGACTGGGGTTTGGCACACCACTGTTGTTGACAAGTTCACGTGCCAGAGCTTTTGAGGCCACTGACTTCATGACCATTAGTGTCACTCACAGAGAGTGTTTGTTGGGTGCTCTGTACTCACCCCCCAGCCTGTTCCTTTATTCCACACTTAATTTTTTAATTTTTTTTTTTTTTTTAACAAGAGCGCTTTCCAAAGATGCTACAGTGGCAAATTGCTTCATAAACAGCCACCTCTTCCCCTGAAAAACTCCTGGCAAAGAGACTTTCCAAATTTTAGAATTTAGATCTTCCTAAATTTTAGATACAGCCCACCAGAAGCTGCTGCTGAAGGGCAGCAGGCAGTACTCCAGAACTAGACTTCAGCTCCATAGAGGGAGACTAAAATACTATCAAGGACGCAGCCACGGTTCAAACTGATCCAGCTCAATGTAAACAACCTACATAATTTTCAAAGTTTCTGAACGTTTATCACTCCCAGAAACTGCATTGTGCCAATAGCTCCTCTCATCCCCCGATTTTAAATGAATTTGTAAGCATTTAGGTAAGTTTCTCGTGAGCGCTGTAAGAGCTGAGGTTTACAAAGTCAACGCACCAAGGCTGCAACTCTTCACAAAAAATTGCTGAAAAGATTTGCACATCTGGAAATCCTGAGCTGTGACAGGGCCCACCATAATTTTTGGTAGCAACCACGTAATTTTTTAATAGGGCAGCAAAGAGATAAGGGCAAAAGCACACAATATTTCTTTACTGTAAGTCCTCCAACAGACTAGGTACAGTGTCTATCTGCAAAGGACAAGGCAAAAAGCATCCAAAGTTCCTTTTCCAAAATAATTATTCACGAAAAAAGCAGGCCCAGTGTCCATGAAATACATGTTTCATATTCCTAACAGATCTCTTCAGTTTCCCCAAAATTAAACCCGGTAATAACAGAGAACAAAAGCTTTAACTGTACCACGCCACAAGAGGAAAGCAGATGTGTGCAGCCATGGCAAAGCCCCAGCTCGCAGTTACAGCTCTGACTCACACTGTCACTGCTATTGAAAACATTAATCTTTCATGGGGACAGGAAAAAACTGACTCAGATCATGGAAAAATGCATTTACATGATGCAAATCTAGTAGATGTATTTTAATTCTCAGGGCTGGTGAAGGCATAGAGACAAGTAGTGGGGTGCCAAACCCATCAATTTACTCTACAAAATGGTTTTATTGTAAGTCGAGATGGGATGTCAGCTGCAACAGAACACTTCTGAAAGGATAAAATTAGAAAACATTTACATACACATTTTAAGGGAACAGTACCAACAGACTTTCCCCAAGCAGAAGAGCACAGATTATCTTAGACTGGTTTGCATGACTGGAACTTCAGCTGAGTGGTGAATCCAGGAGCTGAGACCCCTCCTCTTGGAGGTGCCAAGGCTCCCATCCACTTATCACCCCTTCAGTTTATCACTCAAAACCAGCCACTGCTTTTGGAACAATGCCTTAATCACCGTTAGCTTTTTGAGAAAAGTTAATCTAATTAACTGCTCGATGTATATTCCCATACAAGAGAGGGCAAAAAATTCTCCTATTTTGGCATTCTGTTTTAATTCTTACCAGCAGCAAGGTGTAAGATATGGTCAGACGCTGCACCATCCTTGCAATCCACTTCTACAACTTCCTGGTACTTGATTTAGCTTCCCTTGCCAAAAGATGGACAACACCTTAGCATGTACTTCCTGCTCCTCTGTGGTTTTGCAGAATTTTTGTACTTTTACACCATGGATACTAAGCACAACACCTGCTGTTAAAGCAATACGGACCAAGAACAAATCAGAAATATGTGCTTAATTCCAAATATCTCACTTGTCCTCGTTCAAAACGATAAAACTCAAAAAAAAGGTTTACAGTTTCCAAAGTGAGATGACCAAAGTCTTCCTCATGTCACAAGACTGCCCTAGCATATAAAAGTCACAAAACCCCCCAAAACATCTACTGTAATGAAAAAGAGGTATATATGTGTCTACTACTTTTAGTTTAGAATATTAAAACCAACACAAAACATCACAGAGCTCTTGTTCCCGTACTGTGAGGTCACAACAAAGAAAAAGCTGAAAACCTTTAGTTAAACCATCACTGTTTTTAAGGAGTTGCTGTTTCTACATTTAAGGTGAAGCACAACGTGTCTTAGGGATTTTTGTTTGTTTTCCTGACTAGTCATTTGCATGGAAATTAAGAAGTTGGATGTAAAAATTCAGCAGTTGTGTTCTGACAGTGTGAAAGGAGATATTAGTAAGCCTGTGTGGGCTGATAGGAAGAATTACAGCCTGCAGAGGAGAGCCCAGCACACGGCAGAGGATGGAAATGTGTGCATCCAAACCAAGCCAAACCTGTCGATCACAGTGACTTCACAAACCTTTAAAAGCTCCCCAGTGATGGAATAGAACAAGGCACAGAACTTACCTATTTGGGCTGATGCATCTTCCAGAGTGTTTTTGCAGAGTGTATCTGTTTGAAACCCCCAGGCATGTCCTGGAGTGGACAGAGTGGAGCTCTCCCATCTGGCAGAATTAAGCACTCATCTGCCTGACTGTAATAATTACAGATTCCAAGGCCACATTCATTAACTTCATCAGCAGCCACATACTTGCAGCAGACTCTCATGCAGCTCTGGCTTGTCATTTCCTCATAAAAGAGACACTTCTAGATTTATTCTTGTCCCTTATCAACTCTTATATATGGCCTACAGGAAGGAGCCTGCAAGACTTTCTCCTGTCTGATCTCAAATTGGCAGGAGAGTTTAATCCTACCTCAATCCTTTCTTTTTAATTTTTATGGCAGGAATTGCACATCAGTTATGTCTCAGGCAAATGAGAGTTCTGGTCTCTGCAGCTGATGGACTCACAGCTGCCATGAAGCAGGTCTAGAGTGGAAAACCAATACACAGATAAATGGGGACATTATTAACTGCAGAAATGTCACAGAGCTGGAATTTAAGTCATCCATAGTGAAGTTTCTACTGCTAAATGCTCCCGTTGGCTTCAGGGCAATGGAAATTCATCTGCACAGCTCTGTAAATGGCCATGGCTGAGCGCAGACCCTTCTGACTGATGGGAAAAGCTGCGAGTTGGCAACAGCTTGTAATCCAAACGCTTGGGAATCACTGAGAGCCGACCTGGAGCTCTGTACGTAGGCACTGAGTGTGCTGGATTAATACAGCAAGATTAAAGCATAGCTACAACTCCTGGCCCAGATAAAACTTGCAGATTAAATGTCACGTTGTAGGTGTGTAGAACATGTTAGCACTCCTTTCATTAGAAGTCAGTCTAAAAGTGTTTCCATTAGACACTGCTGTGATTAAACACTGATACTTTAATTCTCAGGGAAAAGGTGTCAGTGTAGCAGGAGAAGAGGCAGGACTGTTCAAAGACTGTCTCATTTTGTGGTACACACCTGCAAATAAGCTTGGCAACATTAGCACTATGATAATTTCGTCTCTCAAATATTTAGTGTACAAGGTCTGATTATTAAAAAAATATACAGATGTTTTCATCTCTCAAAGATACACGATTGCAGGTGTTTGTACACAACTGCAGAAATCCAGCCAAAAGAAAACAAACTGAAGAAAAAAAGAATGAAGATTAAGAAAACAAACAGAAATTGGGATAGCACCGGTGTTTACTGAAGTTAAAGTATCTCAAACTGAACTGGAAATGTATTTTTCAGAAAAAGAGGCAGTGTCAGCCATGATGAGAACTTCATTAGATGTTTGATTAGCATGACAGAGAGAGCTATTAATGAAAACACGGAGATGAATGGACAAACTGAAGGTAAAGAGCTGGCTGAAAGAAAGTAATTCATGTACTTGGAATGACAGATTAAAGAATTCACCCATGAAGTGCCATAAGAACTTATTTTAGCAAAGATCTCCAAGACACTGGCTCAAAAAATGCTGATCAAAAGGTTAAGATGCATCGTCAGCACAACACACAAAAACAAATGACTGAGAACTGGAGCGCCAGGAACAGAACAAAATTCATGGGAAATCCAACAGTATGAATTGAACACTTGATGTGATACATTAGGGAGCTGGAATGGACTTGAGCTGTAAACCGGAAGCTAATGAGTTAACAGTGACTTTGGAGTAAGACTCCACACTATTAAATTAAATTAACAGCTAAGTAAAAGGCACACAGAACACCAGCCTACTTAAGCAATGCTTAATTTTTTGCCAGGTATTTGTCAATATCTATTCTAACCTCCTGAAAGATTCTCAAGAAGGGGGGTTTGGTGTATTTTTCTTCTCTGTGCAGCTGTCCCTTAATGTGTCAGTAAAGTAAACTGTGCTTAGATCTCTTCAGAGCATCTTGCTTCACCAGGCGGCGTTTCACAAGGGACACCGCAGCAGCTAGGACGGACAGGGAACACACCGAGTGCACTGAGCAGCACAACAGCTCCTAATCTCAGCATCTAATTAAAAGCAGAGATTACAATAATCAGGGCAGGACAGTAGTGCCTGCTGTATGTAAACTGATCTGATGCCACAGACTGCTTTAATGCAACAGTAAGATGTTTCTTGAGACCAAAGAAGATGTATGTCCTTTTTTAAGACTCTCTACCTTCCTACACAACTGAAGTTTGCTGGCTCCAACAAAACCCATGTTTCATGCAACAGTGATACTCTGAAATAAGATTTATCTGGGGAGAATTGTCTTGTTTTCCTCAGCCATGACAGTTTTTCCAGTTTTGGTGTGATCATTTGAAGTCGTCTCTTTTGGAGAACAGAATGTTACCATTCACTACTTCAAAGGACCTAGATTTAACTTGTTGCCTTTTTGAAGCTGCAGTGTAGTGTAGAAAGTTTATGTGCCTAATATAGCTTTCACATGGTTGAATAAGCAAACCAGATAAATGCCACCTTCCCCAGCCTCTGCTGCTGTAAACTTTGCATTGTAGGAATCTCACATTAGCATTCCATATAACACATAAAAGCACATTTTCTGACAGCACTTAAAACTGAGGCTCGTTTAACAATATGAGCAGTAACTGTGAAAAGGTCTTGTTCCACACTGAATTTCCTTTATTCCCATAATAAAAATTAATGTGTGAACTTCACTAGTCAGAGTGTTTTGGGATATTTCACAGCAGATTCACTACCCTGTACTTTTGGTTTTCACCAGTTCTCCAAAAAAGCACATGAGCAAACTACTAAATGTGCCATCAACATATGAAATAAATCTCCATTGGTTTTTTGGGTTTTTTTTGGTAGAATAAAAGCAACAAGTGAATTGAGTCCTAATCGTATCCTTATGCAGGGAAGCGCCTCAGAATGTAATCAGATTATAGCGAACACACTGATGTGTTACAGCCCTAAGGCACACATTCAAATTTAACCACTCTTTCCATGGCAGTGTTCATGCATAATTTTTATGTGATCTCAGTAACCTTTTTCTACTTCTGCTCCATGCAAATTCAGGTTAAATTTTCCCCAAATTTCTTAGTGTAGAAAAGCTGTTACATGACCATTTCCCACTCTGTGTACTAAAAAGCGAGGCTTCAGTTTTATAGCCCCTGGTCTTTAACAACAGTACAAAAAAACCCAACTGAATATTAAATACTTCTAAGTACCGCAAATTGCCAAAAAATGTCCATATATTACTTTCATTTGCACGTGGCAGCAACTGCAGCAACCTGCTAATTTAAACTAATTCCAGAAAGCTATTTTTTCTTGTTTTACCATGGCTACCCACAGCATTTGAGCCTTCACTTTCAGAAGCTCTGCAAGCATATCAACACAAAGTCAGGAAAAATATACATGATGAAGACTACTCAAGCCAGCCTCCCAAATTAGTCACAAAGCAAAAATCTCCAAGCCCTTTCAGGTGATGGCATGTGGAAGTAATATCAGGAAAAATGGCACACCAAAGCAGTATGGCTCAAGATTTTCTTGGTATCACTCCTCCGCTGGATCCCTGAAAGAGTCAAAAAAGACAAAAATAGCAAAACCCTCCCTATCTGTGGCTCCCCCCACATTATTTTTTCCTTTCCTCCAAGGCAAAATCAGGGCGTATCTGGGTGCATGACACCAAAAGCAACCGAAGTGCAGAGTCCCTCCTCTCCACTACCCCCCAAACCATGCCTCCCACCTCACTGTGTTCCCTGCTGTCCCTTGGAAACGACTCCCTTGTCTCCTCATTTGACAGAAATAAATGACTGGAAGGCATACCACCACAACCAGTAGGTTTGTGACAACCAAATTTGGCTAAGTGCTAGTTTTTACTAGTTCAGCACAAAGCTTACCTGTCAACTGCCTGGTTGTTTGAAATAGTGAGGTTTATTACACAAAATGACAGCTTTTCTCTCTCACTTTTATTCCAGGAAGCATTACACCCTAATGAAATCTACATTAACAAATGATTTTTTCTGAAGGGCAATGCAAATCTGAACTCTCCCTGAAGCACACCAGCCCCATTAACACCCCCAGTGCTGGAAGCAACACTGAAGAAAAACCTTCGTAAAGAGCAGAAGGGAGAGATCAAGGCAAAGTCTCACATCCCGCAGGATCCGAGGAGGAGAAAAGGCATTGCTAATCCAGACAGCGTGGACTGCTGCCAGCCAGCCAGGGTGTCACAGGACATATAAACAACAGCCACCTTCCCAACGGAAGCAGCTATAAAGAATCCTGAACAAGTTCAAGCAAGGCAGGAATGTGGTTGTGTCATCACCCTTTCAGCACTACGTGTACCTTTATTTTCCTAATGACTCATTTATGCAGATAAAGGAGTTCTTCTTGGCTCCGAAACCTAAAAGTCCTTGCATTTATCCACAAATCACGTTATCAGGTGAGCAGCAACTCCACAGGCTGCAGCTGTCTGCCCTTGTATGGCCAAAGCTGGCCTGGCAGAACCATATCCATGCTTTGCGCTGGGCATAAGGAGAGTTTTGGGGTTTTTTTTTTTAACCTGCAGTACCTTTACTAACATTTTACAGAAACTTCTCACAGTAGGTATTTCAAAACAGGGGGATTTATCCACTTAAAAAAACCAAAACAAGATGTTGAAAGAGAACTGCAGGAACTGTTGGACCACAGAGCTCCAGCACTGTCAGTATCTGTCCCTAACACGGGAGCAACGTGTCCCTTAACCCATTAGTAATTTCTAGGACTCTTAGGTCTCCACAGCACATGGCATCTTCATGCTTCCAACGCCTTCCAACAGACTTAACTCTGGCAAGCATCCACCACAACTGTAGTTTTTCCATAATGCTCTCTTGGTAATATCCAAATACAAAATGCCTTATCAACTGCCATCTGTAGCTGTATTTATAAACGAAGATCTTCTTCAGTATCTGTACTTCCACTACAATATCTCTCACTATGATTACTATGTTCATTTGTACTTTGAATATAAAACATTACACATAGTAAATGTTTATAATGTTATCACAGATGAGCTACAAAGTATCCCTTAATTAGAAAGCATATCTCCCTTTATTCAGTCTACTTGGGTAAAGCAAGCAAGCAAATGGTGTGGTCAAATCACCTCAAAACAATATAGCAGAGCTCAAAGGAAAAAAAAAAAACAGAGTGATGTAGAGCTGCCTCTGCAGGCAGATGTACTAAACAGAGTGGGACAACACAGCCTGGAAAAGGAAAAGAACCCAGAGAGAGAAAACTGAGAACATGGAAAGCTATAAAATCACAAATGAGGTGCTGATGGGAAAAAGATTCTTTATTCTTTCCCATACTACAAAAAGCAGGAGGGACTCAATGAGACCACAGTTCAAAAAGAAGCAAAAAAAAACCCAGAAGCCAGGTATTATTTTTGTACAAATTGAGGGATTCATCACAGGGTATTCTGTGGAAGCTCCAGGTATAAACTGTTCAAAGCGTTTAGGCAAATCCCTCAAGGACAAGTCCAACAGGCACTGCCAGCTCAGACCCTCTTGCTCAGGACAGCTCGAAACCCTTCACCACCAGGAGTTGGGGACGATGACTGAGCTGTCTGGAGTTGCTCCTCCACTCTCCCCTAATGATTTACTTCTGGCCACTGTCACAGACCACATGCTGAGCCCAACATACTTTTTGCAGCCCTTATTATCCCGTCGTTCCCGTACTCTGATAAATCTGTTCATGTGAAATAATGATTTCCCCAGCTCTAAATTGGAACGCATTAAGAACACGCTTTTTACAAATAATGCACAGTTTAAGTCACTTCCTTAACCTGATTAAATGGAATGTAAGAATTAAATGAAATGCTGAGCATTTACATTTCCTGTCATCCCATTTTATCAGGTTTGCAGCTCGTTTCCTACCACCACCATTTCATTTCGGTACCTTGCACGAAGCAGTCCTAGACATCTGCTTTCATCCAGAGAAACCATTAGAAGAATCAATTTGCTCTCCAAGGCAAGAAGAGTGATGGACTCCTATGTTTACTTAGCAATAAGCACACAACTATTTAATTAGATCTAGATGCTGGAAACTGCATCTTTGAGGCAATAGCCGCAGCCACAAAGAATGAAGCATTTCAATTTGTTACATAAATCAATGTTTCCAGTATTTTTTTTTCTGCTTGTAACTGCTGACTTCCATATGGAAACACTGTCACAGGTATAGAGGCACATCTCCCACCCGGCTTGGCTCCTGCACTCTCACACAACACTTCCTCAAAGAAACAAGCAATTAAGTTGCTGCCCCTTCTCAGCCACATGCGATTCCAAGATTGATGTCGTATTTCAAGCGACAGACTGTGAACACGCTCTGCAACCGTGGCATTTAATTTAGAAGTCAGCACTTGACACATTGAAGTATTTGGAATTCCTGAAGTCTGGCTGTCTGCACAGTTGCATAATTTGAGCAGGGATAACCTACTTATAACCGGGAGAGGGAGAAGAATGTAAACAGACAATCCCTTCTACGTCAGGGGACATCTCCTTCCTCATCACATACCAGCAAAAGCATCACTGCTTTGTCACAGGTTGACTTTCTTTTTCTTTAAGCTAGGGGATTACAGCTCCTAAAAGGAGTGAAGCTACATATATCACCAGATGTTCTCCTAGGAATACACTCAGCTGTTCTCAAAGCTCACGGGAAAACAAGTTTCCCAGACATAATGGACGAGGCCAGTGAAACACGGATGTGAAATACCCCACACAAGTGCGAAGGACCCAAGACTTGATGCTGGTCACACAAACACCTCACAAGGCACAAGCACCACACATCCATTCAAAGGAAGGCCACAGAGATACAAAATCACCTTCCAGCAAGTCACAGGATACAACCAAAAACAATGTCTGGGTAGCTGTTCACCCTCAGACAGGGGGAAGCTGTATTTGCTTTTGATCCTCTTGGCAAACAGCTGAGCAGACCCTCCGAGCAGCACAGTTCCCTACCGACACTGCAGAATGAAACCACCCCTTCGGAAAGTGCCAGAGTTTATGATTAACCTCCTGTTGCAACAAACATGGCAAGGATTCAGTTTCACTCTCTGACTACTCCTCTTACGTACTGCAGAAAGAATACGTAAGGACACTCTCTCCCCTCCAAACCTCACAGTACCACTGAAGCAGGAATTCCCTCACCCTGTAAACAAAACCAGGGCGAAACCTCCCAAGCATGATCCTCCCTCAGCATCCATGCAATCATCCACCTGGGGAGACTAAAGTAGGGCTGGAAATCCCCTTCCCATGGAAAGAGACTGCTTGGAGTGTTTGCACCAATTAAAGCTTCGGATTAAAACCAGCTGTTTAAATAGAAGCAGTCCCCAGGGAAAGGCACTTAGAGCATTGTAACTGGTTCCTGGAATAAACAGTTTGACATCAATGGATGCATTTACACTGGGAGAGCTGTGTCTGAGCTCCCAGGCTCAGCTCCACCTTCTTAAATAGCTGCACTTAAACCCAGGCAAGGTCTCCAGGCTCATCACACCTTGGATCTGCATCACATGTAGACACCAAGCTGCAGTAAGAGACCTCGAGGGCAGAAGAAAAGCACGTTGCGCTCCCAACACCCTGAAAGACTCCTGGATGCTGGTCTGTGACCTGCCTGCACAGGAGTCATTCCCACTCAGCATCACCTTGCAGGGTCCACAGAGCAGTGCCACAGGCGTGTCCCACATGTGACAAATAACACATCACCTCGTCTATGGAAACATCCAGCTCAGAGGCAGGGATCAGTTCAGGAGTGAACTGGGTGACCTCTACCTAAATAAGAGCTGCCATGTGGATACCTGGTGGATATACCCCGAGAATAAATAAAATAGAAATTTAAAAAGAGGAAAGGAAAAGCCTCATATCAGGCAGAAGCACAGGAAGAAAGCAGGGGCAAACATGTAACTAGGAAAACTGAGAAACTCCCCATATGGGGATGGCAAACCCAGCTTATCAGCTGAGGACAATTATGAAAGCAGGAGACTTCTAGAAACATCACAAAATGGTTTGGGTTTGGAGGCACCTTAAAGATCATGTCCAACTCCCCTGCCACAGGCAGGGACACCTTCCACTAGACCACGCTGCTCCAAGCCCTGTCCAGTCTGGCCGGGAATGTTCCCAGGGATCCAGGGGCAGCCACAGCTTCTCTGGGCAACCTGTGCCAGGGCCTCCCCACCCTCACAGGGAAGAATTTCTTCCCAATATCCCATCTAACCCTGCCCTCTGGCATTTTGAAGCCATTCCCCCTTGTCCTGTCACTCCATGGCCTTATCAAAAGTCCCTCTCCTGCTTTCCTGGAAACCCTTCAGGCACAGGAAGGGGGTCTAAGATCTCAGAAAAAAATCTTGGAGTGGACAAATGATGTATATGACCAGAAAAAGAGAAAGCGATGGTATTTTAGACCCAGGGGATGTGCAGATACGTAGGAGGTACACAGACTGAACTGTACTCTGCTGGACTGCTCCGCAAAGGAAACCCCAAAGCCACAGCAAAAACCAAGGTAGCCTTAACCTGAGAGTCTCACACTGCAGGATCAGCAGGGCCAGAAAGGACAAGGGTGGAAGTTTCAGCCATGGAAGATGAAACAGGCAGTCAAGAGGAGATCAGAGTGGGTACAGGGGTGACCTCTCTGGCACGTGCAGCAGGGAAGCGATAGGAGCAAGCACGGGAACAGCTGCCACTGGGCGTCTGTGGGAACATCCGAGACACGAAAGGACACACAGCGGAAACCTCCACATGCATGAGAAGTGCCTGCCCGCAGAAAGAAAGGCCGCTGGCCTGCACCTTCCCTGAGGTGTACAAACACACACAACGCGGGATGCGCTGGCTTTTGGCAGGAAATCAGTGGGATAACCCTGGTGAGTGTGGAGGAGGAGACAGACATCCCTCATCAGTGGGCAGAACAGGCTCCACAGCACAGGAGATGGGCTGGAGGAGTCATCCCTTAGGATTTGGAGTGGGATATGTCTTTCTGGGTGGGGAAAAACTCAGCAGCTTTTTGCAGACAGGTAGGAGCCCCCTGAGGTGTGGGATTTAACAGGCTGTGCTGGTCAAGCATGGAGTTCATTCCATCTGTGCGTGGAAACAGGTACAGCAGATTTTGGGAGGCACTGGTACCCTGTGTGTATTAAAGGAGACAACAGGCTTGTGGCAAGCAAGAAGCAGATGATACCCTCCCAGAATCTGCTGATTACGTTTATACAGGAAAATGACTCTGGAGAGATGGAAGGAGAGCAGGAAAACACAAAGTGGTTCTTGGCAGATGAGCACTGTGACACCCTCACAGTGCGTGGACACAGAGGCAGCACAGCAGACCCTGGCAGATGGACGCTAAGGAACATGCAGAAGGGGCTGTTGTAGGAAAAAAACAAACAACAACAAAGGGACAGCCTAACAGCTAGTGGGAATCCCTCTATTTCCTCCCATAAGCCGGCACTGGAGGCAGCAGGTATCCCGTTGGGACGCAGGAAACAACACAACTTCCCCCCCACACCCCTTGAAACTACAGGTTTGCGTGAGTACCCACAGGCTTCGCCAGCCAATGCGGCTCCCTCGGGGCAGGGGACACCCCCGGAGGGGTGAACACTGGCACAGGGGACACCCCTCAAGCACGGGGACGCGAGGCAGCGGACACCCCTAAGCACCGGAACACGGGGCAGAGGACACCCAGAGGGAGGTGACACCCCCAAACACCGGCAGAAGGGACAGGGGACACCCCTGGAGAAAGGTGACACCCTCAAACACCGGCACGGGAGACACCCCTCGCCCCGGGAACCGTCGGTGAGGCGCGGGGGTGACACGGCCCCGCGGGAGGGGGACACACGGGCTGTGCACCACGCAATGGGATCCCCCGGGGGGGCGAGCGCAGCCCCGGGGCCGCGGGGCACGGACGGGAAACACGGGGGAAGGGACGGGACTGTAC
>VZTI01003906.1:162825-183920 GCA_013397865.1 Struthidea cinerea | reverse complement strand
GGGGGAAACGGGGTCCTGCTGCGCCCCATCGGGGGGAAACGGGGTCCTATTGCACCCCATCGGGGGAAACGGGGTCCTGCTGCGCCCCATCGGGGGGAAACGGGGTCCTGCTGCGCCCCATCGGGGGGATGGCGCGGCCCTAGTGAACCCCAGCGGGGGTAACGGGGTTCTAGTGCTCCCCAGCAGGGGGAAAACGGGGCCCTAGTGCCCCGCAGTGGGGTAACGGCGGCCTGGTGCCGCCCGACGGAGGCTGAACGGGGTGCGAGTGCACTCCACCGGAGAGGGGACGGAGCCCTGGTGCCCCGCGAGCCGGGGAGAGAGCAGGGTCCTAGTGCCCCCCGTCCCCACCCGGAGGGAGGCCCCGGGGAGTGAGGGGCTCGGGGACATGCGGGGAGTGCATCCTCTGGGCTGCGCATCCCCTTCCCCCGAGCACGGGGTGCCCCGGGGGGCCGGGGTGCTCCAGCCGTGCATCCCCCGGGACCGGGATGCTGCAGTGCTCGCGTTCTCCCCCACCCCCAGCACGTGGTGCTCCGGTGGAGCGGGATGCTCTGCTCCTTCGTCCCCCGGCCGCGGGATGTCAGGCATTGCATTCTGCCCCACCCCAAACGTGGGGTACCTGGTGCATGCACCACGCCCCAAAACCTCACAAACCACCCACCAGCTTGCGACCAATCCCAATTAACTTTACAGTTAATGAGTCTCTTAATTAATCCACCCTGATAATTTGGTCCAAATATGCACTAATTCGGGTAAACACAGCTTAATCCAACAGGATTAACACAGCCCTTTCCTCCGTGGATTGTTTTATGGCGTGGTTTTTTGTTGGTTTGGATTTGTTGTCTTTGGTGATGAGCGCTGGGTAAATTGGAGCAGGAAACAGATTGAAGGGCCACAGTCCAAAAGTGTTAATCAGCAGTGAAAAATTTAAAACCCATCCCTGGAAAAGCCGCACTGCTCCATCAGCAAGAAGAAAAGAGGCCAAATTCCCCCGTGCTGTTGTGAAAACTCAGGGATACTTTCAGATGCTTCCTTGCAAAACTGGGGGGAGAACCAGAGCAGAGAGTTGGACTCTGCTTAATTCTCATTTCACTTCCTCTTACATTGGTTTTATATTCCCAAGGATCTCTCTTGCAATCCTGACAACATGCAGCCTCCCATTGCAATCTACTCCTGTGTAAAGCAGGAGTAAAACAGTGCCAATTTCAGCGCATTACGCGTGTGCAGGTGTTGTTTCCACTGTAATGAGACATAATTTTCAAGGAAATCTGCTCCTGGCTATCCATGGTAACTCCTGAATCATAGAGGATTATGGAAGAAACATCAGGCTGCTATCCCTTACCTTCAAAAAACTCTGGGAAGTCTCGATCAGGGCCTGTTTGATCGTGAAATTGTAGAATGAGTGATTTTAGTCAACCGAGGGCCAGTGCTGTTTCCTGTAGATGCAGAATGTGATGTGCCTTTTCTTGCTGACTTCCTAGATGTGTTGTGACTTGAAAATTGCTTTAGAATGCTGATTTGTAACAATTTCATGAATAAAGTGTCAGGTGAGCACAGCAGAGACTCAGTCAGTGCTGTGGGTTGTCACACATGCTCGTGTCCAGCTTGAAACTTGTTCTGAGCAGGTCACGGGCTTTGCACAGGAGGGAAAACGGGTCTAAACGACACAAATTCGTGGCAGGAAGACAGCAGAATTAAGCACGGTCTGTGTCCTCGCTGTGCTTCAGAAATGAACATCCTCCAAGTGAAGCATTGAACAAACAGTCTTCAAACCTGCTCCATGCGACCTGGAAATAAGCCATGAAACTTCAAAAAAAACCCCAAAAAACCTACCTTGACTTTCTTTTTAGAGAATTAATTCAGTGATTATCTACTCATGCTGTGTGCAGGAAGCTGGCGGCTTTGGGATGCAGAGCACTCTACACATCATCACCGTGGAGGGGCACATCAGCCTGGCTCTGACCTCAATTTCTTCTCCCTGCACTGGAAGGAGCTGTTTTATTAAGAGCATTTTATCAGCCCTCGATACCTGGAGAGGTTCTCCAGTTATTCCCAGAGCCATGTCATTCGGTGGAAGGAGCTGTACTGATTCACACCTGCTCAGGTTTCCTAAGTGAATGGGTTGTCCTTTATTGCTCTGCTTTTTCCACAGACTTGCACTGAAATGCCAAATCCTGACTCCTGGTACTTGCCCAGTGATGGGATTTGCTCTTACATGCATTTTACAATATTCTAGGATTGATTTGTGGACGTAGACGGAGCAACACCAACATAAACCCTGAGTAATTCAGTGATAAAATGGTCTGTGCCTCTGCTGCTCCTTTATAGGGACACAGAGGGATCTCAGGACCTCCTGGGCTGAACCACCTGGAACGTGATGGGCATAAAACAGGAGAAAGCTTTCAGTGGGATTCCTGTCTGCAGCGTGAGGGAAGTGACTGGAGGCTGTGCCATCTCCTTAAAGCCTCCTTTGTCTGTCTAAACAGAAGTCCTGGTTTCCCATACGTCCAGAAAACACCCAGGTATATCTCCCATCCATCCCTGGGATCTGCCCCTTTTTTTAATCCCTGAATCTCTCCCTTGCTTACCCCATTCAAGCACCCAGAAGGTGCAATTTCTGCCTGGAAGCTGGTTTCCCCTCTTTTTGCAGCCTGTGGGATGTGTTTTCCTGTGCTTCAGCAGCTCTCGGAGCAGACGCTGCGCTCCCAGGAGCCTGCTCCTGGCAGGATTCATCCATTAACAATCAAAGCAAGTGACACCTTCTCTGCACAGCCTTTCTCTCACCTCCCTGACCCAGCAGCTCCTGAGGGAAAACATCTTTGCTCCCACGCTCAAGGACTTGTTGCCTGCTCCTGAATTCACCACTGGAGTGCAGGAGCTGTTTCCTCTCCATCCTCCTGTCTATTGTGGTCTCCAGGGCTCAGTTAATCTGCTTTAACTCAATCCTGCTGACTTCTCTCTTTGGAAAACCCTGATTTTCTCCTGACATGGGGAAGATTTGGGGATTATGTCCTCCCCAGACCTGGAAATGCTTTGCCTGGCCCTCAGTGAGTGTAGTCCCGAGGGATAAAGCATCCTAGTTGGCAGGAGGGAGGTTGAAACAGGAATTTAGGAGAGAAACCTGTTTTCTAAAATGCTCTGAATTACAATAGCCCCTCGGAAATGGCATTGCCAAGGAACCAGACCGGTTGCTTGGGCACCTGAGGATGGATTTATCAGGTATCTGTATGGAGAAAGAGGGATCTAGCAGAGCAGAGGGGTCGTAAGTCCGAGATGGATGAGCAAAGCAGAAGATAACGGCAGAAAAGGGACAGTGTGGTTCTAGGACATGGCAGGAAGGATGTTTCCATCAGGAATAAGGGTGGATTTGTGGCTGAAGCACCAGCTGCTGGTGTGACCCTCCTGGGACACTGTGGTCCCTTCTGTCCAGGGACAATAAATTCAGCCCAGAGCTGAGGAGGGTGTTTTATGAGGTGAGCCTCGCAAAGTGTAGCAAAATAAGGCTGGAAGAGGTATGACTCCTGTCCACAAACACATGGGGAGGGAGGGGTGAACCCAGGAGAGAGGAAAAGCGTCAAAATAAAGAACAATTTTAGCACAAGGACAAGGGGGAGCAACTATCCAGCAACAGCTGGGGTTGGAGATCAGGAGAGCCCAGTCCTCAGAGGGAGGAGCTCTTGGGATCAAGGAGCAAATCACCATTTCAACACGTACCTGGTAACGTTCATGCCTGGGGGAGAAGCCTGTGGCATCCTACATCCTTTGAAAGTGCCTTTTAAGAGGAAATATGCCCATAAAATATAATTACCCTGACTGGGGAGCAGCATTACGTGCAGCACAGGCTGGGGAGCTTCAGCCATGCGTTGACCCCAATAATTTCCCCTGGTGGGACTGCAGAAATACATCTCTGCCTGCTGGTCCCCATTGTCTCTATAGTACCATCGTGGTACCAGTGTAAGAAACGTTCCCATAAGGTTTATTTCTGACCACAGAGTTTATTTTCTTATCCCACTATTTTTTTTTTTTAAGTTAAATTATGATGGTTACACTGCTATCATTAATTAAGGGCTTTTTCCCTACCTGATAACATCCCAAAGCCTTTGGCATTGTTTGAAATTCCAGTTATTCAACTCAAACCCAGCGATGGCAACAAAACGAGGAAGTAAAAATGTGGGGGAAAAGCCAGGGCAGGCTTAATGAGCTGAAAGCCAGGGCCTGTCCGTGTGCCAAGGGAAGTGATCTGGAATGAATGTCACACCTGGTTATAAATAGGGTGGCAGGAGTGGCTGTGCCCATTAATGTGGGGACACGTCCCATGGTGGCTTAACCCATGGCAGGGTGAGCACAGGCAGCCTCTGCAGCCTCGTTTTCTCACTGCCTCAGTGGATGGAAATCCCCAGCATATAGACAATAATACTATAATATAGAATGTTATAAAATGTTATATATGTATTATATTTTATAATAATGTGGTATAAGAATACAATGGTTATAATATAAATAATAGTAACAGCGAATATTATATAGAACATAATAATGTCTAGAAAATAAACCGGAGCTGGTGTTCAGCGTCAGGGTCAGCTTTCACCCAGGACAGCTGGCAGGCATCCAGATTCCCCATGCTTATTCCAATGAGATGGCTCCAAAATTCCTGTTGCCATATACCAAACGGAGCCCTCCTGTGTTTCAGAGAACCACACCACATCTAGAGAGACAGCACCAAATTCCCACTGCCTGTGGTTATTACACAGTTAAGTGAAAGAGTCCGAACCCCCTCTGGTTAAGTCCTGCTTAGGCTGTCTGTCCTCCTAGTAAACAGCAGAATTATCAATATGCAGGAACAGATTTATATTGTGTATGGATATATAGATATGCTGTGTCTGTATTATGTCTATATAATGTGTATATAATACACATTATGTATATATAGATAAAATGTACAGAATATGATTATTAATTATAATTATTACCTATTGTAATAGTTACAAAATTCTATGGCAATATGTGCATATGTATATATTATGTATATATAATATACACATAATATAATGTATATAAATATGTTATAGAACAATAGGATTCTATGATAATATAACATATATTACATATATATCTAATATATAATGTATATATAGATAAATAATAAAATGAGTTCTGTGATACTATGTGTATATGTATATTATGCATATATATGATATATAGATATATATTATTATATCTATTACATCTATATAGTAGATCTAATAATATATAATAGATAATATATACTATCATAGACCCCTATAATTCTATAATAATATAAATACATAATATGCATAGCTGGATATACTGGATATGTATAGAAAGGAGGTAGGTGCTCATCAGGCATCTGCAAAACGGAGTTGATTCAAAATTTCTGCAGAATCATTTCGGCTCCATGGATTTTGTCTAGTCTCTCATGTAATATTTTGGTTCAGCTTCTTAAAACTGAACGAACCACTTATTATCAATAAGATACGGAAAAGAGAGATTTAAAATCTCTCTGGGACGGAGATAATAATAATCCTGAGGAAAGTGCAAATAAAGACAAATGCAAAGAGATAAAAGGCAGGAAATCCTTTATTGAAGGGGTAAAGGCAGAGCCACAAACAGACTGTTTTCAAACTTAAAAACAAATACGAACAAGAGGCTAAAAATCAGAAAATTATATTTTCCCCCCTCTCCTCAAGATGAATTCCAAAGCTTAATTTTGGCTGGATTTGTTATGCTTGCACAGCTTGGTTGGTACAGCAGGGAGGAGGGAAACACCAGTCAGATACCAGAGTGGATAAACAATGAGCAAAGACATCCCTTCTCCGACCTCACTGCAGCTTTCAGAGAGGGGATGTAGGAGCAGCATGTTAAAACACAGTCTTTTTTAATCTCTTTTTTTCCTTCTTTTTTTTCTCCTTTCCAGACCACTACTGTACAAAACCAAACAGAAATTTGTAATAAATACCTAACACAAGAGGCTCAGTACATTGCTACAATCCTTCACTGAAGGGAAACATATATAAATATATACATATATATAGCCTAATATATAACCTCTTAGACTTAAATCAGCGTAAAGGCTACTTGTTCTTACGGAAGCCTGGGGCAGGAATTCCACTTGGCATCACCCAGACCCCACACCTCAACAGAGCATCACTGCCTCTGGTCCCCCCCAGTCCAGGGGGATCCCCCACCTTCCTCCTTGCTGGAAAAGCAGCAGGATTTGCCTTCAACAAGGAGTTTTTACATCTAGGAAGCTCCAGCTAAGCAGCTGCGCAGTGATTATAAAAAAAAACTGGAAAAGCCCCTTGGCGTGCACGACTCCTGTGTGATAAATACAGACGTTTTCCTTGGCACTGTCTCAGACTGATATTCCTGACCCATCCTAAATGCTGGTGGTGACACTGGAGAGGAAACACATGCTGGCTTTGAGTTAAAACCCTGCCAGACTCAGAGGGGAAAAAGAAAATAACCCTGCAAGGCTACATGACTTTAGCATCCAGCTATTTGTTAGAACTTAAATTCCTGGAGATTAATTAGCAGATGCAGAACATTGCCCAAAGGTAGGTCTGTACCACAGCCCAAACAGCTCTGCATCCAAACTCTGCAGCTGGCCTTTGGTTTTTTTCTCCCTTTTCTAAAAAAATAAATGAGCCAAGCCCTCAATACCCTCAGTCCTGGGCTGCAGCTCCAGTGGTTTTGATAGAAATCACGTGTGGGAGATACAACAGGAATATTTCATGTTTTCAGGTAAATAGTAGGGTTTCTGACTTCAGTAGAGCAGCTCATCCCACCATCCCATTCCAAACCTGTCTGGACAGTGAGGAAAGGGTCTCACATGAGCATGGCTCGCTCAGGCAAAAGGGACAAGGAAAAGGATTCGCTCCATAAATGTGAATGGGGAATCTGAAACATCAAAAATTCCAGCCCTCCTCCCCTTCCTATGAGAAAAAGGCAGATCCCACTGGAAATTCAACATTTTGCTGCCAAAAAGGAAGCCAAGGCAGGGTATGAGAGAGGAGCCTGGAGATACTGAATTGCTCATCCAGCAATAGCAAAACCTTTCCAAATTCCATCCCCGCTCCCCAGGCACTGGCTGCTGCCAGCACACGGCCAGCGACTGCTTCAGAAAGGCCAAAGTTCAGGGTCTGAGCAGCCATCTGTGCTGGGGCCAGGCAGCAGCTGGGCTGGCGAGAGGGATGTGGCTGCTTCCCACTGGGAAAGAGCAGCTCCAGCCTTGCCAGGCTTGGTTTTGGACTGAGAACTGCTTAAGCAAGGCTGGAGCTGGCACCAGATCTGAGCATCTTCACGTATCCCAGGAAAGCAGAGGTGAAGAGCAGCACTGGTCACCTCTGGCATGATCTACAGATCCTGGGCTCATCCCTGCTGCAAACCAGGCTAGTGAATTATCTCCAAAATTAGAGCAGAGCTGAAAAAATCAGCTCACAGGGGACTGAAAGCCAAGGATGGGAAAGGAAACGCTGGCACACCACAGTGCCTGCTCCAGAGGGCATCGCAACAGGCATTTCACAGTCAGGGCACTGCGGAATTAGGAATTAATTAGTCCTCACAGTGGCCCTGTAAGACAGATCAGGTGTGATTAAGCCTTGGTTGTATAGCTGGGGAAACAGAGGTGTGGGGTAACAGCTCTAGGAATAACTGCACATGCCGGGGGTGTTTGGAGATAGAGATTTGTCACCTTGTAGATTATAAATCCAGCAGAAACCACCAGGACCACCTCTCACCTGTCCTCCTGCCTAATTCATGCTAGGATCTGGCCCTCAGCTTGTTCCTTCTCCCATCCACATGAGCAATTCATCTCCCAAGTTAAACCCACAGCTGATAAAACACTCCTCATGCTCAAGGACACCCACGCTGCTGCCGGGAGGGGACGGCAACCCATTCCATGCCTTTTGTGAAGAGATCCCAGTTGTATCAGCAAAGACACCCACCCTGGACCTCCCTGACCTGCAGCTGGGATGGAGCGATGGCAAAACCAGGCTCTGCATTTTCTCCAGTGCCAAAACCCCAGCAAACCTTACAAAAGGAACCCGCAACCACCTTCAACGACAGCTCTTCGGAAACACCCTACGGATACGCTTATTTTTCCCTTTAAGTTAACAACTTGCCTGCGAGCAGCCAGCCAGAAAGAAAAGGAAGAAAGAAAGGAAAAGAAGTGATTCCTCCCTGTTTTGCCGCCGTTATTCTCCCCTCTGAGGTAGACATCGATGCGGTGGGGACGAACCACTGCAGGGTGGTTATTTGTCTGGCGAGCAAGCCCACGGCACCCTCACTGTCCTGCCCCAGGGTGGTGGAAGCCCATGGCACCCTTGACTCCGAGCACCGTGGCACGGCTCAGCACTGACGCAGCACGCAGGCCGTGCTGGCCAGCGGTGGCCCTGGCGAGCTGCATTTCTCCGGGGCGGTGATTTGACCGGCGTAATCAATGCAAGAGGCGTTGCGCGTCCGCACGCCCTCGCCGCACGTTTGGGAGCACGGGGACCAGGGACCCAGGCGCCAGAGAGGGCAGGGCATGTCTCCACAGGGCTTGATGTCCTCAGGCTTGAGGGATCTGTTGCAGGCCGAGGAGGTTTGACCCTCCACATCCCGGCAATCCACCGTCCGCCGCTGCCAGCCGGAGCCACACGTCTTGGAGCACTCAGACCAGTCACCCAGGACCCACTGGGAGGTCAGCATTGGTCGGATGACGTTGACCGACTTCTTCTCTTTGCCCTTCTGCTTGCTGAAAGGGACATCCTTGGGGATGAAGAAGGTGTACTTGACTTTTGGTGGGAAGACCTCGCTGGCAATCGTCAGCAGCTGGACGGTCAGGGGCTCTGGGAGCTGTCGGAAGCTCTGCAGCCTCTCCAGAGTCGTCATGGAGCCGCTGTATTTCAGGATGGTCCCCTTAATGAGGATGTCCTGCTCCATGGCTGAGATGGCAAAGTCTCCGTTCAGCAGGTACTTGCCCTCCAGGGTCTTCAGGGCCAGGTAATTGCCATCGTGACGGACGCCTCGGTGGCTGCGCTGTTTGATGTCGATGTTGGTGGCTCCGGCGGGGATGGTGACGATGTCATTGTAGCCGTACCTGCACAGGAAAAAGGGACACGGTTATTTTTCGAGGCTTACTAAGAGCACACCCGTGTCAGGAATAGCACTTGGGATCCTGGCTCTGAAGCCATCCCTCTGTAACCCCGAGCGCTCAAGAGCTAGAGATATTGCAGATGTTCTAGATGTGAGCTCAGCTGGAAGATTTCACTGAATTCCACATGAAAATGAGCGATGCGATCAAATGAACAGCCCTGTGATGACCAGCCTAGGTGGGAAATCCCCCTCGCTCCCTGTGTTTGGAAATGGTGAAGTGTTTGGGACTGCAAGCCTGCCACTGGTGATGCTGAAGGATGACATCATCTACTGACAAAGATAATATGGAGATAATATAGGTGTAGATGTAGATATAGATGTAGATACAGATACAGAACAACAGAATAGGAGGCAGTCTCTGCACCCTCAGCTCACTTTTCGAAGGGTTTTGCAGCCACCACTACAACGCAGACGTAATCCCATTGGAGGGTACAGAGGGCATTCCCATGCCAGGGAAACATTTTCCTGCAGAGCCAGCCAAGGCCCATCCCTGGAGCACTCGGCTCCCGGGACAGCACACAGAAGGTTTCACTGGAGCCCTCAGCACTGTGACTCACACTGTGGGGCCAGCAGGATCGTTCTGCATGGATCCCCATGGTGGTGCTGCGGTCAGTAATTAGGTTCAGAGTATTTTGGAAAAAAACCTTTGAGTCAAACTCTGCTCTCCGTCACCCTGGCCTCCCTCACCCTGATCTTAATGGGATCTCTTCTTGGCTGTAGCGCCTACGCTAATCTCCCTTTAGTCAACCACAAACAACTCACAGGAGAGTGGAAGCCCCGTTTCAGCTGTTCCCTGGAAGGAAAGCTTTTAGGAAATCTAATTTGACTGCGTGAGTCACCTCGCTGCATGGAATTGGACGGTTGGGCTTGTGTTACGGTTTTCCAACAAGAGCCTTAAACTCTGCTCTTTGGCAAAGCCACGGAGATGTTGCGTGAGGGAAGTGGCTGCCTCAGTGCCCTTGTCCTAGGATTCAAATTCACCCCCAAGCCCAGGGAAAAGTTATTGAATATTTACATCACACGTCAGCCCCTTGAATATGCATCCAGCTCCCTGCACGGGGGTGAAACGTGTTTTGTAAACTTGTTGGGGCAGCAGATTTATTTGTGGTGGTGTACCGAGCCCGTCACAGCAGTTATTATTTTAGGAAATAAGCTCTACTTGGCTTGTATGATTCTGCCCCGAAATAAACCGAGCTTAAGCCCCGGAGTCTGGGGAGGAGCCCAGGCTCTTGCAATGCCAGCCGGCTGAGGATGCTGGCTTGGAGCCTTAAATATTCCTAGCCCAGAACTTAAGCCATAGGAAAAGGGGAATGAGAGAGGATGCTGGTTTTTCTCCCTCAGCCCCTCCCTGCAGAACCTTCTCCCTGGCGCCTCACTTGGATCTGTTGAGCGAGCCGGATATTTTCCTGCAAGTGGAGCCATTGCCGCCGCACACCCCGCACTTGTCCAGCTTCTTGGAGGACCCAATGACGTGGTCACAGCCAGCCTTGATGCACTGCCCGTGGACGCAGATGGAGAGGGTCTCTGGGCCACACAGCGTCCCATCGATCACCTGGGAAAGGGGGACGCAGAGGAGTAACGAGGGGATGAGTTCTGAAATGGGGTAAACAGGAGTGATTCCCATCACCAGGGATCTTACTTTGGTGGTTCCCATCACCAGGGATCTTACTTTGGCCTCAAAGACTTTGAATTCGCTCCTCCCTCGGGCTCGGCAGAAGAGTTTGCATCGGTCTCGGGGCGACACTCCCGCATACTTAGGAACCCACTCCAAGCGATTCCCTTCCAGATCCGTGAAGTTGTAGCTGTTGTACTTCTCACACTGCTGCTCCCGAAAGCTTTTCCCTGAAAGGAAAGGTGAAACATGGCCCAAAATCCACGGGAAGCTGGAAGGAGCTGCTGTCCTTGGCCATCACAGAGATGTGGGAGTGAGCTAAGGATAGTGGGAGCACGTGGTGAGTGTGCAGGCAGAGGAGGGATGTCATGAAGGAGAGATCCCACACACCTTCCATCAGCCAGAGAAGGTCACAGCCCCCAGCAGGAAGCTGTTGCTCCCCTTAAATATGAATATTCAAGGGAGGGCAGAGCAAGCCCTGCAACGCATTCTGGAGGAGCAGGAGTGGGAGCTGAGCGTGCACGTGGGAATTGTCATCCTTACCATCCAGCGGGCACTCTTCAGTGTGGCAGGACTGGTACTTGGTTCTCTGGCCCTCACAGTAGCTGCCGCCGTGCCGGGGCTTGGGGCTGTCGCAGTGGCGGTGGGAGAACTGGATGCCTCCCCCACAGCTCCGGGAGCAGGAGCCCCAGGCGCTCCACGGGCCCCAGCCGCCGTTCACCGCTGGCTGCAAGAGCCCAGGAGAAGCTGCTAAATCCATCTCTGAGCCTGTCCAGCCCCAGCTGCTCCCTCCCAGAGCATTCCCACCACCCCCCAGCGCCCCCATTACCTGGGGTTTCAGGGCATCCTGCTGCACACAGCGCCCGTCCCAGCACAGCCCCTCGGCTTTGCAGGGGGTTCCATCGGCCCAGGGCAAGCTGCCGTTCTTGGTGTGGCAGAGGGGCTCCCCGCTGCCAGTCCTGCACCACAGCTGGGCGCAGATGTCCTCCTCCGTGGTGTTGGGGCAGTGCTGGAAGTCCTTGCCAAAGATCTGCTGGCATTGCTGGTCCAGGCTGTACAGGGCTCTTTGGCCGGGCAGCTCGGCAGGCAGAGAGATGGGCTGGGCCGGGGCGTCCAGCAAGCAGTCACCTGGGCAAGGTTCCAAAGTTAGGCTGGAGGTGGATCTATCAGGGCTTGACACCACTGACTGCACCAAACAGCACCCCACACCTCTGCCCGTGGTCTGGTTTGATTCCCCCTTCACCCCACACACCCCTCCAGGCATTGAAAAACCTGAGCAATTAAGGAAAAGGTTGTTTTGAGTGATGGGGTAGCTGAGCCTTACCATGCCCTCCGTCCAGGAACTCGGTGAGGTACATGGCGCTGCAAGGAGACCAGGGCTGGGTCTTGTTCAGGTGGACGAAGAGCGCGGCCATCACGTGGTGCTCGCCGAGGGGCCCGAAGAGCCGCTCGCAGTTCTTGGAGTCGTCGTGGGGCATGCTGAGCACGTGGCCTGGGGAGGGAGCAGAGAGCATGGCACAGCTGAGCTCCCCAGCCCAGCTCCTGCTCATCAGCAGATGGTGCGTGGGAGCATCTGTAAGGTATCCAGCAGCTCCTCCTTCTGCAAAAGCTTCCACAAATCAGAAGGAATAAAAAGCTGCTTGCTCTGCCTCAGTGGTGCAGCAGCCCGAGCTTGTAGAAACCCAGAATGGTTTGGGATGGAAGGGAATTAAAGCTCATCTCGTTCCACCCCCTGCCATGGGCAGGGACACCTTCCACTGTCCCAGGGTGCTCCATGCCCCGTCCAACCTTGTTGTTCCCAGGGATGTGGCAGCCACAGCTTCTCTGGGCAAGAATTAGTCAGTGCAGGAATGGCAAACCGAGGGAGAGATGTGCTTGATCATGCCTGAGCTCGTCACAACTGGTAAATCATAGAATCACCGAGGTTGGAAAAGACCTCCAAAATCCTCAAGTCCAACCTGTGACCGATCCCCACCTCGTCAACCACACCAGAGCACTGAGTGCCACATCCAGGCCTTTCTTGAACAACTCCAGGGATGGGGACTCCAACACCTCCCTGGGCAGCCCCTTCCAATGCTCAACAACCCCTCCAGTGAAGAAATTCTTCCTAAATTGGTGCAAATGCACCAATTTACAACAAATTGGGCACTTCTCAGTGTTTCTGCTGGTGCAAACCAGCTTTTGTCAGTGCCAGAAGCTCCCCACGGCTTAGTGGGTGGTCCCCAGCCAGGAGATGCTGGTGCTGGGCTGTGCCACAACCCCTCCCAGCAGCAGGACTGGAAGAAGCAGACTTCCCCTTGGGAAGGGATGCGTTACCCAGTTCGTGAGCCAGGGTGTAGGCTGCCTGCAGGCCCTCGTCCTCGATCACGGAGCAGCTCTTGTTGCGGTCGCACATGGTGCCGATATCCGCCACTCCCAGCGTGTCGCAGCTCTGGTGTCCGCAGAAATCCTGCTTGTGCCGGGCAGGGGGAGCGGTCAGCAGGGGAAGGGGGTCCCACGTTCAGCCCCAACACCTCTGTGGGCAACCCACCGGTGGTCTGCACCCCAAATGAAACCACCCCCCCAGCTGCTTTGCTGCAAGCTCCATTCCTTGCGTGGCAGGGCATCGACCTCCATGGTCAACCCCCTTCTCTCCCTCCACGGATGCCCCGACCCCTTTCCTTTCGGCCCCGGAGCGTTCCCCAGGGACGCTGACCTGTCTGGTGAGGAGGATGGCAGTGTCGTAGTGCTCTGGGTGCCGGTCGCTGGGCGGGTTGAACCTTTGCTGCCAGCTGCAGAAGTTGCGCAGGGTGAGCCCGCCGTTGTCGGACACCTCCGGCCCCGCCGCTGCCTCCTCCACCACCAGCACCTTCACCACCACCAGGTTGATGGAGTTCCTCAGGCTGGGGTGCTTGTAGATGCGAGCTGCCATGGACATCAGGGTCAGGACATGGGTCTGTGGGGGAAGAGATGGCCAGGCAGAGCCCGGGTAAAACCTCAGCTAGGGGGCAATTTTTTTGTTTGAAAAGAAGGAATCGGCCTCATTTATTCACATCCAGACCGTGGGCTGATGGAGGCAGCGCTGCCTTTCCTGTATGTGATGCTTTACACCTTGTGCTGGTGGACGAGCCCTGCACCCCCTTCTCCAAATGCCATGTCTCCCCTCCCGTGAACCCTTTGCACCTAGAAATCCCTCTGGAAGAAATTCCTTGGGGAAAACCTCAGCATTCTGGAGAGTTCTCTGCATATTCCCACAGCATTAACCCTGCCCTCGCTGCCCCAGGGCAGGAGCCGACTCACACACATCTTGCTGGTGCAAAACCACCCAGTAAAACTTCTGCCTGTGCTGGTCACAGGGTTTGAACCCGACATCCTTGGCGACCAACTGGGACTAAAAGACTTGGACAGCCAAGTCTTTGCCCGGCAGCATCCCCTGCTCGGCGATGACCAGGGATTACTTCATATGTCAGAAGCGCCAGCAATGTTTAGGCTGATGTAAACATCTTATCGGAGCATCAGAATTCCTCCTCTGCTTGGCATCGCTCACGGCCTGGAGTCAGGAGAAAAAAATGCAGCTATTACACAATGTAGTATTGGGAAAGAGAAAGTGGCTTCTCTCCTCCCCAGACAAATTACACCCTGCGGTCTCAATTCAGAGCCTAATTAAACTGGAAGGACTCGATGGGAGCCCTCTCCGACAGCCAAGTTTCACCCAAAATACATTTCCTGAGCGAAGCTGACGCTGTGTGCCCATCCATCATGGCACTGCCAGGACAATGCCGTTTTCTGAGACACAAAATGCTGTTTCCTTAGCAAATGGGGGAGATGTTGAGGGAGACACAGCATATTTGCTGCACCGAGAGCCGCCTGCCCAGGGCACTCGTGGCTATTTTAAATTATTCTGCCACATTTTATCCCGTCACTGGCAGCTCCATGTTAACAGATGCTTTGTTTCAACAAGACATGTCCCAAGTCCTCCCCGGCTCATTATCCAAGGGCAGGCCCCAGCAAGGCTGATGGGAGCAGTGAATAGGCTGGCTTATTTAGACTGGCCAGATCTCCACGCCGTGACTCACATCCCAGCCCGGAGCATGCAGCTCATGTCACGGAGAAGTCACCGCAGAGGCAAGAAATCCAGGCGAGATCCCCACAAGTGGTTGTTCCATGAAACTTGGGGGAATTGTTCACCCTGTGGGGTGAAAGTCCATTGGGAACCTTGCTAAAAATATCACAAAGCCTTCCTAAAATTACACCCCTGAAGACCTAGAAGGATGCTCTGCACTGGAGCTGCCTGTCACGGGATCATCCCTCATTTCCAAGGGAATAAATCCAGCCGCATCCTTTTCTAACCCATCAGAGGGTTCTGTCCATAACAGTAGATTTGACCCGGGAGATCTCAGTTCATGCCACAAATCCCCCAGGACACCAAGCCTCACATCCTCAGGGGGACATCCAGCCAAAAACCTCTTTCAGCAGCAGGAACAGAGGGACTTGGAAAACATCTGTCCACCTTCCCTGTGTGTGTGGAAAGGGAAGATGGAAAGCAAACCGAACAAACAGCTATTTAGTGAAGATTAAAAGGTCAAATTCACTTGTTCCACCATCTGGTATCTATTTATACCCATCCCTGGCCCGTGCAGGAGTTGGTTGGGTTTCAGATGGAACCTGACTGCTCCGGGGAGAGCAGCAATCCACCTGCACTGCCTCGGCTTGGCCAAGGGCTTGAAGCCACGGCCAAAAGCAAATGATGGGATCCTCAGGGCTCAGGAGGGGCCAGCTGAGCGCTTTTGGCCAACAACTGGCTGTGGATGGGCTGAGTCCTGCTGCTCTCATCCTCCTTCTGCCTTTGCAAACAGGCTCTGGCTTGACCATCCACCCGGGAGGGAACGCTGCCTTCTCTGGGGCTTCCTTCCCACCACCCAGGCTGAGGATGTGGGTATTGGGATCAGGTGCAGGGCAGGATTTTGGGTTGGGATTGGGGAGCCCAGGGCTGCCAACAGACCGGTTTCTGCCTTCCTGCCAGGCACTGCAGCCCTGCAGGCACAAGGAGCTTCCCTGCCATTTCCAAGCAGCATCCTGGGGGATCTGGCAGGACGTCTGGTGAACACAGCTGGAAAGTCGGCCTCTCACCTGCTCCGGGGGGACAGGACACCAGTGTGAGCCAGAGAGGGTCGTGGAGTATCCCTTCTCTGCCCCGTGCACTGCATTTATGCCAAGGCACTGTGGAGGGTGATGCCCCCACAAACCTCCCACCCTTTTCCCCCCAGCCACAGTCCTGGGCTCCCTCTGCTCTCAATATCAAATTCCCCCCACTTCCCCCTAAAAATGAGGAGGGGTGACTTTTGTCTGACACACCTGCGTTACAGCAGCCCCGATATCCCTCCTGCCACAGCACCCCTGCGTCTGGGAGAGCCCTGCCCTGAGCCAGGCACTGCCTGACAGGAGCCTTCCAGCAGCAAACGGCACAGGCAGAGGGACAGGAAAAACAAACACAAACCAGAGCAAGGGGGACTGAAGTGGTTGCTTTTACCCTCATAACACTGAAGGATTTAGGTTTCTGACACAGGCTCTTGCAAAGTCTCTGCTGACATCCCCTCTCATGGGAACCACTCAGAACCTGAAGCCGGCAAAGATCCCCGAACGCTGGGGTTTATTTTTAATTATTATTATTATTATTTTGATGGATGAAACTGCTCTTACACAGACACTGTTACTGTGGTATGCACAGGATGGGTTAATATTGCTGGACCCACCCAGAACAGAAGGACAGCAGGGAGCACCCTCAGAACACCCCAGCACAACTTGCCTCCCTCCACCACGCTCCCCCAAAGTGTGGGGAGCAATGTTCAGCCCAGCCTGGGGCTGTAGGAATTGCAGGATCCAATTATTGGTTGGATTTGGTTGGTTTTTTCTCCCTGCTTTCTCCCTAGAAGCCAACATTTCTGCAGAGGGGGGAAAAGAAGACAGAAATGCTGAGATTCTGGAGCGCAGACAGATGGAAGGAAGCAAACCCAGGGTCAGATGCAAGGGCTGCCCAGCTTTTAAAAATCAACTAGTAAACACATCCCAGGCTGTCCCTTTCCCCCGAAGCACCATCTGTGAGCTCCCCCCCTGAACTGGGTGCCCAGGGGCTGCTGGCTGCCCTGCCAGCTCCGCCTGTGGTTGCAAGCCCGGGCCAGGAATTCCCTTGCAAAAATGTGGGAGGCAGCCAAGGGAAATGGGGGGCAAGCCAGGGGAGAGGGGGGTACCTTGCCAGCCTGCCCTCCTGCCTTCCCGGCTCTCTGCCCACCCCTGCTCTGTTTGCCACAGGATTTTTTTCCCCCTCCTTCTCTTTCCCTCTTCGCTGGATATTTGGGGCTGAACCACAAAAGCAGCAATCACCCCTGTTCTCGGCAGGGGAAACTGAGGCACGTCCAGACTGCCCCCACCTCCCCAGAGGCACAGATGGAGTCAAACCCCATCCTGGGAGCATCCCAGAGCAGGAGTGCTACAGGCTGGGAGCGGCTTCAGTGCGAGCCAGCTCCCTTCACGCTGCACATTTCATTCCGAAGCCCTGAAATGCAGCAGCTGTTGAACGTCCCGGCGAGAGGGGGGTGCACCAGCCAGAGGAATATTTAGGGAGGCTGCCTGGTCCTCCAGCCCCCTGCCCCGAAGCGGATGCAGGCTCAGGCTCACACTCAGAGGACAAATCCCAGAAGAAAAGCTGGCGGATGGCAGCATCGCGCAGGTCCCCCCTTGCAAAGATCCCCTTTAATCCCATTCCAGTTGCCTTTGGGGTGGGTTTAGGAGGGGCTGGCTTCTTTTGTCAAGGGATTAAGCGAATTTACCCACTGACGCTGCAAAATACCCTAAAGCAAGCCTAAGAGCCGGACATGAGGGGACCTGGGGCTCCAGGGTGGCTTTGGATTTACCTCCAGTCGATCTGGGTGTGGGAGAGCCGGCAGCAGGACCCTGGCAATGCCCCGTGCCCTGCACTCCAGCACCTGTCAGCTCTTAGAGGGAAGGGTTTGCAACAGCACTCCTAAAACCTCATAAATCTGCCTGGAAAAAACACAGAAGTCAGCAAGGAACCCCAGCTTTTCCAGACTGATCTGATCCTGCCGTGGTCCTCAGTCATCACCAGCCCCTGGAACCGGGAACGGCAGATTCCTCGCTTGCAAGAGGAGAAGGGAACGGGGATCGCAGCCATCGTGCTTCTGGAGGAAAGCTTGGAAATGTGTCTCATCTGCACCCAAGAGACCGGAGAAATCCCACCGCAGGAATCCCGTCTGGCTGCCAACTGGCTGGGGATGCTGCAGCTGGGTTTTGGAACCGCCTGGTGCTTTAGGTGTCTTGGCAAACGCTCCTGGGCCATGCAGAGCATCCTTGCAAGTGCAGCCCAGCTGCAGGTGCTCAGCCCTTCTGCACAGCAGCAGGATCAGCCCCGTCCCCTGCCTCAGCTCCCCCTGCTCGAACCCCACTTAATTCTGTGGGTGATGCTCACAGCCCCTTTGTTTTCAAGCATTTGGGATCCTCTGCAAGAAAAATGCAAAAACTCGCGTGTCCAGCCTGGAGCCCCGCTCCCATCCCTGTGAGAGGGCTCTTCCCGGTCACTGCAGGTTGAATCCTGCCCCATCCCCTCAGGATTTATTGCCCAGCACTGTCCCGCTGCTGATGCCCCCCCAAATACCCCATCCCCTGCAATCATCAAGCCCAAACAATGATTAAACCCCCCAATTTCAGGTCTAGTCCTGCTCTCACTTCACCATTCCCTCCTGGTTTACATGAAAGTATTGATGAAGGTAGAATCGGCTCCTATTATCTAAATTAGGGTGCCAGCTGAGCTATAAGGCTCAAATTGATTAGAAATAAATCATTAACAGCATTTTCCCACCAAGAGCATGGCATTGATTATAACTCACAACGCCTGAGCGCATCTTAGGGTGACTCTTCTGCTCGAGCTGTTACAACTTATGCAAGAAATTAACTGGGAATACAAACAATGCTGGTGACCTTTAATAAATATTTGGTAATTAAAGTGTGGTTACGGGAAGAAAAGTCATTATATAAATATGGTTTGTTCTGACTCAACATTTCTACTCCCTGGGCATCTCCCCCACTCAGCTCTCTCAGATCTCACCAGCCCTTGCCTCTGCTTTTTTCAACCCACAGAAAAGGTATTTAGGGAGAAGCACGATGGCTGTGCTGCTCCCTGCATTTTTTGTTCCAGAGAACAAAAGACAGAAACACAGCAGGTGGCTTTTTGGTTGTTTTCAGCTGCTACACCAGAGCTGGGGGAAGTTTTCTCCCAAATATTTTAACATACAATTACTCCATTCATGCAAAACAAGAATCTTTAAAGGTTTCCTTCCCATCCCTGAGAGCTGATGCAAAGATACTGCCCTTGGGGCCAAGGAAATGATGGTAAAATGGGAGCCAACCAGGCAGCATCACCCAGCCCAGGGCTGGAGCAGCCAAACCGGGGCAGGGTGCCAGCGTTCAGCCCCTTGGTTCTGTGTAGGTGCCATCTCCTCTCCTGCTGCCTTCACAGATTTACCCACAGGGTTGTTCCTTTTCCCCCGGCTCAGGCTGGGCATTATCAGGATTTCCCCCAACCCAAATATATCACCTCATTTCTGGCAATTTAGACACCCTTGGGTGTTGCTTTAAAACCGTCAGGTGCCCGGCTGGGTGCAGAAGATTCACTGTACTATTTGTCCTGCCCTCCTGGGGAATCGGAGACCAACTTCACGCTATGGGGACAGTAATTCCCACCACCATTTCCATGCCTGTTGCTTAAAAATTCAGCTTACTCCACTTCAAACTCTTTTCTCAGTGCTGTGAGCACTCAGGGTATCTCCAAGTGCATCTCCCCTCGCTCACTGACCCTCTGCTACCCGCCCCTGCCAGCCTGCCTTGGCGGCAAAACCAAGCAAGGGGCAAAACCAGAGTGATGCTGAGCAGCTGAAATCAGCTGGAGCCCCAAGGTTTAGCATTTCCCAAGGTCCAGCCTGGCCTGAGCAGGGCTGGCATTAAAACACTGCTTTGTTAGCAGCAGAGAAGCCCCCAGGGGAAGGATAAAGCCGGTAGAAGTGGCAAAGCCAGGCTGCCAAAGTGCAGCCCCCGGTTTCAGCTGCTTCCTGCTGAGCTCCGGCTTCAAGAACTCTTCTCCCAGCCCGAGCCCAAACAACCAAAGAATGAGCAACTTCAATGCACACTTATCTTATCCCTTTGCAAAGACCGCAGAGCATTTCCGAGGGTGCAAACCTGAATTTGGACCTGAACCACCCATCCCTGCAGGGCAGGGGCGGGGAGCTGGCTTTGCCAGAGGCATGAAAAGTGACCTGGTGCTGATGAATGAGGCACATCAACAGCCCTGGAGATGGACGTGGGGAGCTGAGGCACCACGGTCTCTGCTCCTGGGGTCTCCCCAAAGCCTGGTCGGGGCAGGGTCTCCGCAGAGAGAGCGTTTAAGGAGGGTGAGAATTCCCGGCGCTGGTGGCTGAGGGAAAGAGCTGTTCATCCATCTGCTCAGCTGCTAACAGGTGGCTAAGGAGCCGGACTGTGCATTACTCAGCCCCTGGTTTATTTACTATCTGGCCGCGGCTCCCACCCGGAAGGGAGTTCAGCCCACTGCTTTGCAGCGCGGCCCTTTCCTTGTAGCAGGAAGGGCATTAACCCGCTCTGTCCCCCGCCTTTGGGGACGCCAGGCTGACGGGACATCACAGTGCCCGGTGTGTGCAGGAACAGGCTCGCCGGGGTGGATGCTGGGTCGGGAAAAGGGTCCCCAAACACTGACTGAACCCCATGGATCAACACTGCAGCCTTTTCCCGGGGACTTACAGCCCCTACACAGCAAGGGAAGGTGGGGACCGAGGTCCCCCCGCCCCGCCCCTCGCTCACTCAAAGTTGTCCCTGGTGTCCCGGGGCTGGGGGGACCGGGAGGGCGAGGGAGGACCCGGCAGCGGGCAGGCAAGCGGGAGGACAGGAGGGGACGGAGAGGCAGCGGGCATGAGGACAGGAGACAGCGGGATGAAGGGATGCATGTGTAGGGAGGACGGAGGATGGAGGGACGAAGGCGATAGAGAGGCAGTGGGAGATGGGGGGAGGCGGAGAGGCGGCTGGCATGGGGACAGCAAGGGACGGAAGCACGGAGAGGCTGTGGGGACGAAAAAGCTGGAGACAGGACAGGCACAAGCGGGGACAGAAGGAGGCGGGCGGGGGGGACGGCAGACACCGCCAGCCCTTACCTCCACGTCCTCCCCGTAGAACCGCACCATGGACGCGTCAGCCACCAGCAGCGTCTCCACGTACCGCGCCTGCGAGACGAAGCGCTTGGCCCTGCGCAGCGGCTCCGCGCTGCCGCCGCCGC
>VZTI01003906.1:124782-153196 GCA_013397865.1 Struthidea cinerea | reverse complement strand
GAGGAGGAGGAAGAAGGGGGGGGCCGGGTCCTGCTTTCTCCCCCCCGCGCCTCCCCCGACCCCCGATGCCGCCGGCCTGAGCTCGCCGAGACGATGCTGCCGCTGCTGCCGCTGCTGCTGCTGGGCGCCCCGGGGCTGAGCCTGACCTCGGGGGGACCCCCGGACCCCGACTCCGCGCTGGTCACTCCCCTGCGCCTGGACCCCGACATCAACGGGCCGGCTTATTTCAGGGGGGGTCCGGCCGAGCCCCCCCGGGGGGGGCAGGCGGTGGTGATCCAGCTCTCGGCTTTCGGGGAGGATTTCTACCTCCACCTCTCCCCCGACGCCCGCTTCATCGCGCCCGCCTTCGCCGCCCACTACCTGGGGGCGGCCGCCCGCCCGCTGCCCGCGCTCCGCCACTGCTTCTACTCGGGGGATGTCAACGCCGACCGCGAGTCCTTCGCCGCCCTCAGCCTGTGCGGGGGGCTCCGCGGGGCTTTCGGCTACCGGGGAGCCGAGTACCTGATCAGCCCGCTGGCGGGGGGGGCGGCCGGGGGACTCCATCGCCTGCAGCGCCGCAGCCCCGAACGCCCCGTCGGGGCCGGAGCATCCCGCTGCGCCGTGGGCTCCGGGCTCACCCCCGGCGTGCTGCAGGCGCTCGACAAGTACCGGGGGCGTGCGGGGGGGAAAGGCGGTCGGGCCAAGCGCTTTGCCTCGGTCCCGCGTTACGTGGAGACCTTGGTGGTGGCCGACGAGTCGATGGTGAAGTTCCACGGGGATGACCTCCAGCACTACCTGCTGACCCTGATGGCCACGGCCGCCCGCCTCTACAAGCACCCCAGCATCCGTAACCCCATCCAGATCTCCGTGGTCAAGTTCCTCCTCATCGGGCAGGATGACAAGGGGCCCAAAGTCACCAGCAACGCCGCCCTCACCCTGCGCAACTTCTGCGCCTGGCAGAAGAAGTGGAACAAGGTCAGCGACAAGCACCCCGAGTACTGGGACACCGCCATCCTCTTCACCAAGCAGGTGGGTGCAGCGGGGGTGGCCCGGAGGAGCTGTCCCCCCTGTCCTGGAGCCCTGCACTGGGCTAAGGCGTTCTGCCACCTGTGTGCACGGTGGGGGAGGTTGTGCTTGTGGCCGATCCCTCTGTCCCAAGGGAACCTCCACTGTCAGATGCTGGGGTGGGGGGAGCAGAGGCATGGAGCAAGCCGGCTTGAGCCAGCCCTTGCTGTCCCTTGGGCAGGTGTTGGCTGTCAGCCTGGAAAAATCCCTGCCGTGGGGTGAATGAGGCCAGGAGGTGTCCAAAGGCAGGTTGCCCCATGGGCAGAACCCTGCCACTCTATCTCCTGCCTCCGTGCAGGAGCCTTGGCAGCAGGTGCCCTGCGGCTCTGGTGTGCACCCTGAAACGAGAGGTCTGAGCCCAGAAGAGGAGGAGCATGGTCCCGCTTCCCCCTCCCCAGCTGGGAAGAGCTCATAGTGCCACCTGCCAAGAAAAAAACCTCTCCCTGCTTCCTCTGACTCATGCGCGAGGTCCTCCTGAGAACCTGGACCGCTCCTCAGCGCTGGCTGCGCTGCGTGGACCCAGTTCAGGGCTGGAAGTGAAGCACCAGAGATTCAGCCAGCGCTACAGCCCTCGAGTGGGGGAGAGGGGAGAGCCACTGCCACCGCTGCCACGGGCTGGCTGCATCCCGGTGGTGGGAGAGGGGCTTGGAGCTGCCTTTGGCACAGCTCCGCGGTGATGTGGGGTGTGGGAAGAACTCTGCATCCTCCCACCACCACAAACTGGGTGACACCAAAGCTCCCAGAGCCTTCCCCCATCGTTCCTCCTTCCCTGTAGTCCTGCCTCAGCGTGGACATCGGTTCAGTGCCTGCATCCCAAAATCGCTGATGGGATGGGAGGAGGATGAGCCCAGCTTGGAAGGGACAGTCACGTCTTATCCTGGCTGCCGCAGGCTTTGGCAGCAAAGGCTCCTTGCATTTTCTCCTTCCTGTATTCCTGCCCAGATGTTTTTGGATTAGGGACAGGTCAGGAACTCCCCTCAGTGGCAGGGAGACCGTTCCCAAAACATTTTTCCAGGTCCAGCACTTGTGGGTGGGAAGGATGTAGTGTCCAGCTCAGTTCAGCTGTCCCTAGCCTGGCTCAGCGAGGGCTGACAATGGCCTGGAGCAGGAATGATGCTGTGCAGGACGTGTGAGATCTTGTCCTGTCTGTCTTCTTGTCCCCCCCGTCCCGTGCCAGCTGTAAATCTGATGGGAGCACAGACAGGATGGAAGCCCAGGCTGCACGGGGCTGCTCAAAGAGGAGGACACTGCTGACTCCTCTGCAGGGACGAGCCAGCTCCACCTCTGGTGGAAACCCAGTGAGGTCACCGGAGCTGCACGTGGGACAGAGTCGGTCCCAGCGATTTAAAAGACGTGGATCATGTCTGGGCTGCATTTTTTACACATTGCTAAACCATCCATTCCCGAAATCCCAAAGCAAGCTCAATGCAAAGGCACATGGTCAGGGAGACATCTGCCTTCCTTGAGTGCATCCATCTGTGGTCCCCTGACATCCTGAAGCTTATCTTCCTGCCAAAAAGCTGTTACATAAGCCCCCGACTTAAATTTCACCTCCAGGCTGGTTGATAGGCGGTTTTCAGTTGTGTCGATGAGGTGCTGACGAATGGGGCTCTCTTACTGCTTGGATTTGCTCCCTCCCGACGTCGGTCGTGCTGAACGATGGATTTGCCTTTGGGAAGCTCAGTCCTGGCCAGCTCATGGGTGCAGATGCCCCTTCCTACCTGAGCCGCTGCTTGTTGGAGGGTTCTGCAGAGCATCCAGCCTTCAGCTGCACTCCTGCCTCCTGGAAATATCCCTGCACACCACGGCAAAGGGCTTGTCCATTCTTCCCACCCTTCCTGGACCTCGATGTCTCACCAGCAAATGTTTGCTGCACATCTTTGCTTTTCTGTGAAACCAAAGGGATGTTGCATGAAGGAACATCTGGCTGCAGCCTCGCGTGTGGCAGATGCTGTGGGGGAATTTGGAAACCGTAGCTGGAGCCTCAGCTTTTTGGAGTTGCTTTGGATGCACACAGGAAGCCTCCGTGGTAGGGAGAGTGCTTATGACTCTGAGCAGGTGAATTAATGCACGAGCCACAAGGAGCCCCCTAACTGAGCTGTGGAACATCTTGGGAAGTTCGCAAGGGATGACAAAAAGCCTTGGAAGGCCCCATACAGGAAGGTCAGGCTGGCAGGAGAGTGCTGGTGCACTGAGCAGGGTGCCTGCAGCCCCTTGGGGGCCGAGCATCCTCCCTGTATCTGTGCTGGCAGCGGGGGACACCGGTGACAGCGAACAAAGGCAGAGCCGGCTCCTTGCATGGCACTTTCCCACCCTAAACCTCTTCCATTTCTCTCTCCTTCCCTCCTGAGCAGGCTCGACAGCTGGCAGGGCTGAAGGAGGGGTTTAGGTGGGGGATCAGGGGCTCTCATTAAAGCCCAGAGATGCTGCCTGGCATCCCCAGGCTGTCCTGAGGAGGCTGTGGTGGGGCGTGAGGGAAAACCCCTCGAAGAGCCGCTGGTCGTGTATCCCAGCGAGGTTCAGAGCGAGAAGTGGGTCAGTGTGTCAGTGCAGGTGTTGGGCCGGGAGCCAAAGCTCGCTGTGCTGGCGAGGAAAGAGCTCTTCAGAGAGCAGTGAGCGGGGAGCTGCGAGCTGTGGCACCGTGACGTTCCTCTCCATGCCCCATCCTCACCCCCAAACCCCCAGCGCTGGGCAGAGCAGGGGCAGGGGGGCCTGGGCAAGCTGCAGCCCTGGATTAGCTCAGCGTGGCGATGGCGCTGGCTCTTGGTGGTGTTTCGGGACTGGGACTCTGCACCTGGGCTTGCCAGCACCATGAGTCAACCTGTGCCCATCAGTGGTGGCCCTGCCACCGCAGCGTGGGGTTGCCACCTCTTCTCCCTGCTGGCACTGATGTGTGATGGGATCAGGGATGCAGCAGGGTCCCAGCTGGTGGGGAGAATTGTTGCAGAGCAAAGCGCTGAACCCAGTTGTGTGACGGGGTTTTCCACCACCGGTGCAGACCCAGACGTTTCTTCACGTCACCTCTCTGGAGACCACGGTCCTGCCTGTGCCTCCGTGCTCGGTAGCCCCAGGTCTCCTGTTAAAGCCATCTGAGCCCTGGCTGGGGCTCTCTGAAGTCATGGGGACTGTTATTTACCCACGGCTGAACCTGCCTGCGCGGGAATGCCTGCAGCTTGGAAACCTTGCTGGAAATATTGGCACAGCAGCTCCTGCAGGATTTTGAGCAACCCAGGCGCTCTGGCTGGGCAAGTGCTGAGCATGAATCACACTTATTTATAGCATGGGAGCGCCCAGCGAGTCCCTTACTTTTCTTTTCATGTGGAAAACAGCTCCCTGCCCACTGCACGGCCTCCCCGGCAGCTCCGGGGCAGCACCAAGGGAGGGGATGATGCTCCAGCCCTCCCAAACCAAAACCACGCCCCAGCAGGGGAAGGGAGCACCTGGGACGAGGTTACTGCCAGGCTGCAGCACCGGTGTGTCTTAAATGGACTTTTTTTCTTAGCGCCAGCACCTGAAGAAGGGCAGATCTGCCTACGATGAGACCCTTCCCAGCCTCTCTCCTGGCAACATCCATGCAGGGTCTGGCTGTCCTCAGTTTGGGAGTGGCAGCCTGGGCCGGTTCCTCCTTTGATCAGCTGGGCTTGGTTGTTCCTTGAAGGATGGCTGCAGAGTGTCTTAGAAAGGCAGCAGCACTTTCTCTAGCATTGGAAACCTCTGGACCTGGTCCAGGGCTTTCTTGTTCCTTGGAAGAAGCTGAGAAATGAGATTGAGAAGTGGCTCAGCCCTGAGTCCAAGGCCAGATGTGTTCCCATGCACCCACCTGGGTCTAGTCCTTGAGCTCACGCTTAAGAAGAAGGGAACCAGACTGGCTCCTCCGTGACAAAACCAGCTCCACCCTGGCCGGAGGAGCTGTTTGGGTAGGAAAAGCTGTTGCTGAAGGCAGGGCAGGATGCTACACATATCCCTGGTGCCAGGGTTAAGTGCAAACACACCGTTGCAGCCTGGGCTGGGCAGGATTGAGGTTTCCTGCCTCCCTATCCTGGTGTGGTTCCCATCCCTTTGGGCTTTCTTGCCATCAATAGCTCCCCGTGTGTGGGACACCGGGGATGAGGTGGGAAAGGGGAACCGCGACGTCTGTGCTGTCCCCAGGACTAACCCCTTCCCTCTGTGACTGGCAGGACCTGTGTGGTGCCACCACCTGCGACACGTTGGGAATGGCAGACGTGGGCACCATGTGTGATCCCAAGCGCAGCTGCTCCGTCATCGAGGATGATGGGCTGCCCTCGGCTTTCACCACCGCCCACGAGCTGGGTAAGGCTCCCAGCTCTCCTCTTCCTCTCAGGGGGAATTCCAGGAGCCGGCAAGGTTCAGAACAGCCCTGCTTCCAGCCTCTGGGAGATGAGACCGTAGGCGGTACATGGTGATAGGGAAACTGTGCCTTGGGTACGAGAGTCCCCCTGAGCCACATGGGAAAGGGCTGCTGAGGAAGCGAAAGGCTTTGCTCTCATGGTTGCTACCACAGCTGGGTTTCCAGGATTCAGGAGTCCTGAAATGACAGGCAGAGGGCACACCTACTTCTGGGAGGAGAGAGTGGGGCAAGTGCTGAAGTCACCTGTCACCTTCTCTTCACAATTTCCCTTGCCCTTCCTTTCCCGTGTGCTTTCTGTGCGCATGAGGCAGCCGGGAGAGAGCTGGAATGTTTGCTGACCCTTCTGGGCTGTCCACAGCTGCCATCCTTGCAAGGGTCTACCCCGCTCCATGTCTCAGTCTTCCCTGAAAGAAGCTGGGGGGTCCCTGCTCATTGTGCCGCGCGGGGTTATTCACGCTGCCTCCCTTATCCCACCCCCAGGCCATGTGTTCAACATGCCCCACGACAACGTGAAGGCCTGTGAGGAGGTCTTCGGCCGGCTGAAGACCAACCACATGATGTCCCCCACCCTCATCCAGATCGACCGTGCCAACCCCTGGTCAGCCTGCAGCGCTGCCATCATCACCGACTTCCTTGACAGTGGCCACGGTGAGCCCTCCTGTGTCCCTATCCCCTAGGAACGGGTCTATCCCTGCAGGTGTTTACTGGGAGAAGATGGTTGGCTGTAGGGCACTTCCTCTCCTGGCTCCATTAACAAATTTAGAGGGAAATCGGAGTTTGTCAGCATTTCTGTAGCATCCGGACTTCCTGGGTGTCCCCAGCAGTGACATCTGCACTCAGGCTGCTGGCACAGCTCTGGCATCCCCAGGAGATGGAATCACCTGCATCTGGGATACAGCCAAGATCGAGGGCATCCCTGGGGTAGCACCGGGATAGTTTTGGCCCAGTCCCTCCCTCACCTCCCTGCAGCGGTGCTTTCCCTCCCCACTCTGCTCCATACAATCCCCCAGGACCTGGTAGACCCCCTGTCCCCCCTCCTGCAGGGGACTGTTTGCTGGACCAGCCCGCCAAACCCATCCCGCTGCCCGAAGACCTGCCGGGGACGAGCTACAGCCTGAACCAGCAGTGCGAGCTGGCCTTCGGGGTGGGCTCCAAGCCCTGCCCCTACATGCAGTACTGCGCCAAGCTCTGGTGCACGGGGAAGGCGCGCGGGCAGATCGTCTGCCAGACCCGGCACTTCCCCTGGGCTGACGGCACCGGCTGCGGCGACGGGCGCTTCTGCCTCAAGGGCGCCTGCGTGGAGAGGCACAACGTCAGTAAGTACAGGGTGAGTACCTGTGCCAGGAGCCCCAAAAACATCCCGCGGGGTCACTCTGAGTGGGTGCTGGTGGAGCCATCGCCAACCTGCTGATGGTGGAGACCCAGTGTGGGGACACTGATGTGGAAAGAGCAGGAGATCCCTTGGGTGTCATGTATTTCTCAAGGAGTGAGGATGCTGCTCTGCTCCAGCCAGCCCCGGGCAGGTTTCACAGAATTTGCATTGTTGGAGGGGACCCACAAGGATCATTGAGTCCAACTTCTGTCCCTGCTCAAGACCGTTCCCAAGAGTCACAGCACATGCCTGAGGGTATTGTCCAAATCCTTCTTGAGCTCTGCCAGGCTTGGGGCTGTGACCACTTCCCTGGGGACCCTGCTCTGTGCCCAACCACCCTCTGGGAGAAGAAACTTTTCCTAATATCCAACCTAACCCTCCCCTGACACAACTTCAGACCACTCCTTTGGGTCCTGCCACTGGCTTCCCCTCACAAGGAAGGTTTGTGGGTGGTTGGAGGTTTTGCTTGTGAGCTGTGGAGACGGTGAAGGGTGTGCAGCGCCTCATCCCGTCCATCCCTGCAGGTGGACGGTGGCTGGGCCAAGTGGGCGCCGTACGGGCCGTGCTCGCGGACGTGCGGCGGCGGGGTGCAGCTGGCCAGGCGGGAATGCACCAACCCCGTGCCGGCCAACGGGGGCTCCTACTGCGAGGGCATCCGCGTCAAGTACCGCTCCTGCAACCTGGAGCCCTGTGCTGCTGCTGGTAAGGGCTGGAGCTCGGCTTGAGCTGTAACAACCCCCTAAAACTAAAGCTGGAGGTCCAGGCTGGTGCCCAACACCGCACCCCTCTTATTTTCAGTGCCAGGGAAGAGCTTCCGTGAGGAGCAGTGTGAGGCTTTCAATGGCTACAGTCACAGCACGAACCGCCTCACTGCCTCCGTCTCCTGGGTCCCCAAATACTCCGGTGTCTCGCCCCGGGATAAGTGCAAGCTCATCTGCCGCGCTAACGGCACCGGCTACTTCTATGTGCTGGCACCCAAGGTTGGTGAGAGGCCCCCAGGGTCAGTGCCTGGACAGTGGGATGGCTCCAGGCTGCCTGGAAATGAATAGATTTTCCTTGTCTGCTGGGTGGATGGTGTTAGATGAGGTGGTAGAGGAGGGGAGTCCACCAGTCTGGTATGAATCAGCTTGGGGCTGGAGTTGGTTCATGGAGGGTCTTCCTCTGGAAGTCCTCATTTTTACCTCTTGTAAAGGTGCCTCTGGGATATTCCTGTGGTCCTGGGGTAGAGGACGATAGTTATGGTACTGGGGAAGCGATGGGCAGGACAGGGTGGCCATCCGGACATGGGACTGAGCGGGGCGGTGTTAGCAGTGCCCCCCGTGCAGCTTGTTCCCTGCAATGGAAAGGGCAGGAAATTCTGCAGATGGGAGCAGAAGAGGGATGTAGTCCCGTCCATCTCTTCTCAGAGACCCCAAAAATCCTGCCTGCAAAGCAGGACATGAGCAAAGGGCGACACGGTGCCTGCTGGCATCTCCTCAGGACCTGTGGGATGGATTGGGGTTGGATGGACACAGCTGGGGGGCCTCGGGGGTGTGAGAGGGAAATGCAGCAGCTTGTTTTGCTCACCTGGTTTAGGTTGTGGATGGCACCCCTTGCTCCCCGGACTCCACTTCGGTCTGCGTCCAGGGCAAATGCATCAAGGCAGGCTGTGACGGGAAGCTGGGCTCCAAGAAGAAGTTCGACAAATGCAGCGTCTGCGGAGGGGACAACAAGAGCTGCAAGAAGGTCTCGGGCTTGTTCACCAAACCCATGTGAGTGTTTGGTGACCGCGTGTGCTTCCCCTTCTCCCAGCTCTGCGTTTTGGTGTGGGGGATGCAGGAAGGTCGTGGAGATGGTGATGGGATAAATCCATCCCGAGCAAAATCTGCTGGTGCTCGTGTCCATCACTGCACAGAGACCTGGGCTGGCTCTGAAGGAGAAGCAGGACACATTTAATGTTGTGTTGACTTCTGCTGATGGAGTGCTGTTGAGCCAGAGGAGCTGAAGCATCTTCCTGTAGCTGGGTGACATCAGCCCAGACAAAACTCACCGCAGGGAGGAGATTCAAAATGATCTTCACAGGACGAAGACAAATGTAGGGGTGGGAGGATCTCAGGGCAGCAGCTGTAGAGGGCTGAGGTAATGCAGTAGCACGATGTCCCTGTGCCTGATGTCCTGCCCTGCCTGCTCTTCTCTTTCAGGCATGGCTACAACTTTGTGGTGGTCATCCCTGCGGGCGCCTCCAACATTGACATCCGGCAGCGGGGCTACAAAGGACTCATCAGCGATGACAACTACCTGGCGCTGAAGAACGCGCAGGGCAAGTACCTGCTGAACGGCCACTTCATCGTCTCGGCCGTCGAGAGGGACCTGATGGTGAAGGGCAGCGTCCTGCGCTACAGCGGCACCGGCACCGCCGTCGAGAGCCTCCAAGCCTTCAAGCCCATCCAGGAACCCCTGACTCTGGAGGTGCTCTCCGTGGGAAAGATGACCCCTCCTCGGGTACGCTACTCCTTCTACCTCCCCAAGGAGAGCAAGGAGGACAAGTCCTCCTACAAGAAGGAGGGCAAGACCCCACCGGACCTCAACAACAGCGTCCTCAGCCTGTCCAACCGCTTGGATGGCGGGAGACCAAGCTACAAACGCCCCTCCTACAAGTGGGCGGTGGGCGGTTGGGAGGCGTGTTCTGTCACCTGCGGCGATGGCCTGCAGAAGCGGTCGGTGGCTTGTCGCGACTCCTACGGCCAACCGGCCGCCGAGTGCGACGCGGCGCAGCGCCCCGCCGACGTCCGGCTGTGCGGGGAGCCCTGCCCGGCCTGGGAAGCTGGACCGTGGTCTCCTTGCTCCAAGAGCTGCGGCCGGGGTTTCAAGAGACGGGCGTTGAAGTGCTTGGTCCCGACTGGGCGCCTGCTGCCCCGGGAGAGTTGCAATTTTCGGAGGAAGCCGCAGGAGTTGGATTTCTGCACCTTGAGGCCGTGCTGAGCAGGTCAAGGGGTGTCTGCAAGGAAGGGCATGGTGTTCCTATGGCTGGGTGCAGCCAAGCAGCCGCCAGAGGTTGGGAGTGGGGGAGATGTCCATAGCACATAGCAAAAGGGGGAAAAATAAGAAAAAACGGGAATAAAAAGGGACCTGGGTGTGGGGACAACCCCACGCACCTGGGAGAGAGGGCTTTTACCAACCAGGTCGCTTGGAGACAGAGCGGGAATGAACATCTACCTCGAAGCCACTGAACGACACGGAAACCACCGGTGGAGGCTGGGAACTGGGGGGACAGATGGAAACGAGGAGGATCATCACTGCCTGTGATGGATCTGTGGTACAGGCAGGGAGATGCCCCTAAATTGCACAGATGAAGCCTCCCCCCACCTTCCCAGGACCAACCCTACCTCCCTTCTCCCTGGACTCCCCCAACACTCATGCTGAACGGGACCAAAAGGATTTACCAATGCAACGACCACCGGTGCGATGAGGCACTGGGACTGATGCCTCCAGGGCTTGCTGGTGGTGACTTTGTTGTCCCAGCAGCATCCCCGGGTCAGGCTGGAAGGTGGTGGCTTTATTTTCATTCTCTCCTCACGTTTATGACCTGACCAGTGTAAATTTTATGGTGCTTAACTCTGTATTTTTTTAACCTCCTTCCTCCCCTCCTGATGGATGTAAACCTTGCACAGCAGGGCTGCTGTTATTCCCAGGGGGTCTCACCTGCCTGAGGTTTCCTGTGGTGCTTTGGGATGGGGCTGTGTGAACATCCGGATGCTCCTTTACAGCCTGGTCCACCTGAAGCTTTTCAGGGCTAAAAGGGATCACTGCGGACCCGAGGTTTGAGCTGTCGTTCCGAAAAAGCAACAGGCAACTGTGCTGTAGCTCCACAGGGTCAGACGCAGCCCCCCCAGTCACTGATACTTCACTCTGCTCTGGAAATGGTGCTCAATGCTTAACGGGACCAGTGTGTCGTGCCCAGACATCCCATAGTCTCCAATCTTTAACCAGGTTGGGATATTTTCCCTCTGTTTAAAGCCTCCCTGAGATATCCTGAGCTCTGTCAGAGCTGGGGTGACTTCCCTGGCATCACTTTTGAGCTGAGGGAGGGGTGGATTAATTTGGGTCTTTGGCTTTCCTGGGGAAGAGGGAGCTCAGCGGGGTTCAGGCATGCAGGGAAAGAGGGACTGTTGAACCTCTTGCTGCTGCAAAGCATCTACAACCAGTTTCCCCCTCTAGTTATTCTGGGGTTATTCTGCACCTCTGACGGTTTTGTAGCGTCGTGCCCGTTGTGGTCAGAGGCTGTTTTACCTCTCCCAAACTCCACTGAAGCCATCATTGAGGTCTCTTGCTCATCAGGCACCACTGAATTTTTAGCTTTGTCACTGATGAAGGTGCCTCTTAATCAACAAGCTGTGACTGTGAGCAGGCCAAAGCTTCTGGGTCAAGCTACGTGGTTACTGGGATCAGCCGGAAGGTATTTTAGGGATGAGGCGCAGATTTTGGGTAGGCAGAAGATGCCATCTCAGCAAGCAGAGGCTTGCAGCCTGCCTTGCTTGTTCCGTCCCTTGGAGGTACAACGTGGAGACTCCGTTGCCCCTTGGGTGGCTCCAGAAGGTGTGGGCAAGGTGAGAACGACAAGGAACGGGACAGGTGCCTTGAGGGTTCCCTTGTGGGGTCTTTCCAGGCGCTCGCAAACTCCCGGTGACAACGTTTGCGGGCTCGTCCTCCCCGGATTGATGAAATGCCTTTTTCAACACAATAATATTTTAGGTCTCCACGCTGCTCCACAGAGCCAGGAGCAGATGTTGTGGTTGCTCTGCACAGCAGGGAACGGGAGTTAATGTTCTTAGGAAATCCCTTCCAGGTCTCCATTGCCATGAACATGCCATCCATTTTCCGAGAGTTTTCCTGCATATCTGAGCCCGCTGCGCTTTCCTCTGGGGACAGAGCCCTGAGGAGCTGCCCTTTAGAGTCTTGCCATCCCACAGCCGGTTTCTAAGCCACCAAGAAATTGTCAGCCTCACTGCTGAGGAGGGGAGGGATTCCCTGTGTGTGGTTCTTTTGCTGAGGGTGCAGCAGAAGGACGGAGATGCCGATGGTACTGGCTGCTTTGTGTATACCATGTATACTGAACATCGATCTCTGCTGTTTGTGCGTCAGTAGCAAACCTGAAATAAATCTGTATTTAAAGTTACACCTGGTTCTCGGGGGGGACACGGTCCTGCTAAAGCTGTTTTGTTGGAGGCTGCAGGGCATTCCTTGTCTTACTGTGATCCCGACCCCTTTACAGGGTCAGCTCATTAACTAAAGAACAAAACCATCCCCTTTAAAAGCCCAAAAGGTTTATTCCGACCTGGTTCTGCGACATGATTGGTTATTGGTAAAAAAGAAACCCAGGCTGAAGGAGCCCAGTGGTGAATCAGTCCCTGCGAGCCCCAGAGGAACTGGGGATGTTAAATGACAGAGGCTGGTTTTCCTCAGGCTTGAATCAGGATGTTCTTTTGTCAGGGTAGCAGGAATATAGAGTTAAAAGGATTGATGTAAGCTGGAACAGCCCTCTCACATCCTGGAACAACCCTGTCTGTGTGCTCCTCCTGAAATTCTCAGCACACCCTCCCTGAGTCAGAGCTCTTTCTTCCCTCTTGCACCGGGGCCAACGGTGAGATAAAGCCCTTCCTTTTCCTGGGCCGTGTCAGCTCAGGGATGCCTGATGTCACCCCCCCCAGCTCTCAGCAGAGAGCCTGGGATTTTATTTTCCCCCAGAAAATGCAATGTTGTCATGATTTGGCTGATTTCACGTGTTTTACTGGGGGGGAAAGCTCAGTTTGCTTTTCATCGTCATAGAATCCTGGAATGGTTTGTGTTGGAAATGACCTTAAAGCTCATCTCATCCCACCCCTGGCCATGGGCAGGGACACCTTCCACCATCCCAGGGTGCTCCAAGCCCTGTCCAGCCTGGCCTTGGACACTGCCAGGGATGGGGCTCTGTGCCAGGGGTGTGAGAATTCCTCCCTAATGTTTAATCATAAAGAAACAGACGCAGCTGAGAACCTTCCCCCTCAGCAGCTCCTGCAGGGATATAAAGGATTTATTGCCTGTGCCTCCCCTCATGGTAAAATTCACTTTTACCCCGAATATATCCCACACGGCAAAGGCACCAGCTGCAAATGAATTTACTGGGAACAGGGAGGAGATTTCCACCTGGTATAGCCATAACTTCTGCCTCAAGTATCTGTTCAGGAGCAGAAAATTCAGTTAAAACTATCACCTTGCTCCTCCAGGTGACAGCCCCACACTTTTAACCCGGTGCCCCTAAAGATCACCCAGAGAGACAAAAACCCCCACACCATCCCCAAATATTTACCTGGTGAGGAAGAAATAAACCCAGCACCGATGGCAGCAACACCCTCTGGAAGGGAAGGGGGGTGCTGAGGCAGGGAAAGCTGGCGGTGGCTTCGTGGGGCAGCAGGAGGGTGACGCAGGGGATGTCCTGCGTCCGTACCAAGCCTCGGGCCACAGGAACAGGCTCCTGGTGCAGGGGCAGTGCCGTGGAGTGTCCTGTGCTCTGTCCGAGCACAAGGGGTGGCTTTTCCCAGTGCTTCCCAGGATTCCTCATTTTCCAGCGCTAAAAGGTTTTGTTGTTTCTTGCCCTCGCTGTGAATTTGTCGTCTCTGGATTCTCGAGTACCTAGTAAAGGACTGAACCGGCTGCTTTTCCCTTCGGGGACACCGATGTGCCTTCACCTGCAGGGAAGTGGAGGTGGAGGATGGTCTGATGGAGAAATAGGCCTGAGACTCATCCCCTCAGGCCGAGGAATCATGCCCAGGAATCCCTGTTTTGGTCCAAATCAATCCCTGGCTGAGCTGGAGAGCTGAAGATGGCTTGGGCAGAGCACACCAAAGGTCTTTAGGAAGCTAAAACTCAATCCTGCCTCTGGGACGGCCTGCAAATCTGCTTGTTTACATTTGTCCTATGCTGAAACCCAAGAAGCTTTAAAAAAAAAATTAAAAAAAAAGGGAATTACCTGGAGTGCAGTGTGAGGGAGAGAAACCGTGGAGGGTGAGGGAAATGCTCCTGCCTCATCTGGTGTTCTGCTCCAGGGTTTCGATGTGGCTGTGGATCAGTTCCCTGGGGCTGGGGTGCTGCCTTGCTATTTTTGTATCTCTATATACACACACGCACACATAAATATATATTACTGCCATTACTATTAATAATAATAATAATAATTACTGGGCTTTGCCAGGAGACAAAAGCAAAACCAGACGTACATTGAACTAATGGACCTAATTGATAACACATGTCCTGCAGAAAACCTCTCCGGGGAGAAGAAATAAACTGGGAAGGGCTCTGCTGTGCCTGGGAAAATGGGAATGTTCACTTGAGCTTGGGGATGTAAAACAAAATGCTGCCGTGGAGCCAGGCTGTGAGACCCCAGCCCCTCTTCCCGCTTTTCTCCGTCAGCTCTCCCGGCACCGACACCTCGATCGTGCGGCTCCGGCTGGTTCTTCCTGAGCCTGGCCGGGAAAACCCTGCTCTTCAGGCAGAAAAGGCCTTTTCCCCACTCGGAGAATGATCCGAATCCGGGTCAGGCACTCAGAGGAAGCCTGGGCAGCTTTTCTGCTCGGGATGGAGACGAGCCCCAGCACGGCTGCGGGACCCGCTGGGAAGCGATGCCAAGCCCCCGCAATGCCGACCCCCCGGCCCGTGCAGCAGACTAAACTTCCCCTGTTGTCCTCCCAGCCAGAAAACTGACACATTCCCACAAGCATTTCTGCTGCTTTGGGTTTATTTCTTTTCTTTTCTTTTTTCTAATTATACAGCGTGGTCAGTGCCAAATTTATCTGGCCGACACTAACCTGGCAAGCAGAGCTCATGGATTGATGGCAAGCTAACTCCCACCTCCTTACTGACCAGCGGCAGGAGGAGGATTTTATCTTTTCGGAGGTCTCCATCCCATACTTTCGCTCCTGTGAAGGCACATTCCTGGGAGAAGCGGTGGCAGGAGGAGCGGGACGGGATTTGTCGGCCGAGCGCGGCGTCAGCATCTCCGAGGGAATGAGCTGAGTAAATCAGGCAGCTGTTAAAGATTATAATCCTTAACTGGGTAAAACCCTTGGAAATTGCAGCCACGGGGTGAGTGCTGAGAGCTTTCCAGCCAACTCCTGGGGAAGGTGCTGCCTTTGGATTTAGCCTAATTAATATCAAGTTCAGCCAAGCAAGCCCGGGAGGCGGATGGGCTCCCAAATGGTTCTATAATGTGCCTTGATTATTTTTTAAAGGTTTTTTATTTTCCCCCAACTTGTAAATGAATTTAGCGCCGGTGAAAGGTGTTGGATTGACAGCCCTGGAAAGACAAGTCCTCGAGGAACAATGTTTTGGAGTTGTGAAGGGAACAACACTGTGCAATCCAGACGTAAGGGTAATTATTTGCAGTAACAGCTGCTTTTTGCTCTAAATTAAAAAATAGAGACCGCAGGGATCCCTCAGAGCATCTGAGACATTTTCGGGTGGCTGAAGCACTGGGCATGGTCAGAGCTGGCTAAACAACACACCATCCCTGAGCCGCTGAAGCACTCGGGGCCACGTTTCAGTATTTAATTGCTGTTTTCACTTAAAAAACTGCACATTTTTTTCAGCCCTTAAGCACGGTCTTAACGTTGAGCAGGGAGCTCAGCACCTCCCTGCTCCGTACAGCCTGTAAGCAAAGCTGGAAGCTTCCACCGAGGCTGAATCAAGGCCTTTGGGGTGCACCGAGAGGAGAAAACACCCTGGATAGATCCCTCCCCAGCTCGCAAAACAGGGAGGGGTTTTTGTTAATAGACACTGCGGGCCTTTTCTGCAAATCTGCCCCACTCAGAACGTTCTCAAAGGGCAGCGTCCAGGCTCTGCGGGGTATAAACATCTCCAAATTGTGCTCGCTGCAGAGAATCATCATGACAGAGCTCATGAAGGATCTCTGTGTTCTCCATGGTCCAGGAGCAGCCCCACACGCTGTAGAAACCAGGCAGGAGAGGGAGGGAAGGACATCTGGACCAGGGATGGAGGGAAAGAAGCAGCAGGATGATGAGGAGCGGACTGATCTATTGAAGCATGGTCAATCTGGGCATCTTAAAAAAAACCTCAGGGAATTTGGGGATAGAAAACCCAATATCCCAATGCTAGATGTTGCATGAAATTAGGGAGACTAAAGGCCACATCTTCATCCATCTTCAGATACCCCCAGGACTCAGGAGGTGAGATCTGGGGTTTAGGCTCTTACTGGGGGTCGTGCAAGAAGAGATCTGGGGTTTAGGGTCTTACTTGGGGTCGTCATGGCAAGGAATGGCCTTGATTAGAGTTTTCCCAAACTGCCCATTAACCCCCGGGTTCAGCACTGACTTTGGAGGTGAGGATATATTAGGTGGAAAAACAAACACGGGGGAAAATGAGCACTGACGGACAGGGAGAACCTGGGCTGAGCTGCTGGCTCCCAAAGGAAGGAGGAAAAGAGTGAGCAGAGAGAAAAGGAAATGAGGAGAAAGAATAAAAACAAGAGAAACCTCGAGAGGGAGCTGCTAATGCAAAGCAGATGTTATCCCACCTGAATCCTGGGGGTTTCGGCTGCTCCACATCCCTGGAGCACCACAGAGCAGCCGGAGCCCCTCTGAGAGTTGGTACCTGCTGTGCTCCACCATCCCTGCAGGGGCTGCCCCGAGGAGATGGGAGAGGAAAGGAAAATCCCTTTTCTGCCGTTCACAGTGTGCTTTTTTGGGGTGCACAAAACTGTTTGAAGCGTGTAGTTTTTTGAAAAGGAAGCCTGTGGCTCAGTCCCTTTGAGAACTTTTTCTGCTTTTGAGGAAGAGAAGGGAAGTGAAAAGCGATGACACATCTCCTGTCAGTCCTTAGACTGTGTCCTCAAGAGCAAGGACCTGGCACCTTGAAGAAAATGGGAAGCACAGAATTTTAAAGCAATTAAGAAGCTCTTTATTATAGAAATTCTGTCTCCAGTATAAACAAGTCTCCACAAACCCTCCCTTCCTTCCTCCCTTCCTTCCTCCCTTCCTTCCTCCCTTCCTTCCTCCCTTCCTTCCTCCCTTCCTTCCTCCCTTCCTTCCTCCCTTCCTTCCTCCCTTCCTTCCTCCCTTCCTTCCTCCCTTCCTTCCTCCCTTCCTTCCTCCCTTCCTTCCTCCCTTCCTCCCATCCTGTTTTTAACACATCCAAGGGATTACTGCAAGTGTTGGTTTTCCAGTCATGGCTGATGTTTCAGGTCCTATTTGGACCTGGAAAAGCCAAGTTTCCTGGAATTAGTGTGTTGCAGGAGCTGGAGGCGTCAATGGTTTGTTTCCTCCTAGTAAAGAAAAATCAAAGCCCCAAAACTGGTGCAAAGTGAGGGACATCCAAATATTCCCTCTGGAGCTGCCCCTGGGGAAGGCACAGTTGGTTCCTGGTCCCCGGGGCGATGCTGAGCGGGGCATCCCACACAGCCGGGCCCTCAGCCCGGCACGTGCCACACGCCTCCCCACCCAGGCCTGGGAATTCCTCACCAAATCCAGCTGGGATTCGCTCCTAACAACGCCACTGGGGGGATTACACGTAGTTTTTTGGGGGCAGGGGTGAGTTTACATGGGAAAAGAACAACCCTGCCCTTGGCTTTGCCCAGACTGCGGGGCTTTGTTCTGCTCCCTGCCAGGGATTCCTCTTGCCTTTTGTTGTTTCCATTGTTTCTGCTTGGTGGGGAGCCAAAAGCACCAGGGAACCTGTTTCTGATTCATCCTCTGTCTCCTTCCCGCTGCTGGAGGATCTCAGCCCTCTCCATGGTGCAGAGACGTGGCTCTGGGAAGGGTTAACTCTTCCCGCCGCCTTTCCACATTTTTCCATTTAATATTGCCTCTGAGGAAACAAACAGAGGCGAATCCCACCCTCTCCCCAGAGACTCTTTCTTGGCTTGTTCCAGAGAACATGCAAATAATAATTATTTGTCCTATATTTTCTTTCTCGGTGCCTCATTTCAGCAGCCTGGGGGACTGAGTAAACGAAACGACAAAAGGAACAAGGAAGGCAATAAACCCAAATAAATAACCAGCTGATAAAGCTGGAGTGGGAAGGAGATAAAAAAACCCCGACAACATTCCCTTGTGGTGTGGAGAGGCTGAAAATGCGGGACAGATGGGTAGGGGATGTGGAGCTCCGCTGATGGATGCCAGCAGTGTACTGGGAGAGATACGAGCACACGTGTCTAGGAAAAGGCCTTAAATCCTCCTTATTCTGGGTAGCGAGCCCGAATGTTTGGGGATAAATCCTTCACGGAGCAGCAGTGAGATGTTTCAGTGCCTACGTTTGCTTGTATTAAGGTGAGACCCACTTGGGATGGGACCTTCTGGTTCTGCATCCCATGTGCTGCTGTGTCTATCTCTTTTACTCTCCTTTTAGTGTTCCTCATCGTATTTTTTGTCGCCCAAATTGGTTCACCTATATATCTACATCTATGTCTGTCTATATCTATATCTATATCTATATCTATATCTATATCTCATCTATANCTTCTTTTCCTAAAGCTCCAAAAGTTGAGTTAGTAAGAAGAGATCGTCCCTGGTTTTTCACCTAAAGGCCGGTTGTGTGATATTGTCTCGGTGGTTTCTGTGTCCATGCTGTGCATGTCTGCCAATCACCTAAACAATGGTCACCAGTAGCATCAGTAGACAATTGCTAAAAGAGTTCAATGTTATGCAGTCTTTATTTTTACATAAAAAGATGTACTTTTGAAGAAGATGTACTACCATAGGTTGATGAAATAGTATTATGGTTGTTCTGGGTTGACAGTTGGACTGGATGATATTGCAGGTCTCTTCCAGACTTGATGATACTGTAATCTCCTCCTCAGTTTTCACTTTAGAATGATTTGCAAATAGTAAATGCCATAATGCTTTGCTTCTAGTTTAAAATAGTCAATGACCATTAAGTTGTATTCACAGGAAGTGAAAGGGAAATGTTTTGCAAAAGGGTATATATCCCTATATATCTGTATCTATATCTGTATCTATATCTATATATCCGTACATCCAGATCTACACCTCTTCTCCCCTGGCTGTTGGGTGTTGTGCCAAACAACCTCTGAAGCCGGATTTAAACCTGAGCTCTTGCTCAAGTCCCGGCTGCAGAGGCTCAGTCCCTGCTCAGGACATGGCTGCTCCTGCTGGACGGATTCCAAACCCGTCGGAGTTGTGTTCGGGCTCAAGTTTGGATAACAAGCAAAAGACATGTAAGGAGTTATTCACTGGAAAAATGTGTATTTACAAGAAATCACATTGCTTTGCTGGATCAGAGACCATCCAGCAGCAGGGGATGAACAAAACTCCTCTCTTGACCCATCACCTTCGGTTTCTGCAGGTGCCTCTTAAAAAAAAGAAATCCCGCAGCACAAAATAAAATTTCCACTGTTATTTTTCCCAAATGGGAAAAAAATATCAGGTTGGTGGATGCACCCCACGATGTTGAGAAATTCCTGATTCCTTGCCAGGCTGCAGGTCCTGGTTGTGCCTGTGGTGTGCAGGCTGGAAATGCCACATTACATTTTCATCATCATCATCATCGTCATCATCGTCATCATCATCATCATCACCATTGTCATATCTAATAATGCAACACAATGATCATAGAAGTGAAGAATTTTCTGAGTTGGAAATGATGGCCCACGAGGAGCATCGAGTTCAACTCCTGTTTGCTATTACTATTATTATAATAAATACCATGATATAATAAATAACCCATGCAATATACAATGCACAGCGTATACAATATGTAACAATATAGAATAATGCAATACAGAGTCAGTGTCTTGCTCTGGATGCAGCCAGTATTTCCGAGGCATTTTCGCATCTTACCAAAGAGCAATCCCGTGTTTTTCTTTCCTGGAGCAGCGGATTTGTGCCTTTCCCTCTAATCTCTCATCTCCGAACTCCTCGGAGCCGATAATGAAAAACTTCCCGCCGCGTTGGGCCCTCTGCTTTTCCAGATTAAGAAAGGCTCCTCGAGGAAGCCGACAACCATAACAAACCCATTTGCTAAGATAACATTATTCCAGGATCGTGGCTGCTTTCCTACACGTGCCTCAGCTCAGCCCCTGTGGATAATAAACCTCCACGACCAACAAACCCTGCCCTGCCAAGGTGATCCCCACCCCAGCACACCCCGTGGGGGATTTGGGCTGAATCGGAGCCAAACAAGGCACATGGGAGTGGGTTTGGGGATGCTCTGAGCCTCCTGCATCCCACCCACCGGAAAGGACCGGCTCCGGAGGCCGCAGCACCTCTCCCTCCTGGTTCTCCTTCTCCTGTACCCCCCTGGCACATCCCTGCCTGCTGACCGCTCACATCTGCCAAGGATAAGCCCGTTCTCAGGAGTGTTTGTACAGTCTGTGCTTCCATGTTTACTCACATCGGGCTTGTTTAAAGCCAGCTTGACAGGAAAATGGATGTGTGTGGTTTCTTCATGACCCAGGGCAAGCTGACATTCACCCCCCCTTCCCCGAGCCCAACACTGCCTGCGTGCAGTGACAGCAAACCCAATCCACAGTCCAGGGATTTGGATCCATTTGCCAGAAAACAGGGAGAGGTGAGAGGAAAATGAACAGTGCAGGAGGATGGTACATGGATTTTGTTGTGAAGGAGGGAAAGGAATGTCCTTCCCAGTCGATGTCACCCCCATTTACACCAGTTGGTGATGAGACCTCTCCCGTTTCAGGGCTCCATGAGATGGAAAACGATGCTTGAGGGCTTGGCTGTTGGGTTAGAAAAGGTGCTCAGCATCCCTTTCCCTTTGGAAAGCGAAGCCCACAAAGCCTCAGAGATGACACCATTCCCCTAGAAAGGTGGAAGTGAAGGTGTGAGAAAGAAGCAGGAGGGAAAGAAACAATTATGAAAACCCTCTCGACTTGCAAAAATTGGGATGCTCTTGCTCAGAGATTAGGGGGCTCAAAAAAAGCATATTTTCCTAAATTGTGCAAATCACATCTTGACAAATCCTATAAATGCCCGATAAGAAGGAAAGCAGGTCTGATCACACCTGATGGCAACAGGATTGTTTCCCAGCAGGAGGCTTCCTCGGGCAGTGGATTGTGGGAACTTGGATGGATTGACCTTGGACTCACATCGGAGCAGGGGGAAGGGACGGGACATTCCCCAGGGAGGAGGGAAACGGGAGCATCAAAGCAGGGAGAAATTCCTCCTTGTTCGCTGATTTCTTCAGAAATCTAAATATCACAAACAGCCCGAGGAGACTGCGCAGCAGACGGGATTTGGGCCCTTTGGGGCAGCTTTGTGTTCCTGCCGCTAAGAACCCATCATGGGAATCTGATCTTGGGAGGCTGCAGAGCTGCAGACCCAGGAGGCCTGGGCAGCTTGGGAAACTTCAGAGTTCTGCCTTGCCCTGAACCTTGGACAGGAGCCCAGCTCCCATCCTGCTCCACTTAAGCCGTGCCACTGAGCCCCTTCCCAGCCCTCATCCCTAAACCTTGCCTTGCTGGGTCCAGCTCTGCAAGACCCCCTTGAGTCCCACACACCAGACCCCAAACATCCAGTGAAATTTGGGAAATTCTCATCTCAAACCCACATCCTCACCCCTCTCCTTCTTCCAAGGACCCTTGCACCCAAGCAGAGTCATCTCTGCTGTCATCAAAAGCTTTCCCACTGCTCTTTTCCTGGCACTGGTGACTCGCTCCAGCCTTTTCTGGATGTCCCTTTCCTGGGGACATCTTGCACTCACCAGAGCAATCCCAGCCCTCCTGCTCATTGCACAACCCGGCTCGAGCGCCAGGACCTGGACAGCATTTCTGCCCGCATGGCTCTGAGGGATCCTTGCAGGGAATTTATTTGTCTCCCTCGTGCTCCCTCGTGCAATTTGTACAAAGTCAGGGTGCTGGCCTCTGGCAGAACACACGGAAATTACGGGGCTGCTCAGATTTCCCCAAGTTTCGACATTTTGACTTTAGGGGGTGGAAAAGAAGGGTGAATTTTCCCTTAAATTTAGGAAATTTATTGGAATTTATTTCGCAGGTGTTCTGTGATCAAAGCACACAATCCAGGATCAAGAGACAGCAAAGCATCCTTGCACGCAGCTTCTTCTTCACGGTGTCCAAAAAAGTCGTGGGAGAATTAAGGCTGGGGGTGAGAATTTTCCAAGATCTCTGACATTTCGGGGATTGCTGCAAGCCCATAAGCTCTGGCTGGTTCATCCTTTGGGTTTTCCTTTGAAGAAATCCCAGTTTAGCACCTGCTTTGCAGAGCTTTGCCTCCTCCCATCTCTCCATAAAGGGGAGCAGGAATTGGGTCGAGCATTTGGTGGGTCCCAAACCCATCCCAGGGGTCCAGCCAGAAGTGCTGAACCTCTGGAGGTGTGGAACCTCTGGAAGCGCAGGCACCCCCTCGTAAGGGGGTAATTTTGGGTTGTGCTTTAACAAGAGGAGCGTGGGTCGCCCCTACAGTGGTGCCTCCCCAGAACTCTGCTTTTCACTCTCGAGTGCTTAATGGCTTGTGTTTATGAGAGCTAAAAATATTTACATGGCGAGGAAGGGGTAGGGAGAGGGGACATTGCTTGAAGATTTTATAGGGCATGTTTGGGAAAGAGGCTCATATAAAAATAATGCGGTATTAAAGAACAAAAAAACCAAGCACAACCCAACAACAACCCAGGACAAGGCCCCTGCGTGACCCCGAGGATGATGCTGGAGGATGGAGACCCCGGCAGGAGCCCAGTCCTTTGGAAACTTTGCCCAAATCTCATGGCCAGGAGGGTTGATGTTGCGACCTGAGCTGTCCCCAGCATTTTCCCTGGTCCCAACCCCTCATATTCTGCTACCAGCAGTCCCAGGAGGAGGGAGATTCGGGGGTGATGCTGACTCTGGCAGGACAAAGGGCTCAGACAAAACCCAAGCGGGGCTGCTGGCGAGGAGCGGGAGGAATTTCGGCACAGGACAGCCTGGATGCCGTCCGGCCGGGCCTCTGCTCCCGCCTTGCACGTTAGAAATATGAAGTGCTAATTCCCTTCTCCCCAGGGGCTGGGCCAGCGTGAGCCGGGGTTATCGGCACGGCCAGGGCACCCTCCGGAAAGGCCACGCAAGGGGGGACGGGCGGGATCCAGGCCCAAGGCACGGCCAGTTCAGCTCCTTCACTTTATCTTTAAAGGGGATTTTGTTTCCAGCGAGGAATCGATGACGTCCCTCGCCCTGAGAAAGGAGAGCTTGTACCCCGCCACCATAAACCCCTTTTTGTGCTGCTGCCGGCCCCGCGATGCGCCGGTGCGCCGATGCGCCGGCGGGCACAGGCGGTGCATTGTGTGAGTGTTCCCAGGGTGGGCCGGGGCCTTGTGGCACTGCAGAACGCCAGCACAGCCCTCCCCGCTGGCACGAGCGCCCCGGGCACTCAATGGGATATTGTCTTGTCATGCTGCGGGTGGCGTGGGGCAGCGTGGAGCGGTGGCACAGGGGTCAAGGACATAAAGTCGACACCAAAGTCTTCCACTTGTGCTTTTTAGCGCTCTCCATCTGCTCCCAGCCCGGCGCACCTGGGAGGTTTGAGCAGCAAGCACCGATATTCAGTGTTAAAGCCTGACAAGACCAAACGAGGAGCTGCGGGTACAGGAGGCGTCTCCCAGAATGGGAACGGGTCTCTCTGGGGTGGCAAACGGCAGCGGGGTCATTGGGAGCTCCCACTGCTGCTCCATCAGGGAAGGAGAAGCACGATGAGATGCACAACGTGGTGCTCAGGGACCCCGGGAGCGCTGCCGAGCCCTTTGCCCTGGACCAGGGCTCATGGATGGTTTGCAGGAAGGCAAATTACTGGGAACAGCTCTGCACGGGAGTTCAGAGCCCGAACATGGTCTGATCCAAATTTTGCTGCTTTGCCTTGGTTTCAGCCATGAGCTGAACCCAAACCAGGCCCGAGGCCATCAGTGTTCGCTCAGCAGCGATGCTTGGGATTGGTGGTGCCGGTTTGCACACCCAGGAGAGCAGTGAGGGCAGGGTCCCTGCACAGGGGGTGGCAGTTTTAGAGGTGACAGCCTCCCTGGTCATTTAGGAGCCTTGTGCCAGCAGGTTTTGGGATAACCAGTGACAGCAGCTGCGTTTGTTGAATCTTCAGTGTTTGGAGCAGTCAACAGAAACCTCCTGCGAGTTCTGACGGGGACGGGGTTGGGGCCGGAAGGAATCTGCAATCTAAACGCCCACAGACCCCATGGACATCTGGACACGGACCCGACTTCTTCCATGCTCCTGAGCCACTGCTGAGGTCACACATTCCTCAAGGAATAAGCCCCAAACATCCTTTGATGCTGCAGTCGGAGTGAGTTTGTTCAGCAAATCCCTACCTGGAATCCTACTTGGCCTCCGGGAGCGATGGCACCAGGAGACAGCTGCTGTTGTGGCACGACTGCAGGCTGCCGGCACGTCCCACTGGCAGGGACCATGGCACCAAGGAGAAGTGTGACTTGATGGCTCTGTGTGGCCTCCAAAAGGAGAAATCCTGGGTTGCCAAGGCTGATGAGATCCCCCCGGTCCCTCACAGCTGAGCTCAGGAGGTGTCTGATTAAAGGACGGGGTACTCAGCAGTTAACCCTGAGAAGGAGCAGACAGCATCCATCTCTGTTCCCACATTCCTACTTCATCCCCATGGCATAGTTCTCCCCACTTGAATTCCTCGTGTCTGCTCAGACCACATCTGACTTCTATCCCCAGCACGTCTGGATGACTGGACAGAGAAAACAAGAGTTGGGAGGACGGAGATAAGGTTTCTGCTGCTGGAAATCTGTTTATCTCCCCGGGCCCGGGGGTTACCTGCAGCATGTAAGAAATTCTCCATGAAAAATCACGTTTCTCCAAGACTCCCAGGAAAAACCTGCTTTCCTGCCTGCCTCACATTGCATTGATGCTCTGCAGACGAAATCACCCTCTGTGCCCAACACAGATGATTTTTTCGTGCGTCTTGGCCCCACCAAGCGGCCCTGAAGCCTGGCCATAAACAATGAGTCAGCTAATCCAAACCACACGGCCGTAAAACGCTGGAGGTCAACCCAGTGCACGGTCCTGATCCTGAAAAGCAGAACTGCACCTTGAGCACAGCCAGTAACGAGACAGGGATGGAGAAACAGCCTCCCCTTGGCAGGGCAGCAGAGCCGAGGCCCCAGAAGCAAGTGGGACAGCACCCAGTGCCACCAAGGAGCAGAGCTGGCTCTGGTGGCACCTACCTGGGACACAGTTCCCGGGAAGGTGTTGGCTTCCCCATCTCCTGGACTGCTTTTCTTTGCAGATCCTTCCCACTTCACAGTCTCTGGACCAAGTTCTCCGTTCCCTTGCTGCCCCATCCCTCTTCCTTTGGGGGTTATTTCCCTCCCCAGTTCCCTGCACTTCCCTCTCTTTTGTTTGCCCCTTCGCCACCTTTCTCTCCTTGGAAAGCCTGGCTGGGACGTGCTCACATGAAGTTAAACCCGACCTCCCAGCCGCCAGCTCTGCCTTTGGCCTATTGCTCCAGTTTCATATTTGACTCTAATTCCACAATTTATACAGCAGAGAGCTCTGGGCCAAACGGTCTCGGGAACCTGCCAGAAACCTCAGCTTTTCCTAAGCCTTACAAACATTTCCTGCCTCCATCCCTGCACCTGCTGTCCGCGCCGTGCCTCCAGCCAGGACGCTGGGCCATCCAGGGGAAGGGATGCCCACAGGGTGCCCTGAGCTGCCTGACCTCACTTGCATTGAGACTGGCTGCTCCTCGTGCTGATGGGAAATGAGCTCATGACACCGCTCCCCTGGGATAACACTGTTTTTCCTGGCAGGTCGGGCACCAGCCCTGTCCAAAATGTGCATTTCTGCTCAAAGCCGTTTGCAGCTTTTTTATCACGTGGCGCTCCGTGGCTGGAGCATCCTTTGGAGGGACGGGTGCCCACATCCTGTTTCCAGAACCCAGGGGGAGGCTGGGAGGTTTAGGAGGAGGATTTGTTAGTGACTTTCTCTTCCTGCAATATCTGAGGGTTGTAAAATGCTCTCCCGAGGCTGGGACAGGGAAGAACAAAACAGGCACCTCCCGTGTGCCCTTGGGCATTCCAAGAGGAGGATATGGGAGCAGGGACAGGGACAGGCGTGCAGGCATCCCAGGCAAAGGGATATCCAGGAATCCCAGAATCCCAGAGTTGGAAGGGTTGGAAGGGATCTTATAACTCCTCTCCTTCCAACCCCCCACACCTTCCACCAGACCAGGCTGCTCCAAGCGCATCCAAGCTGGCCTTGAAAAGGAGAGCAGCAGCTTGTAAGCCGTGGGAAGAGAAGAAAGGAAAGCCTTCAACTCCTGCCTCCACGGCCACTTGCTCATCCGAGCCATTGTGCTTCACCCCTTTCCATTTGAGGAAAACCAAAGCGTCGGCCGCAGCAGATGGAAGTGGAACATCCAGGGGAGATAAAGCCAACGACACGATCAGGGGTTTTATCTTCCCCCCGGGCCACTGGGAGATTCTTTTGCAACTGAACTGCAATGTCCTTTTTTCATGTTATTTTTCCTCCTCCAAATGTTTTCTGACCAAACAAAACCTTTGGGGTGCCAACAAGCAGCGGGGTCAATAAAAAGGTGTTTTTCTGGTTAACACCGCAATGTGTTTGAAATAAAGTCAGCAGTAAACTGTGCCTCAGCTTGCCCTGGTTCTTTTGGTGCAACAAATGCTTTTTAATCCTCCTTCTGCTGGGAATGGACTGGCTCATCCCAGCCAGGAGGCTGCAAATAATTGAGCACCATCTGCTGGCACCTGATTTATGAACTCCATTTATTTGCATGCAACATGCGATGTCCGTTTCCTAATGGAGCCAGTTCTGCTTTGCTGAGCAGCCAAACAGCCCCTCTCCATCTGGTCTTGCTCCTCGTCCCTGCACTGAGGAGGCTTTCTGTGGGTGTTACACGAGGACAGTATCTAAAATAAATGTTAAAATTGGGATAGAAAAAGGATGGGCAGCGCGCGGTGGGTAAGGAGTTGCTCTGCAGAAGACTAAGGCAAAATCTGGCACTGAGGGCAGGAGTTCATCCACAAACCTGATCAAAAGGTGAGTTCAGAACTTAAATTCACCACACTGGTGCTGTCCTTAGCGAGCATGAGGTTAAAAGCAGGAGGTTTTGCAGGTCTGTTGGCAGTGCTCAGGGGTCCAGTGGCAAAGACACAAAGCTATTCCTCCTGTGTAAATCATCTCAGTATTTGAGCTTGCTCCGAGGCCTAAACCAGTGATTTCAGACTCCAGTTTGCTTCTTGGTAATTCCTCCCGGCAGCTGGCTCCATCAGTCCCTGGAACAGGCAGGTAGCTCGAGCCTCTGGCGAGTGCTGATTTACGGCTTCAGGGAGGAAATCAGCACAAAAATCACCACGGCGGTGGCTGATATTTTTCCAAGTGGAGCCTTCTCACAGGGAAGGTGAAAGGTCCTGGGACCCAGCATGACAGCCCTCGTGCTTGTTTTGGGAGACAAACCACAGGCTGTTCTCACCAGCGTCCTGAGTCCTGCTCCCACTGCAAAGGAGCGTCCAAACCAAATCCCTGCGGTGCGGAGGGATGGAGAAGCTGGGAAAGGAGCACAGCTGCTGTGAAGGCAGCTCGGGCCTGCACTGAGCTGGCATCACACCACTCTGCTAGCGGGGTTTCAGCATGGAATCTGCAGTGGTGCTGGGCTCAACGGCTCCATCACAGCCAGGAGCTCTTCTCCTGCATAAATCCATGTGAGATCCAACTTGCTGCCTCCTACCGCAGAGGAAACAGAGGGCAGGGATGCCCCTTAGGTGAGTTAACAGCGTGATGTTACAGGGGTGATGCTGGAGCAGTGTAAATGAGCCAGGGGCTGTGATTCCCAGCGTGGATGTCTCTCCTGTGCGCTGTCCTGCTGGCAGTACGGGAATGTGAAATTTTCATGCTTCAAAGTCCCTCTTTCAGTCTGGGCTATGTGATCCGAGCCAAAGTGCAGCCCTAATCCATCATCCAAAAAAGGGATGTTTGTATATTTATGTAAAATGACAGATTGGAGAGACCCAGTGCTGGAAACCAGATGCTTTCCCAAGAAATTGAAAGGGCTCAGGATTTAGAAATGCAGGAACGCAGAGAGAGCCTGTGACAAAAACATCCCTGCAGCTACTGACTTCAAAATACCAATCCTGGGCCTGCCACAGGCTGAGGGGCTGGGAATGGCAGCACATCCACGAGCACCACAGGGCATCTCTCACGCAGGAGATGAGGGAGATGAGATGACCAGGGTCACACAGCAGGTCCAAGCAGCAGCCAAGTCATCCCTTGGGACTAGAGGAGGTTCTCCTTTTGCAGTTCCCAACTGTTTCACCATCAGTGGGTAAGTCCTTAACAGGGTCAGTAAGCCAGGAAGTTCGAAGGAATTGCAGAAGTGAACATCCACTGTCACTGAGAGCTCACTGTCTCTCCAAACAAATATCCATCAGGAGCAGGAGATGTCTGACGGATCCGTTAGTTTCTGTAAACAGTCTCTTCATCCCACAGTCCCCCTGGACCCTCCCCAGTTGGAAATAAAAAGTAAATGACAGCAGGGTCGAAACCCATCCCGCAGCCCTACCAAGATATGAGAGCGCGTGGTGATTTCATTCCTGGCTTGGATTTCTTCTTTTCCTCTTTTTGGTGTTGGTTTTTTTTTTTTTTTTTTTTTTTTTTT
>VZTI01003906.1:104040-120926 GCA_013397865.1 Struthidea cinerea | reverse complement strand
ATCCATCCATCCCACATCCATCCATCCCTCCATCCATCCTCCATCTATCCATCCACCCACCCATCCCTCCATCCCTCCATCCATCCCTCCATTCGTCCATCCATCCATTGCCCATCCATGTGTCCAGAGATGTGGATCTTCTCCAGCCTGCCCATGTCTGTGACTCCTCCTTCCCCGGGTGCCATCTCCTGCCCATCGATGCGTCGGGGTGGTCCCTCTGCTGCCCACGTGTCCCATTGCCGCCATGCAAAGTGGGTGACCGGCCAAGGGGGGAACAAGCTGATGGAAAAACACCTGGAAGGTTTCACTCCTGATCCTGATTTGTCCTCCCAGCGTGTGCTGGGGCAACAGCCCTGCCATATCCCTGCTCCCCCTTCAGAGGGCACGGGGGAAAAACACGCCTTGGTCTTCAAAGCAGGGTTGGTTCCTCCTTCCTCCTGCTGGGACAGCCTGAGCACCCAAAAGATGTCTTGGATGAGATCCCTCTGTGCTTCAGCTCTTTCCAAAGCAAGCTGAGCTGGTTTTATCTGTGCAACCTCCTGAGCTGCCAAGCGGAGCCGTTGCTGTGGCTTCCCAAGGTGGGATCTCCCGGGACGAACGCGGCGTTACCCCGGTCAGCCATCCCCCGCAGCCCTGCTCCGGTGAATCCCCTGGCTGGGATGTGTGGGGCTGACTGGAAATCCTGCACGTTTATCTAACCTATCCCCCAAAGCAGCTGCTGGCCCGAAAGGTGGCTGCACCTCTCCACGATCCACATTCCACCTTCCCTGCCAAGACCGGGGAAGAGAGGGAATAGAAGTTGCTTTCCTATCATTAAGAGATGATTGGAAAACCTTACAGCTCCCCTGAGCCAAGTGTGAGAGATACCAGCCCCTCTGAGATCCAAAAAGGGTTTTTTTGGGTTTTGGGGGGCTTGGGAGTGAGGGTCACACCCAAGAGAGCTGGAAAGGGAGATTTGTGTAGGATCCCAGAGCAGAGAAAATCTCTGTTCAAGGGGAAACCGAAGCATGGAAGCACAGTCAAATCCCTGTGCGGCAAACAGGGGAATGTGCCCCGTCTCTTCCCATCACGCAGAGGTCTGGAGAAGGTCTCCTCCTAAAAAGGTCGGATTTGTGCCTCAGTTTCCCCTGCTGCTGCAAAGGAAAGAGATGGTGTCGGGAACACACGGTGCTGCCGTGGGAAGGAGGGAAGCAGTGACCTCCCGGGAAATAGCTGGGAGAGCTGGAGAGGCTGCTCTGTTCTGTTCTGTTCTGTTCTCACTGGCACATCGCTGCTTTTATTGCAATCTGCGAGGAAGGAAACTGGCCTCAAGCAGCAGGAGAAAAGAGACATTTCCTAGGAATTTCTAAAAGTTTTCCCACCCTGGGAAAGAAAGGAAACAGTGAATGTGAGCCCTGAGATTGCTGCACTACCCAAACCCAGGAGACCCCGGCGTGGCCCAGGGCTGAGATCCTGCAGGAAGCAGGGTACAATCCTGCTGCATTCCATTAAGCTGGATGTACTTCTCAACACCCTCTCCCAGATCTGCTGGAGCTGCTCCTTGGGAAGCCCCTGCGCTGGATTTCATTTCAGCCTCGCAGCAGTGACCCCGTGAAACCACAAAGAAACCACCAACACCTCATTTTGGGGCTCTGGGTTGCTCGTCCCAGCCTGAGGCTGTCAGCAGGAGCAAATTCCGCTCTCAGCTCTGGGTTCTGGTGATGAAAATGGACCTGTTTTATACAACGGAGGTGCTGGTGGGACATCTCCCAGGAAAGCTGAGTGAAGAGCAGGTGGTTTCACCAGGAAAAATGAAGAGGGGCTCTGCTGAAGGCCCTGAAACCTCCCAGCAGGAGGGAGGAAAATGGCAGAGATGTTTGCAAGGCAAGAGGGAACGAGGCTTGCAAAGAGCAATGACCTCTGCAGAGTGCTCTGAGGAGAAGCAGCTTGGAAAGGAGGATCAGAGCTACAGATGTGTGAGGGATGGATCCAAGATTGTTCAGCTGGGATCCAGCTCAACTGGGCGGCTTTTCATCAGTGCAATACACTCCCTTCCAGGGCAGCCCTCTTCAAACACTGCTCCCACGGTTTAAGGTCCATGGCAGGGGGCTGGGCTAGATGGTACTTAAGGTCCCTTGCAACCCAAACCCTCCTGTGGTTCCATGGTTCTATTTATAAACCCCATTCTTCCTGACTTTGTGACCCAAATCCAGAGCCAAGTCACTGTTTGGTTGGTTTTATTTTGAAATTAAGGCACTTGGGGGACCCTTTCCCCAGTTTGGGGACTGAAGTCTTGCATGGGGTTGCATGAACGTCCTCCAGTCTCACCTATTGCAGTGAGCAGCTCCCCGAATCAAAACCAGAGCTGCCCAAACTGGAGGCCTACACGCACCCATGGGGCTCACAGCTGGCAGCGGGGTGTTGGTCACCCCACAACCCGCAGGAAGGAATGGATATGGAGGGGCAGAGCCAGGGTTTGCTTTGCAGGCACACAAATGCCTCGTACAACGGGAAAAAACCCAACTGCTAAAAACCACGAGGAGCCAAACCTGCTTGAGCTGCAGGTCCCCGTGTGCTGGGACCTACTCCGCAGGTGGGAGTGAGGGCAGCAGGTGTGGCTGGCCCCGATTTGTTCCTGGACTGGAACCTCATGATGGCAGCCCCTGCAACAGCTTCAGTTGAGGATCATCACCCAGGTGAGCCCGGAGCACATCCCTGCCCTGGGCTGGGGTCGGAGGCACCTTTCTGTGCTCGGAGTCAAGGTAACGCTGCCTTCTCGTTTATCAGGAGGATGCTGTGGGGTTTTGCATTTTATTACGTTTAATGGGTTATTATTTTGTTGTTGCTGGCTGTTTGTTTGAGAAATTTCTCCCAGGGGAGCCCTTTTTTTGATGGCTCGGTTGCCAGACACAATGACATCAGACAGACACGCGGAGGGATGACGAAAAGGCAGAGCCTTGTTTCTTAATAACAGTCTCTGGCAAAACACAGAGCGGAGCTGAACACCCTGGAGAGCACCGGGCCCTGATGCTGATGGGGCACAGGGCAGGGGAGGGAGGAGGAGGAGGCTGCTCTGCCCAGCTTGGGCACCAACACCTCCACACCAGCCAGGGGTGCTGCCAAAGTGTCAGCTCCAAGGGCGTGGGGTGACAGAGGGAATGGGTTTTGCCAGAGGGCAGCGTTAGATGGGATATTGGGAAGGAATTTTTGGCTGTGAGGGTGGGGAGGCCCTGGCACAGGGTGCCCAGAGAAGCTGTGGCTGCTCCTGGATCCCTGGCAGTGTTCAAGGCCAGGCTGGACGGGGCTTGGAGCAACCTGGGACAGTGGAAGGCCCATGGCAGGGCTGGGTGAGTTTAAGGTCCCTTTCAACCCAAATCATCCTGAGATTCTGCGGTTCTTCCTTCCTTCAAAGACGAGGAAAAGGAGCAGCAGAGGATGCTGATGTCCTTGCCCTATCCTGATTATCCCTTATCATTTTCCACGGAATCTGTGCAAGTCTCCTCCATCCTGGTTTAGCTGAGATCTCCTATTTAAGCACCATTGCAGTGCTGTTACCGATTTCTCCCTCAAATAATGGTACCAGTTTGAGAAGATCTGAGCCCGTCTTTGTAACGGGGAAATCCCGTGCCTTGAGCATCTCTCAGCCTCATCCCTTACCCCGCCCTGGTGGGCAGAGGTTCAGCCAAGGATGTCCTTGCCGAAGGAGCCCTTGCTGGCGTTGCTGGAGCTCACTGCAGGAGCTCACTCCAGTTTCTGCTGGGGGGGGGTTTGCTTTGTCCTCCTCAAAAGCCACTTGTCCCCATTGTGAACGGGACCTTTCCTCCTCAACTCACCCCGTGCTGATCCTCCCTCAGCAAAGCCAGGGTCTGCTGGTGCTCCCAGACCAGGCCAGAGTGTGAGTGCAATGAAGAATACAACACTCGAGGCCTTGCTGACCTGTTTAACTCGAACAATTTCTTTCTCTGGAGCTACTTCTCCAGGGTGTGCCTTCAAGGGGAGCTCTGCTCTGCTTGGGGGGTTTCACAGCTCCTGATTCCATGCTTTCAAAGCATTTCTGCTGAATCCTGCTGTTCTCTTCCTCATCTCAGCATCTAAAAGCAAGAGGTTAACGAGATGGTCAGATACTCCCTCTCGGATGTGGGCAGAAGACCAAGAAATAAGTGATCAAAAGTTCACAGTTGCCTCAATACCCGATTACAGACCCATTGCAGAAATCCAACAGTTCCCTGTCAGAGCCCCTAAAAAAATCTGAAACTAAACTAAAAGCCATCTAAAACTGCAGTTACATCTGGCTTTCAGTTTCTTCTCACTGCCTCCTCTTTTTAAGTTGCTCATAAATTCTTTGGATACAATTCCTTTTGGGCTAAAGTTCTCTTAAGTTTGGCCATCCCTCAAAAGTAAGTTAAAAAATAAATAGAAAACTTGAGAAAACGGGTTTGGCAGTTGACAGAAATTTGTCAGGCAAAGATCCTGTCCTGCCCTCACTTTCCCCAAACCAGCCCCCCTGCCCAGGTCAGCCAGACTGCACCAGGGTGCAAACTGGAATTTGGTTGGTGAGGCCACGAGACCCTCGGAGGGGCCGGGTGGAAGAGGACTCGGGTCTCCTTCATCCCAGCCCCTTCCTCCCAGCACTTGCGCAGAGAAACAGGCCAGATTATTTTCTCTACAGCTCCTTTCCCACGCTGCTCCCTGCTCCGCGCCACCGTGGGATGCATCACAGCGCCGGGCAGACAGGGTTTGCAGGCTGGGTGAGGAGGGGATGGAGTCCATGGCAATTCTGGGGTGGCACCAGCTAGGAAAAACCTCATCCTGAGCTCCCATGGTCACGCATAGTCCCCGTCTCGGGGTGACTTTATGATGTGTGTCCCGTATCGCTGCTCTATTGCCCAGAAATTAACTTGGTGCCTTTAAACTGAGCCTGAGAGGGGAGAGAGAAACAAAACTGAACGAACTTCTCCAAGCAGTTGTTTCAGGGACACGGACACACGCTGCTCTGCTTCTGCGGCAGCAGAAGTAGTGGGGGGGAAACACCCTTGGTGCTTTTCAGCTGCTTTTCGGCTCCTTTCTTTTTTCCCAAGAGAGAGATGGAGAGTTGAACTTTGTTTTCCTGGGACTTTGGTTTTTCTTTTTCTCTTCTGGAGTGTTTCAGCAACATCTGAACACCTCAGGAGGATTTTTTCCCGAGGCCCGGAGGTGGGCCCACGCCCTCGCCGACCCAGCTCCGAGGAGGAGAGAGACCACACCTACAGAAGGACTCTGAAATCTTCCCAGGTTTCTCTCCGCAGCGAGAGATTTCATTATTTAGCATTATTATTATTCCTTTCCTGCGTGTTTGTTAAATAAACAGCTTTTATCTCTTTCACTTTCCTCTGGGGAAAATTTCCTTTTTCCTGAACCTGGTGGGGGGGAGGGGTGGTTGTAACCTGCTTTCTCTCAGAGGACGTTTTCCTCCAAATTTGTCCAAACCAGCACAAGTCCCCAAACCCCTTTTATTGCTCAGCTAATATCCCATTTCCTGAGGTGTTCAAGGCCGGGTGGGATGGGGCTTGGAGCTACCTGGTCTAGTGCAAGGTGTCCCTGCCCTTGGTTGGAATGGGATGGGTGTGGAGGTCCCTTCCAACCCGAACTGCACCTTGAGTGCTGTGTCCAGCTCTGGGCCCCTCGGTTCAGGAAGGACGTGGAGACGCTTGAACGCGTTCAGAGGAGGGCGACAGGGCTGGTCAAGGGCTTGGAACACAAGCCCTGTGAGGAACAACTGAGCCAGCTGGGGTTGTTCAGCCTGGAGAGAAGGAGACTCAGGGGTGATCTTATTGCTCTCTACAACTTCTTGAAAGGTGGTTGTAGTGAGGTGGGGTTGGTCTCTTTCTCCAGGCACCAACTGACAGAACGAGAGGACGCAGTCTTAAGTTNAATCACCATCCCTGGACGTGTTTAAAAAGAGATTGGATGTGGCACTCAGTGTCATGGTTTAGTTTAGTTAAGGTGTTGGGACATGGGTTGGACTCGATGATCTTGAAGGTCTCTTCCAACCTGGTGATTCTGTGATTCTGTGATTCTGTGATTCTGTGAACCACTCTGGGGTTCTCCGATCCTGGAACATGCCAGACATGGCATGGGAAATGCTAAACCCCAGTGTCCCCTGCACACTCTGGGTGGATTTGTGCCCTCACCTTTCTAAGAAGTGGCTGAGGTGCTTTAAGGAAAATGCAAAGCTCGTGTGAGTATCATCCAACAGCCCGGCTATTCCAGCAAGCACTCCCTCCTCTTGTAGATGCTGAAAAGCTTTGGTAGAGAAATCTTTCAGCTTTCTGCAGCGATCTGGGAGAACTTTGCAGTTCTCACAGAGGCTGTGAAAACACTGCCATGGGTTTTTGTAAACGAACTCTGTATCTTGCACCTGGGTTTGTTATGCAGGATTGTTGTGGTTCTGGCCTTCTGATATTTTGGAATAAGTGTCTTAGAGCTTGACCAATCCCCTCAAGGGGAGGATGGCCGAGCACCCAACTGTCTTATGCCATTCCACACCCTCTTTGCGATCCCTGTTATAAAAGGATGATTATAATTAATTAAACTACTACTGCTTTCTTCCTGAACTTGGTCGTGTTGTTTCTTGCCATTCTCGGTACTTTACAGCAACATCCTCTGTTCCCTTGCCACGCTCCTAGAAGCAGATTTTGTGGGAGACTCCTCAAGAACCACCGGTAAATAACGCTGTAAAATAATATTTTCCCTCTCATCTCTATTTTTTAAAGCGCTGAGTTACCCAGGAGCTGTAAGAAGCAGCAGTGCAGGAAGATCAAAGCAGGGATTTCCTGGGGTGGGAACGCTGCCTTCACCCAGGAGCTGGGAACTTGCCTGGGGGACAGAGAGCTGGTTGTCAGCTCAACACAGGAGATCATTTTCCATTCATTCTCCGTCCGCATTGTCTGGAGCACAGTGGCCGTCCCCAGCCTGGGGCAGGGCGGTGGCACCACGCTCCGGGGGGTGACGAACAAGGAACGCAGTGTGGTCCTTCCCGGGCCAGGAGGAAGGGGATGCACGCCTTCATCCAGACATACACACAGGGGTCTGTAGGAACCGGGTATTTTCTGCTTTTGCTTGGGTTGGTTCTGTCCTCCAGGCTGAATTCCCACTTTTCCAGGCAAGCCTGCAGAACAGGCACACCCTGGTGTAACCTGCGGCACACAAACGCAGGATCTGAGTACGGATATCCAGCACAACTCGGTCCTCGGAGATTTATTAGATCAAATTTCTCTTCCAGCTTTTTGACTGACACCTGTAGGATTCAAGGCCGTATAAATCACGATTTCTCCAACTGCAGGCAAGTTTGGGAAGGGTCTTTAGATAAGCTGCATCATTTAAATGACTTTGCCTCATCTGCAAATGCCTTAAAGGAGCTTAAAAACTGTGGGTTTGGAGATGGAGATGTTTTAACCCCTCAAGGATGCTCTTGGAGCAGGGATCCATACCCAGAGCTGTACTGGCAGTTAAATTAAGGTCCTTAATACAGCATTTGTTTTCCTTGTCCCCTTCCAAACCCTTCCTCTTAGATGCAAACCCGACTTCACTGCCCATGAGCACATGGGGATGGCTTGACCCTGTGGTGTTAATAAATCGAATTTGAACAAAAACCCCAAACAACTAAAGGAGAAAAAACCCCAACCAGAGCCCAATTCCAATGCCCGGCATCACTTTCCCTCCTGCCAAAAAGTGTCCGTGTCCAGCTGGGATGGACACTGGACTGCAGGCTCATGTGAAACAGATAACTGAGAGGTCCTGGAAGAACTGGCGGGTCTGGAAACATCCCTGGAGAATGCTCTGGAGTTGCGGGAGGATGGGACAGCGAAGGCTTCTTCCAGGAAAGAGCCAGCTGAGGCGGATGCAGCTCGTCATCATTTCCAACAAAAAGTGGCCTTGGAAGGCTGGGGTGGGAGCTGGCCTTTCCTGGGAAGAGGGGTCTGGATGGCTGGACAGCACATGTGCACCCTCCTTGCCCGTGTGAAGCTTTGCTTTCTTCTCTCCTGCTCACGCTTTTCCAAAGAAAGTGGAAGGTTCCCAGCCCTGCCTGTTCTGGTTCTGGGGGCTCACACCATCCTCCAGCTCACGCCCCCAGAGAAGGCAGGCATTGGCCAAATTACCTGGGAGATCCCCCAAACCCAGACCCTGCAGCCCCCTCCTGGATGGGCTGGGTGAGTACATGGATCCTCCTAAAATTCACGATTCCTGGAGCTGGCACTGTCCAGAAACAATGCCCAAGAGCCAGGCTGTGGGTGACTGCAGCAGCAGTGCCTCACCCGTGGCCGCTGCCTTTTGCCTCTCCCGCATTATCCACCTCGTTAGCGGGTAAGGGAAGGAAGCGGGGATCGGCTTTTCCAGCCGCAGCCACGGTGCCAGATGAAGGATGCATGATACGTTTCCCTCAACTTCGATTTGGCCCTTTTTCCTCCTGCCAAAACAAGCAAGCAAACAAACATCTGAGAGTGCACTGTGGTTTCGGGGGACTGGAAGTCCCGGAGGCGGTGCTGGTTCTCCGAGGCCTCTGCAGGATTGCTTTGCAGGGCTGGAGGAGCGCTGGCTCTGCTGGAGGAGCACTGCCCACCCAGGTACACAGCTGCCCTCGCCCCGGAGACAGTGCTGACAGGACACAGAACAATGGCCTGGGAAGGAGCTGGAAGGTTTTGATCACGGCTGAAGTCGGGAATCAGCAACATTCCTTTCCCTGGAGGTTCCTGTGGCAGGGATTAAAGCAGGACTAAAGTTCACGCAAAACGTGAGCCAGCGTTGCACAATGCTGGCAAAAGGTCCCGTCATGAACGCTCTGAGATTGTGGGGAAGAAGCAATTTAACCATTTTCCGGCTCCTTTCCTACTGCTGTGCCACCCAGGTGATCTCCAGGAGGTCCAGGGGGATCTGCTGAGCGTCCCGATGGCAGCCCTGTGGTTTGGCAGTCCAAAGGCACGAGGTGATGGAGGGTTTGCTTTCTCTGACAGGCCTGGCTGTCACACAACCTGCCCTGGGGACACAGCCCGGAGAAACCAAGGCTGTTCCCCACAGCTCCTCTGTCGCACCACTTGGGACGGTGGTTTCACTTTGGGACCCTGGATTTAGGAAGAAAAGAAAGGGGCTTGTTTTCAGAGCAATACAGCACAGAAACAGGGGCCAGGTCTCTTTCCAAACGACCCTACACACCCACCTGCACCTTCCTAACCTCCCACGAGTGCTTGGCCCTGCCTCCCTGTCCTGGATTTTTTTCATCCCTCTTTCCATCAGAGACGTGTTATCTTTTTCCTGAGACAAGTCCAGCTCCCAGCCATCCCGCTGTTCCTAAGGGGCGTTTGGGTCTCAGCCGTCCCGGAGATCACTGCCTGCACCTCCTTGCAGGGGATGGAAAGCCCACGGTCCCTCTCTGTGAACTTCGGGTTCCTGCGGGGGCACTCAGTCCTGAGAAAAGGCTCCCAGGTCCACGCGGGCAGCGTGTCCCGGGTGGTTTAGGGGAAGAAGGATCCTCACCTGCGCAAGCCCTCAGGAGCACCCCACACCCACGCGTGCACAGGCACAAGGAGGGGCCCCGGACGAGGGCTCAGGGCTCAGCTCTCCCTCTCTCCCTGCTGCTGGAACCTGTGAGCTCAGCGAGCCAGGAGCTGACAGCTCCAGGCGGGATGTGGAGCAGCCTGGCACCAGGGCTGGAGGGATTTTCACACCTGGGCTCTGTGCGATCCGAGCTGGGACACCGATGTCCCCCGTCACATTCCGCTGTGGCAGCGCGGTGGCCCCAAGCTGAAGCATTTCCATGGCACAGCAGGGCTCTCCACCCCATGGAAAAACCACCCCTGGCAGGGGAGGCGATGGCGATTCGTGGCCTGCTGGGCCAAGTGAGATAAAAGATGTGCCAACCCCATCCAGGACCTGGGGGATGCTGGGACTGCAGAGATGGGATTTTTTTGGCTAAACTGGGGGAAGGAGTCAGGCTGGGGGATCAGAGCCAGCCCAGGGGCAGACTGGGGTGGAAGGGACTGGGCTGCCCGGTGTCAGGCATTCGCAGAAGGAGAACAGCTCTAGAAACCACCACCACCCACGTGTCTCATGGATCCCGACCACTCCTCCCAGCATAGCTGGAACTCAGAAACTCCGTCTCTCCCTGCCGAGGCGTGAGCCTCTGACACACCAGACCAGTGCCTTGTGCCTGCTTTCGCCACAGCCAGATGAAACCCAGGAGATAGGCGAGGAATAACACGGCCTTGGAAAGCGGGGACACGGCGTTGATGTGCGACCACCGCCCCTCTCCTCTCTGTTATTCCTTCTCCCTCGCGCCAAGCCGCTCTAATGGATGCTTTCCCTCTGCCCCAGGATTCAGGGGTCCCTGTGCGGATGAATCCGTCACTCAGAGAACCAGCCAGCAGCCACGAGGCACACGGCGCCCGGGAAAACACACGTCCGTCAGCAGATGCGTGGTGGAGCTCTCCCCCTCTGTGACGGATTCACCTTGGGGGTTCGGCTGCGAGGCGATGGCTGCAGTCAGGAGAGGTGGGAGGGAATCCAGGACCCACCGAACCCCGCGGAGGATGCTGCCAGCGTCCCTGGCAGCGTGATTCCCTGGAGAGGAGCACAGCCCACACCTGAGGTGCTCCCAGCCTTTGCCAGCCAAACTCGCCTCCTGCAAAGGCTCTGAGGGGAAGGTGTTGGTGCTGCACATGCTGGTGGCTGCACCAGGATGGGACAGAGGCCGTCAGCTCACAGCCACTGACCTTCCCGAGCTGTGGAAAAACAAAAATGCCATCTTGCGGTTTAAAATGTCCCCCCAAAAAGAAAAATAATTTGAAGAAAGTGAAAGCAAGACAAGTTCCCATGAAGACACAGCTTCACCACGTCGTCCATCTCGCCTTCCCGCGGAGGCACAGATGGCCCCTGGCTCGTCTCCAGCCCCCAGCTGGGCAGCAGCACAGCTCTCCTGACACAACCCACTGACATGTGTGACACGGGAGCTGCCTCCCGAGCAGAGGGACAGCGGGCAAGACCCTCCCCCCTCACCCACCCCAGAACCGCAGGAATTCGTGGCCTGCTGGGCCAAGTGAGATAAAAACTGTGCCAACCCCATCCAGGACCTGGGGGATGCTGGGACTGCGGAGATGGGATTTTTTTGGCTAAACTGGGGGAAGGAGTCAGGCTGGGGGATCAGAGCCAGCCCAGGGGCAGACTGGGGTGGAAGGGACTGGGCTGCCCGGTGTCAGGCATTCGCAGAGGGAGAACAGCTCTAGAAACCACCACCACCCACGTGTCTCATGGATCCTGACCTTTCCTCCTGGCTGCTCTCATCAGGAACACCTTTAATCTTGATTAATCCCTTCTTTCCACAGGCTGTGAGCACACGACCTGCCTCAAGGAGGACTCCTCCACCTCCCACCTCGTCCCCGTAAAGCCCCTCACGGAGCTGCTCTACCCAGAGCGGGGCTGGGACTTCTCCTGATCCAAGGGGGACCTGTGCATGTGCCGCACCGGTTCCTTGCAGGGTTAATCCTCGAGGAACACAACTTGGAGACCCTGTGGGGTGTGATGGGAGCTGCTCTGGGCTCTGAGGAGGAGGCCAAAGTCAACAGCGATCCTGGGAGAGGAGCTCAGGCCCTGGCTGGGAGAACAAGGATCATGATGGATCTGAAAACGTGACACATTTGCCTGGAGCTGTCAAGGCAAATAAATTTATGTGGTGTCAGGGTGGTGGCAAAGAGGAGTGAGGGAAACAACAAGAGGGTGTAGCAGGTTCTCTCCATGCTTCGCTCCACTTCAATCCCACCCTTGGGTGGATTTGGGTCTGCTCGGGCGGAAGAGCAGAAATTTGAGCGAGGGCAGGATCAAAGCCTTAGGAAGTTGTTGGCACCGACACAGTGCAAGAAATAGATGCATAATACAACATTTTCCTGTCATCCCAGTCCATTTTCCACCTCTCTGGTGGGAGCCCTGACTCTTCCCTCCCCCCAGCTCCACGAGGTACAAGTGCTGTGCCTTTAAGTGCTGATCTAAGGGAAACCCGAGAGCTTGGGGCTGTTCCCACGTGATAGATCACCATGAACAGTCTCTCCTCCACGATATTACGGGCCCCAACCCGTGATCTTGGGAAGAATTCAAAGTCTGGCTTATCAGCAAAAAAATAATCTAGTTAAACTTAAAACAGCAAGACTCAACTCAGGCTAGAGGATGATTTATGAAGAATCGTGGACTTTGGAGACAGAGAGCGGGAGAGGAAGCCACAAACCCCACATACAGCCTGTAAAAGTTCCAGTTTATAATCCAACACGAGCGGCTGGACAGCTCAGGCTGGAAAATCAGCTGGGATTCATCACGAGGTAGAGATGAGACTGCACCGAGTTCAGGGGCAGGAGCTCCACCACGGGCACGAGGAGGCAGAATCTGAGTGCTGCCCCCTCCCTGGGCACCCCCATGTCCTGCATTGCCCAGCCATGGGGTGACCAGGGAGATCTCACACGCTCACCTGAGCTGGGCACAGCCTGACTTCCAGAGGAGCTCACAGCAAACTCCCTTTCCGTTACAAATAGCTGCACTTTTTCTCTCTGAACCAGGCAGAAATATTTCATTTAATTAACTAATAATTCGTTTAAAGCAGGCATCTCTAGTATAAATACATATCTAAGTACATACCTGGCAAGTTTTTTTACAAGAGCAAGACAAAAAGCTGGAAATAAAGTGAAAAGAATTTATCAGAAACAAGGTGTCATCTTTGCAAAACATTATGATTTGGAAATAATCCCTTTTTCCACTAGGAAGCCGTTACATCCCAAACCTTTGGCTCGTGCTTACAGAAAGCACTGCAGGCATTATTAATGATCCCTCAAATCCCAGGGTGAAAACATCCAAGCTCACACCTCCCTTTCTGCGGAAGTATTGTGTCCATTCACACGAGGGGAAAAAACCCCACACCCACCAGCCTGACACCGTCAGCTGGGATGGAAATACTCAGGAAACAAAGCAGTGGGGCTGGATTGCTTCCCTGTATCATTCTCATTAAGGCTTTACGTTTGAATAAAGACACTGATGCCTCGAGGTGGCCACCTAAAAACAGAGGCTGGACAAGAACAAGAGAATCAAGGCAGGTATTTATTTGAAGGGCCTTCAAAGGTTCACCCTGGGCAGTCCAAAGGCTCCAGCCAAGGTGGACCCTGGGTCATGGGTTCCTCACACTTTTATGAGTTTGGTCCCTTTGCATATCAGGGTTAATTCTCCAATTATAACCTCAGTTCATGATGTAATTACCTCGAGTTTGCCCCTCCTCTTCAGAGGCTTTTAGCTGACACATTTTGGGGCCTGGGACAATCTGGGTGTCCTTGGAGAGCAGACCCGGCGAGGTTTGTTGTGTCTGCCCAGCGTGAGAGACCCGCAGCTGACAGGGCACAGGGAACTGCAGAGTGGCACACCCGGCAGTGCAGGATTCGAGAAACAGAAAAGTTAAAGCCTGAAAACAGGCAAAAACCTGAGATTCTCTCAAGGGCAAACTCCCAGCTTGGCTTCCAGATGGGTCCCAGACAGGGGAAATGGATTAATAAACCCAGAAATTATTATGGGAGAACTGACAGGGGAAACCTTCCCTTCCCTGCTGCCTGCCCCAAAGGGGTTCTGCTGGGGAGGGGGTTACGGGGACACGTGAGGGGCTCTGTGGGGATGGGAATGTGCTTGGCAGGGCTGTTAAAGGCAGGGCTTTAATTCCCACCAGGGCCCAAGCCGGGCAGAGCAGCTGAGCACTGCTGGCATTTAATTCCCCAGCTCTGTGTCCTGCAGGGCTGTGGGATGGGGACAGGTGCGGGGGGCAGGAGGCTGCTCCCAAAAACCTCCCGTGTGCTGCTCCTGGAGGAGGCAGCTGCTCCGTGGAGAGGCAGTCTTGAGTAACCCCAAATGAGGTCTGTCCCCAGCTTTGGAAAGACCCAGATCATTGCAATGAGCAAAGGAAAGGCCCTGCACATCAATTCCTGCTGATTTCTCTCTCCTCCTTCTTATCAAGTCAGGAAACCCAAGCTGGGTCTTGGGTTAAACTGGGTTAGATAAATCCTAGATCAATAAAAACCAGGTTTCTTTTCCCTGGTTTAATCCTTATGACCCCATGGCAGGCAAAATATACTTCCCCCTTAAAACCAGGCCTCTTAACCCCCCAAATGGTGATTTGGAACCCCTCCTCATCCCTTTAAATATGAATTTTTGCTTTTTTGGTGGCTCTTCACCTTGCTCTGAGAAAACGCCCACAGCCGAGGCTCACGCGGGATTCACATTTGCGAGGGAGGGGTTCCAGTCAGCTGAACGCACCACGGCAATAAGAGCCCACCCAGCCCCAGGCCCTGCTCTGTCTCCCGAATTCCCAAAACCCTGCCAGCGGGAAGCACGAGGCTCCAGCACCCCCAGGGGCTCAGCACCAGCAGCAGAGGCATCGGTCCCGGTGTCCTGCGTGGGGCTGACATCGGCTCCTCCTGCTTTTAGTGACGTGGTCCCAGCTACAGCCTGATTTTTTTTTTTTTTTAATTACCTCATAATTCCTGCAGCACTCAGAGTTTTTATAAGCCTCCCGCTTTCCTCCAGGTCAAGAATGACTGGCCCCAGCTGCCCCGTTTTTTAATCACCCAATAGCAGCGAGCAGTAAAAGAGGAACGCAGATGCATTTCCTTGCACTGATGAGAGACTCGCGGTGGGGTTTAAAGGAGGAAAAATTGCTCACTTTTTAAGTAGTTTTGGGGCCTTTCTTGCCCCTTCCATCTCTTGGTGCCAGGAGGTGCCCAGAGAGGTGGAGATGCTCTAAAGCCACGGACATCCTCCATGCCCTGAGAGCTCCAGGCTCCCGCTCCAGGGAGGTTTTTGAGTGGATTTTAGTCAGACATTTTGGAAATGTCCTGCAGGAGAGGGTGAGCAATCAGAGGTGAGTTTAGACCTGGGAAGTGGAGGAGTGGGCCTGGTGGGCTGCCTGTGGGTGGTAGGAAGCAGGTGGGGCTTGGCCTGTTTTCTGGCAATTAGGAGCAAATCGGAGCTGTGCGAGAGCAGGGAGAAAGGGCCGCTGTGAGCTGCAGCCAGGCAGGGCTTTCAGGGAAGGCTTCCCACTAAAACACCCGCCGTGACACAAACCTGAGTACAGTGATGGAGACAATCCCAGCCCACACTGGTGATGTTCCCACTGCCCACAAAGAAGCACAGCTCTGCTCTGTGATCTGGCCAAGACACAGAGAAGATATTTTCTTCCCCAACCAACCAGGCAGATCCCGGGGGGCCCGGAGCCATGCTCTTCTCAGGGCACAGAAATTCCTCTGCAGCAGACACCCAGCAGGCAGCAGCTCTGAGGAGAAGATTATATTATAATACAATATGAAATATGTTGCGGGGTCACTCGGTCCTGTTTGGGTTGGCTGGGGGACGCGGGGACGGCACATCTGCCAGCACGGCCCCGTTCACAGCACGGCCATGTTCTGCAGCCCTGGGAAACCACGTCCTCCCCGCAGGGAGAGGGCTGAGGGAGGGCAGGAATCCATGGATTTATCCGTGTGAGATACTCGAGCTGGTGCTTTCGTGCAGCTCGTAAAAGTGACGCAAGCTGCGCTGCACCCCCCACCTACAGGGCAGGTCCCGAAGGCAGGACAGGAGCTGCTTTTTGGGGAAAAACACAGGGAAAGGGCTAAAAGTGACTGTGTTTTGGAGAAGGGCAGGGAATCACCTGGTGCGGGCTCTGTGGGGTGGAGCTGGCTCTGTCCCTCAGCACAGAGACAGACCCTGGTCATCGCTGTGTGAAGGCCACACAACAAACTGCTGCGAGCGCACCCGCGAGTCACCTCCTGCCATCCTCTCACCCTCTGGGAAGTGCAACCCTGCCACAGAACCCTTCCCTGTGCCCCAGGTGAGCAGAGGAGAAGGGCAGAGCTCGGGGTGTGCACACTGACCCCATTCCTTCCCCTGGATGGAAGCTGGAGGGAGGACGAGCAACAAAACATCCATGAGAGAGAGACAAGTCCTTCTGACCTGCCAGTCAGACCAGTAGCCCAGGCTGGGGAAAGGGCCAGCCACGTGAATCCTCTGCTGGGGCACTGGAACAGCTGGCAGCAACTGATGGTGTTTGTTCAGATGAGAACAATTTTCCTTTGCTTGTGCTCTTGACAAACCTGACCTGGAGGCCTCCAAGCCCGCCTGCCAACAACAACACCAGGGCGGGATGGGACCGTATCTATTTCCAGCAGAGCTGTCAGCTGCGCTGGGGGCTCTGGGGTTCGCTGGGCTCTTCGGTCCCGCAAGCCTCGAAGGGGAAATGTGAAATCACACACCCTCCAGAGCATTGCCAGACCCCTCCTTCCTTCCTCATCATCCACCTTGGAGGGCTCCCATCCTTCCCCAGGGCCACGGGGATGGGCACCAGGGCCTTGGCCAGGGCCAGTGTTTGCTGTGGGGGGAGAGGCATCAGGATCACACGCACAGATACACCCAGGCAGGGGTCACTTGGACGGACCGAGTGTGCTCCTGCCATGAGAAAGTCAGCCTGGAGCCTCCAGTGAGAGCAGCTGATACAGCAACACCTCCTTGTCCCTCGCCAAGCCCTCTGGAGAGGGCCAGAGCTCCTCCCGACACCAGCATTCCCTGGGTACCAGGACGAACAGAAATAACACAGGAAACATGGAACAGAACCACAGAATATCCTGAGCTGCAAGGGACCCACAAGGATCATCGAGCTCAAATCCTGGCCCCGCACAGCACAATTCCAAAAGTCCCACCATGAGCCTGAGAGACAGGGACTGAAGCAGACATGTCCCAAGCGAAATCCTGAAGTCCCAGGACATGAGGCAGGAACTGCTCCCCTGCACACGACTGTGTCCATCCCTTTGCACGCTTCCCAGGAGCGCCGTGTGCTGAGAGCATCACCAAACACCCTATCCCTACCC
>VZTI01003906.1:0-103925 GCA_013397865.1 Struthidea cinerea | reverse complement strand
CTATCCCTATCCCCATCCCCATCCCTACCCCTCTCCCTATCCCTGTCCCTATCCCACTTTTCCCTGTGTTTGGACTGTCAGGGGTACCCAGTTCTGGTACTTTATGTCACGTGTTGAACGGTTCCAGCAGCACCTTCAGTGCCACAGAAGAAAACGCGTTTCTGGTTCTGAAACTGGCGGAGAAGCTCCGAGACACCCGAGAGCGAACCAAACCACAGCAGGAACAGAATCCACTGAAAGGAAACTAAAAAGAGAGGCAAATCATGATTTGTGGGCGCCTTGAGATGGAGAAGTGGAGCCCATCTCAGAAGGGAGTGAGAAAATGAGACTTTGTGTGAGGTCTGGAGAGATAACTCCGAGGGGAAAGCTGCATGTGGCTTTTCCAGCTGGGCAGAGCTTTACCAGACTGCATTTTGCAGGGCCAGTTTGGCTTGATGAAAACCTCTTCAGAGAACACCTCCTCAGGGTTCTGAGAGCGTTGTGCCTCGGGAGGGTCAGTGCCTTGTGCTGTGCCTTACTCCTCTCGTGTTCTCAGTTTTACTTGCAAAGGCAAGAGGAGATTTTTCCTCTTGTGGATATTTCTCTGCAGGTGAAATTCCCAACTCCTGTATTTAAAGATGATCCCCACGGTTGGGAACGTTTGCATTTTTGACAGGATGGAAATCCCTTATTTCTTTAGCACCCTCTGTGCTCTGCTGGTGGGACTGAGGGACCGTGGAGCAGGAGGATCCTCCGGGATCCTCTGGGAACCTCCTGCCTCAGTTTCCGCCAGCACAATGCGAGGATGTGTTGGGAAGGGGTGAATACATCCCTGGCACGTGCATTGCTGCAGGGCTGACGGTCCTCGTGGTTTCTCTTTCTGACGGAGATCCAGACCACTCTCAGGCTGCTTGCTCCTGGATCTGGGAATACCTTGGGGAAGCTGGATGGAGCGGAGAGGGTCAGTGGAGGGCTTCCCTCGGTGCTCACAGACAGCCTCTTCCTCCTCAGCAGACATCCTGGCTGCCGCTCGCTGCTCCTCCGGCGGGAGAAGCGCCAGCTCTGTCTGCTGGCACACGGCGGGGCGGTGATGGAGGGATGGAGGGGAGGCCTGAGCGGCAGCTCTGCCTCCCAAATTGCATCTCCAGCACGAGGCCGCCCGGCCCGCGCCGCTGCCGACAGCTTTATTGCTGCCGAGACAGGCCCGTGGGGAGAGCTGGCCCCGCACCATCCCTGCTCCGCAGCTGCGCAGGCAGGGAGAGGGGCTTTGGAGAAAAGGGGGAGAAATCCCTTGGAAAGCAGCGGTGGAAAGTCGGCCACCCTCAGGGAAGTTCCTGCTTGCGCAGAGGAAGGCTGGTGGGAAAACCTGCTGAGATGAGGTTTGTGGGAAAAAGGGAAAAACAGGGAAAAAGGGGGAAAACCCCCGAGGTTTTGCACATCAGCTGCTCTTGGCCCTCCTAACCCTGCCCCGGGTCCTGCCACAGACGGGGTCTCGCCTTCTGCCCCACACAGAGCCCAGCAGTAGCCCAAAGACAGAGTTTGACAGCCCCAGGCAGCTGGGGGGACATCAATCCCCCCCAGCCCTGCTTCACTCAGGTTCCCCCCCTTCCCCAGCCCTTGTTCCTGCTGGGATTTGAGCCACACAAAATGCACATTTTAAGCTTTTAACACTAAAGGTGTCACCTCACAAAGGAAAGGTCTGCGTGGATGGAGACAACTACCTCCCGGGCTGGGCTTAGGGGCTTTTTTCCTCATTTTTTCCACATCGTCCACAGCAACTCCTGGGCATCCCCATCGCTCCTGCAACGGCCTGCACCCTCCCCAGGCTCCTGGTACCCACCACACTCCGTGCCGCGGTCGTCAGGGAGCGTTTCAGAGCTCGTCACCTCGCAGAAGGTACCGGAAGCAACGCAGGGCGATATCTCCTGGAAAAGGAGAATGGCAACAGCCGTGCTGGAAGGGATCACGGGGAGAGGGACCGGGAAGGGAGGTCTCGCCCAGCATCCCACCAACACCTGCCACTGTGGGGAGGGCAGGCATGGAAGCAGCACCCGGCCACGAGAATATCTGGCTGTGCCACAGCCCAAGGAGCTGCTGGGTGCGATGAAGGCCGGAGTGGGGAGGTTGAGAAGGCGGGCTGTGGAAAGCTGTCCGGCGGCTCCGCAGACAAAGCCTCCCTCACTCCAAAACAAAAGCACACGGGACCGGGAGGCTCCCACACGACCTGGGGTGCCAGTGGGACGCTGCAAAGCCGGCTGGGAACAGCTCAGGCCCTGAAGGGCTGCCTGGGCTGCTCCCGGGCTTGCAGCGCTGCTGGAGAAGGGTCCGGTGGGATGTCACCTCTCCCTGGCTGCTGCCACCGTCCCCGAGCACTGACCCCGTCTCCTCATCCTCCCTCCGTGCTCAGCTCACTTGTGGTGCCCCAGACGGTCCCAAAAATGCCAGTGCCCGCCGTGACCCAGGTGTGGAGGGCAGTGTGGGCGAAGGCCGCGAGCCGGCTGCCCCGCCATGAGATCTCCCACTGTTCTCCAAAGAATATCCCCTTGTCCTCCCCGACAGCCCCCTTGGCCAAGGGGCTGGGGGCACTGGGGCAGGGTGGTGTCGGGGACAAACCCCATCAGTGTGGAGTCTCAGACACAAAAGGGCCACAAAAGGGGTCAGACAGGGCTCCCGGCAGCGGCAGAGCGACGGCTCCGTGCCAGGGCGCTCCGAAGGCAAAGGCTGCTGCCCCTTCCCTGTTGGGGCACTGGGAACACGGGGAACGAGTGGCACACTGGGGACAGGGCGAGGGGGTCCCGGGGACTGGGGGGGGTCTCACACATCTGCATTTCCCTGGCTCAGCAGGGAGCAGCCCGGATGGCAGGGAGCCCTCCCTGCTGCATGGCAGCACCTCCTGCTCAGCTGGGGAGGCACCAGGCAGGCACTGGCTTCGAGCTGCGTCAAGAGTTTATTTTTCCAGCTAAAATAATTTAATCCAGTGGAAATTCTTTCTTTTCTCAACCTGTCTTCTCCTGCAACCAGCCCATCCCGGGGAATGGCTGATGAGCTGGATGGGAAGCAGGCTGGGTGCCATGGCAAGTCGGCAGGCACAGGAAAAGCCAGCGTTTATGTCATTTATTTTCCTACCAAGCATAGCTGAGCTGGGGGTGGGGAGGGGCTTGTTTTCTTCTCCCCAGCAGAAACCTAAAGCCCAAAATGACATTTCTGCTGGAATTTCTTATTTCTGATGTCCCAGCAGGGGGGATATGTTGTACTTCCAGCTTCTTACAACCCCAACGGGCAGCACGGCAGAGCTGGAACGAGGTGCACTGAGATGTGGTTAAAACAATCAGGTAATGGGTCCATCGATGCAGCAAAATCCACTCACCTGCTCAGGGCTCGGCAAATCCCTCTCCCTGTGAAGATCCTTGTACAGCAGGTGCACCAGCTGGGATCCCTGTGGGATGTGGAAGGGTTGGGAGCCACCCACTTGTGGTTTTGTTAATATCTCCTGAGCAGCAGAAGTTAATGAGCCTGTGGGGAAAAAAAACCCAGCTTGAAATGAAATTCTTGATTGTTGGAATCCAGAATGCAGAGAGATATCCTCTGCATTCTGGATTCCAACACTTGATAGCGAGTGAAACGTTGCATTGGATGGGACAGTTATCGTATGTGAAATACTGGCGTGATCAAATCCATATTTGTAAAGGATTAACTGCTCTAGAGCAGCACCACGTCTGCTCTGAGGTGGCAAAACCTCCCCAAATACGTCTCCAATCATCTGTACAATAACCACGTTAATAAGTCAGGATAAAGACACATTGGGGTGAGCGTGGATTCCAGACTGCACCTGGTGGCTTTGTGCAGAGGGAAGTGGGGAGGGAAAAAAACCCGACGGGAATGAGAGGTTTGAAGAAAAAACAGCTGAGGTTTGTGGAAACCCAGCGGTGTGTGAACACGGAGAGACAAGTGCCACTTCCCCGGACCACAGCTGACCACGGGCTGTGATCCCAAGGACGCAGTCCTGCCCAAGCCCGACCACGCTGCTGCACTTCCCACCTGCTAAACCCCAAGGGAACCAAGAGAGAAACCCTTCAGCTCGCAGAGAAAGCATAAAAGCGCCCAGGGCAGCCACCGTGGCTGCTCCGGGATTTTGCTGCGCTCTTTGGTGCATTCCTCACCCAGCAGCCCAGGTCCCTGCTCCAGCACTGCTCCTGGGGATGGGTTTGGGGCAGCGGCACCGCGCCGTGAGCAGAACACCCGGGTGCAGAGAAGGCATTCAGCAAAAATAAACGCCGAGACAGAGCTTGAAATGTTTATTTTCCAACTCCGGGCCATTCATCCAGCGACACCGCTGTGTTCCAGTGAGTCTCCCTCTGTTTACATCAGATGATTAATGAGACACAGATTGTCTCTAAGCCTGATGGATGTCACAGTCACCAGGGTATGAATTTGGGCTCGGTGTCCCACTTCTCCTCCCACCTCTGCCTGCAGCCACCACTCCACCCTCATCGACCCTCATTCTTCCCATTTCATGCAACCAAAATCAGGATTTTGTTACAATATTTGTTTTCTGGCCTCTTCATCTGCCCTCAGCAATCAGCCCTCCTGAGGCTGGAGCCTCTGATAACGTGGGAAGGGGTCTGAGCTGCAGGAGACGTGAAGGGACAGATCCAACAGTGAAAAGGGAGAGAGAAGGGACAAGACAACTCGGGTTTTGCCTGCCCAAAGCACGAAAGGGGACAGAGATCTGCCAGGACAGCCAGGCTGGTGCCGAGTTTGCAGCAACCACCAGACACACAACCCGACATGGAAAACCAGCCTAAACCCAGCGTGATGCCACTGCCAGAGGGCACAGGGCTCTCCCTGCCCCAGGAAAGGTACTGCACCTTCAGCATCCCCCACATACTGCATCCTGCTGGGCTGCTGACCTGCTCAATCCACACACAGGATCCCAGGATGGTTTGGAAGGGAATTAAAACCCATCCAGTGCCATCCCCTGCCGTGGGCAGGGACACCTTCCACAATCCCAGGTTGCTCCAAGCCCTGTCCAGCCTGGCCTTGGACACTTCCAGGGATCCAGGGACAGCCACAGCTTCTCTGGGCACTCTGTGCCGGGGTCTCACCACTCTCACAGGGAAGAATTCCTTCCCAATATCCCATCCATCCCTGTCCTCTGGCACTGGGAAGCCATTCCCTGGGATGTGGCACTAATGGGGTGGCCTGTGTGGCACCGGGATCACTGGCACCAGGTGGGATTCACCTTTCTCCAAGGGGAAGAGCTTTAAACCAGACTTGGAGGAGGAGGGGAGCAATCCCAGGTCTGCCCCTGGCAGGCTGTGTCCGACCCCCCAGGGCTGGGAGGATGCGCTGGGTACGCTGCAGCACACGTGGAGCTGTACAGAGACGAGCCAGAGGTAGCAGGAGCCAAGAGGGAAACCCCGGAGCAAGACCTCAAAGAATTACGGGATGTTCCTCTCAGAATGGGACCTCTGAAGGTCCCTTCCAACCAAACTACTCCGCATTTCTGAATGGGGCTGGACTGAAACCAGACGGAACGTGTCGCTGCAACAACGCCTCAGCATCCCCGCGGAGCACAGCTCCAGGCAGCAGCAGTGGACACATTTTCCCAGCACTCAAAGCTCAAATTGAAAAGCTGCCATTAACACTAAAAGGAAAAAATGGCTTTTTAAGAACTCCATACGTTTCTATTTCTTTCCCCTTCCTTTCCTTCTTTCTGATTCCCCCTTCTGATATTTTGCTTGGACTCCAGTCCTAATGCATTCATCCTCCTTAGCACATTTTTGGGCTCTTTCCACCATTGTTCTTGGAAACTTCTTTTTTTTTTTTTTGTAAGGACATACATTTAGATATACAACCTGGTCTCCCACGTTAAAAAAATCCTACCTCAGGCTGGAAAGGGAAGAGCATGGAGAAAAGGGAGGATGACAGGGTGCCAGGGCCTCCAGGTGCCAGCAGAGGAGGTGGCATTGCCACGGGGACATTTGTCCGTGCCTAGCATTTGGTGGCTCCGTCTCCAGCATGGAATGGCTCCCAAAAGCTTTGCTGGCACCAGTGCAGGGGTGGTCACTGCAGCTGCCCCTGCAGCCCCCATCAGGGGAGGACATGGAGTGACCACAGCCCCGTGGCTCCTCAGCATCCCTTCGCAGCTCACTCCAGCCCTGACCCGCCTGGGGGAACAGAAGCACATCCCGAAATCACCCAACACGCTCAAATACATCTGCAGCAAGGTTTTGGGGCTGCAGCGGCCACCGTCACCCCACGCCGGTTCCCTGTTTGAGCAAGCTGGGACCGTCCCGTTTCCTACAGATAGCACCTGGAGCCAGTGGAGCGGGTGGGTTTGGCCAACCTGGTTTTAATAACCCCTGAGCACTCAGCCCGCACCCAAACATGTCATTCTGAAAGGCAGCTTGGAGTCCAAGAAGCACTCGCAGGCTTTTCATAAACACACTTTAATAATCTTCATCAAGAATTTTAATACAGAGCGAGCTGCGTGCCAGGAAATGCATTTACACTGTCAGCTGCCGAGAGGAATAGCCCTGCACTGCTGCTCAATACCAGAAACACCCTCCCTCCTCCCAGCCTTCCCTCTCTTCCTCTCTGGATGAAGAGTGGTGCTTTGGAAACCGGAGGGGCTAAAAACCTTGGCAGGGAGCCAGGCAGCTCCCTGGAGCATCCCCTGAATTGGGGCAGCCCCTTTGCCTTGCCCGGTGCCATCCTGCTCCCGCCTCCTGCCGAGCTGGACCTCGGCTGGCCTCGTACTTCACCTCTTTTTTTATTTTTGGGGGGTTTTTAGACCAAAAGCAGCAGTTTTTTCCTCTCCCATTGACCTGCTGAAGGTGCTGCTGTTGGTGATGGCGAGGGAAGGGTGGGTTTTAGGCTATGGGAGGAACAGGGGTTTGTGAGCTATGGATACAATTACAAAAGCTTTTCTTTCACAGCGAAGATTAACGGGATCAGAACACATTTCCTTGCTGGCTGTGGTATTAAGCAATTAAAGGGATTAAGCGAGGGCTTTGCCATCCTCTGGCGCATCAGGTTTTGGTTTGTGCCAGAGGCAAAATACCCAATTTGATGTAGTCCGAGCCCAGAGGGCTGGAACGGTGGGAATCGTGTTTTACAGCCTTTTTCCCAACAGCTGAAAGCACTCTGGCTGTAACCACCCTCCAGATGCTGCTCCGAGACACCCGAACCCCGCTAAGCCTGCTCTCCCTAGGGACAGATGGACGGAGCCCTCCGTGCCCCAACGCCAAGTGTGACCTGCAGGGAAGCGCCCAGAGAGCTGAGAGGGGAAGGGGGAGGTTGGAGAAACACCCCAGGGGGACTTCAGCGCCAGCAGCTCCCTCCCCACACTGACTGAATCCTCTGTTACGTGCCAGGAGGGTTTCTGAACACCGATTCCCGGCAGTTTGTCTGTTTGTGAGTCTGTTCTCAAGCGATTGACAAAAAGGGATGAAAAAACCCGACCTCGACGCAGGGAAATCAAACGACGAGATCAGAAATGCACATACCAGACGTCCTCTCTGAACCTCACTTAGCAGAGGTGGGGAATGCCAGCTTTCCACCAGGAATGGCACTGCCACCTCCGCTGCTTCCCTTTCCCTTGTGAAGTTCTTGCCTTATTTATTTGCTCGAGATGAAAACAGCTGGGGGAAGCCGCCCAGCAGAAATACCAACCTCCTGCCAAGCGTTTTGAAGTCGCAGCACAAATCGCCTTTTACAGGCAGGGGTGCGCAGGGGAAGAGGTAGAGAAGAGGTCAGTTCTGCTGGAGGAAACCCCCAAAATGCTTTGAAGAGCTGAAGGGGCTTTTTCATCACACACACAGTCCATGGAGGGTCAAAGTGCCCGATGGATTGGGGGAAAGGGTGATGGGGACGATGGGTGGGAGGCGCCTGTGTGGTTACAGCTCCGGCTCTGTCCCTGCCAGGGCCATTCAGGCTGCAGGCTAGAATCCCAAAATAGTTTGGGTTGGGAGCAACTTTAAAGCCCATCCAGTGCCACCCCCCTGCCACGGGCAGGGACACCTTCCACTGTCCCAGGCTGCTCCAAGCCCCGTCCAACCTGGCCTTGGGCACTGCCAGGGATCCAGGGGCAGCCACAGCTGCTCTGGGCACCCTGTGCCAGGGCCTCCCCACCCTCACAGTAATACAAATAAACATTAAAATCAGTAAGAATTGAAAAGGCAATCCCCAAAACCCTCTCTGGAGCAGAGAGGAACCTTCTGTGACTTTCTGAGCGGTGCAGCGTGCCTGAACATAGAGAAATGAATTATTCTCAATAATGCCCTTCTTCAGCTCTTCAAGGCATCCACAAAACTGCTCCTGTGCCCCCTGGAGTTCACTCCCTTTCCCCGCCCAAGGGATGCTCCAAATCTGGGCCAGTGTCCACCTGTCTGCCCCTGCTTGCAAACTCGAGGCCGTGGCACAGCGACAGCAAGATCCGTTGGGAAATGATGCCCCCCGGACCTGGGAGAAAAAGAAACTTCTGAGAACCTTCAGTTGTGCCACGGGGCTCTCAAGGTGGCAGCCAGGAGCTTCCTTGGCACAGGAGCTACGTGCGGTGTTTCTCCAGGTGATCCCTGCAGCGGCTTCTCCTTGTGCCTGAGGCATCCCAAAAAAACCAAGCCCTGGAGCTGCAGACACACCACGGAGTGGCCACGGGGAAAATGCAGGTATCCAGGTGCCTCCCATCGGGCTGGAAGCAGCAGGCTGCACTGCCACGGAGCTGCTGCTCCCCGGGGGCTCGGCTTTCCACCGGCCGGAGCGAGATGTTGTACCTTGTTTGTGTTTCTATGGAATTACCCTCCCTGCTGGCTCCGCTCCCGCAGCCCCCACCGGCTACATCTCCACAAGGTTCATTTCGACGTGAAAAGCAGCCTCCCAGGAGCAACTGTGGTTGATTTAAAATAATAAAAAATGAAAATCTCAGGTTTGATGACTAATCCCGGGAGAACGGTTTAAATTAGCGCTAGCCAATCGGCCACAATGTCATGGGGAAAATTCCTGCTGGACTTCTCTGCTCAGTCCACTCCCTGGCTTCATTTTCCATCCCCAGATCCTTCCAGCCTGCAAACATACACAGTGTTGCCTCGGCAACTGGGGGACGAGATATATGTACACGAAAAAATGAGACAATCTCTTTCCTCCGTGATCGCCCGGAAGGTGGAAAATGGAAACCTATCCTGGTCTCAGAGCTACGTCAGCTTGTACCAGACACACTCTCAGCTCAACCTGCTCCTAAATATGCCACCTCCCGCTCCCACGTGAAGATGAACACCCCTCTTCTCGGGGGTATCCGTAGTACCAGCTCTCATCCCACGGGATGCCCAAGACTCGCAGACTCACCAACACGTGCTCTGCCCAAACGCGTTTTCTCTCCTGCACGCACCGAGGCTGACTCCTCCAAGGAAGCCCCCTCGCTTCCCGTCCCACCAGCGTTCCTTCCACTAAAGCTCCTCGTCTGATATTTCATAGATTTCCAGAATGGTTTGGGTTGGAGGGACCTTAAAGATCATCCAGTGGAACTTCCTCCACTGTCCCAGGGTGCTCCAAGCCCTGTCCAGCCTGGCCTTGGGCACTGCCAGGGATCCAGGGGCAGCCACAGCTGCTCTGGGCACCCTGTGCCAGGGCCTCATCACCCTCAGAGTCAATTTTCCCCACCAAACAAAAGATATTCCTGTTAAACCCCGCTGTTCCCTGGGCCAGGGGCATAACCAGATCCACCCTGACCTCGTTTCACACCAGGACTCTCATTCGCAAAACCAGGACATCGGCATCACCACCCCCCCTGAGTATTCGGAAACATCCCCCGGGAGCGACTTCGAGGTGCAGAACTGGGGTAGCAGAGGGCAGCATGTCGTTACTCACCACGACAAGGTGAAACATGCTTTGCCAACGTGTGAAAAATATTTCTATCCAAATACAAAGTGTCTCTCAAATTTACAGTTCCCTGCACGCTCTGGAACCTGAGCTGTATTTGTGGGAGTGGCTGTGAAGGTAAACCGATCCCTGCCTTTAAAATGTGCCCGTGCTGGGGTGCAGAGAAGATGAAGTGAAAAAAAAGGGTGGGAAAATGGGATTTGATCTGCTTTTTAAAGCAATAATTGTTTCACTGAAAAGCCTCACAATCTTTAGCATGCAGGGTGGAGCACGATTAGGATCATAAATAACTCCAGGGAAGAAAAATGATGCCTTTTCACACGCTGCTAGCGTGTGAGCTTTAAAACCAAAGCAAGATAAAATAAATGTCTTCAAATATTCCCATTTTCCATCCAGAAGGATTGTTTTTAACTTGTTTCACAGGGATCACTTTATTCTGTGGATGCAGTGTGGCCACCTTTGGGCTGGAATGCAGCAGTGTCTGCTGCAGGAGGGGATGGATATTTATCCCATTAAAATAATGAGCTGTTGGAGATAACAACCTCTGCAAGGGTGATTAAAAACTGTTTTGGCAGTGAGGCCAGTCTTGAGGAGAATTGAGGGTCCAAGGGAATTTTCTACGTTGGGAACCATTCTGGGATGTGACCGGAGTGGAGATGCTGGATCCTTTCTTCCTCTATTTTTGACAATTAAGCATCCCGGGTTTCCACCACGAGACCTGTTCCACCTCTGAATGAGCCTGAAGATAAAGGCTTGAGACACAAACCACAAATCCTACCCCAAAAGCAAGGGGCTTGCTTGTCCCAGCAGGAGGAATGCCAGAGTCCCAGCTGAATCAGCCGCATCCCGCAGCTTTGGCCCTTTTCTCACCGGCAAAGGGCAGAGAAATTCAGGCCTCTTGATCCATGGCTGGGAATACAGACCCAGGAAAAACGCAGGTGGAACTTTAGGTAGTTGGGATGCATTTCCTTAAACTGGAATTTAGGCAGGAATCCAAGACTAACACCCTCCACCTTCCCTCTTGCAAACAGCGCCGAGGGCTCTTTAACAACCACAGTGGTCGAGGCCTGGGTTAATGTCTTATCCATAAGTTATTCAGTATTTCCTTTTAAAGACAAAATACTTGGAATACCACTCTTTCTCTCTTTAAATTACAGTTGTAGCTGCTACAAAAACCCCTCTGCACTATTTCCAAGAGCTGGGAAGCATCTGTTTCTCGGGAATCCCACCTCAGTTTTATGGGAAGTCCAGCGTTAGGGAGTTTATAGTGGCGTTAATACCCACAGAGATAAAAGCAGATCCTTGTTACCATCAGAGCTTGGTGGAGCTGGGAAAAGAGGCTTCCCAGGCTTCTGCTCACGTCCCAGGGTATCCTGCGTGGGTTTTTGGGGCAGGCACATCTCCCAGCCCTTCCATGGGGTGACATCAGGGGTTGTGATGTCCTGGGGGGCTCTCTGAGGAATAAGAGCTGCTCCTGCTGTCCCAGCCCAAAACCCGAGAACCAGCCAGCTGTGACAACCTGATTTTCACACCGAAACAATTCCATAGAATCCCAGAATCCCGGAATGGTTGGGATTGGAAGGGACCTTAGAGATCATCCAGTACCAAGCCCTGCCACAGGCAGGGACACCCCCACTATCCCAGGTTACTCATATCTGCAGCCAGTGACCTGAATACATCCTGGTCCCAAACACCTTGGAAAACTGGGAAAGCTTAGCCACAGGTCTGGATCCATCCAACGCCTCCAGCCTGCTCAGGGAATTATGTCCCGTGGCAAAGCGGGATTAGCATTTTTCCTTCTTCTTCTTCCGAGTTTTTCAGACCTGTGTTGAAAAAATGAACAGAGAAAAGCCCAAACTGTTTTGTTTTCTGGCATCAGAACTCCTCCTGGGAAGCTAATTCCCACGTAATGGATCATTGCTGGGAGATACAGCTTCAGATGGAGACGAAGGGAACGGGCAGAGCTCTTCAGTGCCCAGAGCAGACACGGTTTGGCTGGAATGATGACGGAGGGAATCCTTTGCTGAGGTTGGAGGATGCAGCCTAAAATCACGGCCCTTTTCGGCTCCCAAAGGGTAACATTTTCCCAAATGCCTCAGAGCCTTTAATCCTAACGGGATTTAGGGCTTAGTTTCTTAAACAATTTGTAAACTTGTCCCAGGAATGATTCTCACACATGGCTGCAAGGCTTTGTGAACTGGTGTGGCTTTAAGGACCACTACCCAGCACCTCCTCCTCCTCCTCTCCTGCAAGAATTATTCCCCATGGACACCCTCAGGTGAGGATCAGGTCTTCCCTTAGATGCTCCCGTCCTCTGATATGAGCTGCTAAGGGCGACCAAAATGTTCCAGCCACCACCGAGGAGCTGGAAAGGCCATTGACAGGAGAAGTTTTCCATCCATCCACAGCACAGACATCGGCAGCATTCTTGGAATAGCTCAAAAAATCAGGACTCCAGAGAGATGCCGTGAGGAGGGGGGAAAAAAGTGATGTGGGTTTGCTGTCCTGCGCCATACTCAATAATAGAAAAAAAAAAAATATAAACACACACACACATAAAACAAAGGAGATTCCAGAGCCTGGAAAAAGAGCTCAGTAAACCCAGCTCCCCTTTCAGTGCTTGGTAAAAACACCAGGCACGAGGTCAGGCAAATTATAGCAAATAATTGACTTGACACAAATTCCTGACTGGCTGTTTCTCCCCTAAAAGAGAGCCATTTTCTGGTCTTCCTGGTCTTTCTAATCTCATTTGTGTGAAAAGGTAAAACTACCAAGAAATGGGTACTCTGGAATGACGATCTCTGTGATTTTCAGGACAACCTCTGCCTAATCCCTATCAGACACAGCAAAGATAATTCAGCACCACCTTGGGGCTCAGCTTAAATGGATGGGGCAAATGTGGCTGAGAAGGAGTTGCAGAAGACAATCCCCGGGAAGGAAAGAGGGATATTTCATTGCTGATGTTTCTCTGCAGGTGTGCTGAGAGAGGATTTACAGGCTCTTCCCATTCCACAGAGCACAAACCCTCCCTGTTCCAGCCTCAGGTGCACTTGGAGTCTCTCAGAATAAACCCCCACCCTGTGCTCTAAGCCTCTCCTTCAGTTATTCCCAAGTCACAGCATCCCTCTGACAAATAGCGGGGGTTAAGAGGGAAAAAGCTGTCCGGGAGCACAGCGTTCCCATGGATTTCCAGGAAAGATGATCAGCTATTTGTGTTGCTGCCCCTTTTTCCTGCACACGTTTGCGATCTGCAGCAACTCCCGCGGATGGCACGGGGCAGCCTGGACGGGTCTCCTCCACCTCCTCCTCCAGGACAGCGCTCCTGAAGCCAACCCCCTTCCAGCAGTTTGGGGCACTTTGCTGTCACTTTGCTTGTCCCTTTCCACCCTGCTCTGCTCTTGGTTTTCCTGGGATTTGGGATCGCCAGCGGCGTAATGCGAACCCGGCAGGGCTTCCCGCCCCATCTTCCTCAACACCCTCCAAGGGAGTTTTCCAAAGGCTCCCAAAAGAAAAACCACCCTCATCACAGCCAGAGCCTTGCTTGAGCCCAGCCATTTCAGCCAGCAAATAAACTCAGAAAAGGGAACCTAGAGCAGCTCTTCCAAAGCGTTAGCACCAAAAAACCACACCAGGAGTCATTTTCCCTGCTCCGTTTTCGCATTTCTTGACAGGAATGGCAGCAGCTGCAGTGGAAGTAAAAAGAAAGGCCTGGCCCAGAGCTCTTTGATATGTTGGTAAGTGCTCCTAAACGCCCATTTGCATTTGGATGGAGGGCCTGGATCACTTTGTAGTCTGTCAAGGAATATATTTCAGTTTGGTGAAAAAACGTCAATGAAAGAAAAAAAAGTGTTTCCTTTGATATTTCTCTTTAAAAGGTTTCAGGCTTCCTTTTGAAAAGGATCTGCCAGAACCTCGCAAGAGGAGAAACATCCAGTTTGGACATTTCTAACAGGAAACTTCCATTTGAAAACAATTTCTCCCTCCCCCCTTAGGATCCCTCTCATCTCGTCTTCCCCCTCCCTGTGCTTGAATGGCAAATTGTTCCCATCTCCAGATGAATTCCTTCGTTCCTGCCAGGTGCAGCTTTAGCTACGCTGCAGAACCCCGTGGGTCTAAAGGGAGATCCCACGGTCCACTGCAGATGTTTCACGGTTCCACTCAGCGCCAAAGGCTCCCGGTGCTTTCCCAAGTCACCTCCTCCCCCCTTTGTTTTTAGGCTGGTAAAGAGACAGATAATTATAAACCAAAGATGGCACGTTCTGGGAAAGGGTCAGAATCGAGAGCACGTGGTTCTGAGTGAGGGTTGGCACGGGGCTGGTGATCATTCACAGTCTAAATTCGGCTAAAATGAAGCCAACGCTCCTGGCAGGGGGGTGGGGGGATCCAGCTCTCCCTCCGCCCGACTCCAGCCAAGGGGCTGAATACTGGGATGATTTTGCCTCGCGGAAAATCTCACCCGGAGGCTGCTCTGAGCAGGACTTCTCTCCAGCTGGCCCGTTTGACTTCTAACAACCCGGTGTTTTTCCATCTCTGTTGTCCTATGGAGCCCAAACTCAAATCCTGGCTTTATTATCATGGAATGGTTTGGACCTTAAAGCTCATCCCATTCCACCCTGCCATGGGCAGGGACACCTCCCACTGTCCCAGGCTGCTCCAAGCCCCAATGTCCAGCCTGGCCTTGGACACTGCCAGGGATCCAGGGGCAGCCACAGCTGCTCTGGGCACCCTGTGCCAGGGCCTGCCCACCCTCCCAGGGAACAATTCCTTCCCAATATCCCATCCAGCCCTGCCCTCTGGCAGTGGGAAGCCATTCCCTGTGTCCTGTCCCTCCAGCCCTTGGAAAGGGTACCCTCCTGCCTGCAAGGGCTTCACCCACGCACGCAGAGAGGTGAAACAGTAAAACACCAAAATCTCTGCTTCAGAGCTGACCCAGATTTAACCTTGTTTTGCGTTATTCCCAGAGCCCAGGGATCCGTGTGCTCCCCCCCTGCACACCCGGCAGGGTCTGCCTCAATTTCCCTCCTCCCGGGCTGCTCCAGCACCCCAGCAGAGCACGGAGACAAAGCAGGAGTGAGACCAGGGCTGTTCCTTGGCCGTGCCAGCTCCAGCTCCCCGCCAAGGATCGCAGAGCCCTTCCCTGGGCCTTGGGCTCCCACATGAATGCTCCCACTGAGCTGCGTCATTGAACACATCCCCGGCTCCAAATCGCCACACAAATGATTTGTTTTGGATGCCTCGAGCCACCAGTAAAAGTTTCCCTCGTTTTCATCTTCCCAGCCCCAGCAGAATGCTCTTCTCCTGCCAACCTAGCCAGAAAAACAGCACAGGCCAGAAAAATCACCCCAAAAAATGGGTGTCACACCGCTCACAGACATCCTTCCACACTGGCTTTGCTGCAGCCACTGGAATATCACTGGTACCTGGAGACTGAAAGGAGAAATAAAGGCAGGCTGGACTTACCTTGGCTACACCTATGTGCCATTTTTCCCTGAAACATTCTGGAAGGTTCATAAATAGCTCAAGTTCAGGCTGGTTTTGCAAATTGTTCCAAAAGGAAGCAATTTTGACAGAATAAAAATAGGCCCCTTGAACTTTTTCACCAGCCTAGGCACCGGGCTGGTTCCTCTCATGCCTGTGATTTTCCAGTTCCGAGTAGATTGCCACTTCTAAATTTTCACCTTTTAAATTTAGTTGAAAGAATGGGAATAGAAACGGGAAAAAAAAATTCCCTACGGACCAAAACAAGCCTTGATTTGATAAGAAACACTTCAGATTTTTTACTAGCTGAGAAAAATCAACAGAATTCTTTGGGCTGGGCCACAAGCACTTTCTTAATTATTAAGCTTTTAGGAGCTGCTTGTAAACCACAGAAACCATTCTTCACACAGGTCAGGCTTTGTATACCTGACCTGGGAAACCTCGCAGAGGGCGGAATTTAAGACTTCCTGAAAAATTCTGTCAAGCCCAGGTTTTCTGATGGGTCCTTGCACTTGGGGAAAGAGCTCAAACCCCGCTCCAAGAGCTGCAGATGCCACGGGGAGGTTTGGTCTGGAAGTGCCTCAGAGCAGGGCTTGATGTTTCAGGAGGTGACAGCAGCAGCCCCGGTTTGCAACGCAATTCCTCGGCTGTTCCCACGTAGAGTTGGGAAATGTGGGGAGAACGGACGGGCTGGGCTCTGAGCTTTGCTAATCCCAGCTCCGGGGGAGCGGGACACGGCCAGGCCGTCGCTCGCCCCTCGCGTCCGAGCCCCGGCTCTGGGAAGTGGCAGGGAAGGAGCCGGAGAGGGGAAATTTGGGAGGACGGGAGGCTCTGCGGGGCTGACATCACCCCCCTTCCGCGGGCTGGGGATGATTTAAAGCAGGCGTGGGGCTGGGTGGGCCTGCGGGGAGTTTTGGGGGCTGCAGCCTGGAGGAAACCTGCCCAAAATTCCACGCTGGAGGTTGGGGATGAAAAGCTCCAACAGCCTCCAAAGCAGCGCCGGAGCGAGCAGCGAGCCAGGGAGGCGAATCCCAGAATCCCACCATGGTTTGGGCAGAAAGGACCTTTCTGGTCCAACCCCCTGCCACGAGCAGTGTGTAAAACAGACCTTGCACTCCATCAGGCTGCTCCAAGCCTCGTCCAAAATATTTGGGAAACACCCGCTAATTCAAAGGTAGCACCTATAGGCAGGAGTCATTTTTAATTATTATCATTTCTTTTTTTAACCATCATTGCCTTCGGAGTGGGTTTGCCCAGTCAGAAAAGAAGCTACAAGGCGTAGGTGTGAGCAAGCTGGCTTCCCTTGGAGAAATCAGACAGCAAAGAGTTCATGGCTATAATCTGAGAGGAGCCTTTTTGCTGAACATAATAGGTTTGTGACCTCGGTGGTTTTAAGCAGAGGAAGGAAAAAAAAAATAAAGCAGGAGAAATTTGCAGTTTGGGTCAAAAGTAATTGGCTCTTGGGAGAGTTTTCAGGGAAAAAAATCCAAATATAAATAAAACTGGGTCAACTTAATATTTTCACTGATTTAAAACAGCATTCCGTTTCACTTTGATTCATTCTTTTCATTCGGTAGTTTATTCTTTTAATTTAATAGAACATTTTATTCTCTCAATTTGGTCACTTCTTGAAAACCCTCCCTACAAAAAAGAAGGGTCAAAAGGGTTTATTTGGAAAAATGCCAAAGCAAAACATTTCTACATCAAAAAGAAAAAAAAAAAAACAAAACCAAAAAACCCCAAACCTCTCTCTGGCTGAAATGTACTTGCCAAATGAGCCTGGTATTTGTGAGTCATTTCTCCACCACATTTTTTAGTGAATTTACTATTTGTCAGAAAGAAAAAAGAGAAGTTAAACCTGACTCTAACGAGAGCACGTCGATGTTGGGTTCACATAAACAAACTCACGAAGGGAAAAAAAGGGATTGGAAAGATCTTCCACTCGCTGGGCATTTATTTCAGCATCTGTCCCCGCACAAATTGGGTGTAAAATAGAGGCACCCAGATAAAATCCAGACACAGACACCCCCCCCTTCTCCCTTCCTACACATATTTCCCCATCAAGGCCTGGGGAGCCGCAGGCCAGCCTGTGGAGAGGAGTAATTTAAGTAAAATAATCACCAAACATGCTTTTAGGTTTATTTCCAATTCAGAGTGGGGCACGGTGAGTGGGGTGGCTCAGGAAGAAAAACCACTGGCAGTGCTGGCAGCTCTCCTCCAAGCAGAGCAGGATCTCCATCCATGTTTTTTCCCTCCTCTCCTTCATGTTGCCCCAAAAGGCCTTTCTGTTTTAGGGAAGCTTTCTCCTCCTGCAAATGAGCTTCAAGATTTCAGTGAAACCAGCACAGGGTGCAGAGAAGCTGTGGCTGCCCCGTCCCTGGAAGCGTCCAAGGCAAAGCAGGAACAACCAGATTTAGTGGGAAGTGGGAAGGGGGTTGGGAGGAGATGATCTTCCAGTTCCCTTCCACCCCAAACCGTCCTGGGATTCTGTGATTGATCTTTCCAGTCATCGAAATAAAGAACCAAACGGCGAGCCCTTCCAGGTGAGCTGCCACACCTTGGTCCCTTCCGGCCAAAGAGGTTTCCTGAAGCCTTTGCTTCTGAAGAAGGAGGAAAAATAATGGTGGAAACAACAACAACAACAACAGAGGTCCAGCTATCAGCGTGGAAAATTTCAGCATCTCCAGCTCCTAGAATTAATAAAGCCCAAGTTTTTACGCTTGTCATCTCCAAATGACTGCGGGCAGCTGCAGAGGATGAGATCAGCCCGTGCTGCTGTGCCCGGGGGAGCTGCAGACCCACATTCCAGGGTGGAAAATGGCCCTTCCCACTCCATTCCCATTCCCTGTGCAGCCATCCCACCGCACAGCGTTTCAGCCCCAGACAAGCCCCGGGGCACACGGGATGCTCGTGGCAAAGCCTCCAGCTCCCCAGGCTGGGAGCTGCCCCTGGGATTTGCAGTCTGAACACTCCAAAAAACCCAACCGGGGCAACAGCAGGCGGAATGCAGGAGCTGTAGCTCCAGTCGCCGGGAATGCCACAGTTCCCGAGCTCTGCTTTGCTCCATGGCTCTACAGACCTTCCTCCCTCCAGGCTGAACGGCAAAAATCCCTGCTAGGACAGCCTGAAAAATGTCCATCGAGCCGTTTTTCCAAGGGAAGACTGTGCTTTCATTGAACTGGAAAAAGCTCACCAAAAGCATCTGATTTCCTTGAAAGTGTTGGACTTGTTTTACTGGAAAATAAAATGACCAAAACCTGAACATTGAGAAATACCACTTTGAGCAGTGAGTGACAATAAAGTTGTGGTCACTGATCCGTTATTTTTATTGCCCAACAAGTGTTAACACTTCCCTTTCTCCCCTGGCCACATCACAAAGGAATATTTTTCCTGGACAGGCAGCACTTTGACTTCGCATTCAGGCATCAGACACCCAAGATCGTGGTTGTCATCAGCCTGGCCAAGGATCCAAGTGCAATCCTCGAGCGTGGCTGTGTCCCTGAGACCCTGAGCAGAGTGTCCGAGGCCAGTCTGTCCCCACAGGACATTTCAGCAGTTGTGCTCTGCAAGGCAGTGAGGGAGGGAACACCCCTCAGAACAGGCAGCTCTTTGAAGCTTCCTTAAAGCTTCCTCGGGTGCATCCCACACCTTCAACCCTTCCTCGGGTGCATCCCACACCTTTAACCCTTCCTCAGGTGTATCCCACACCTTTAACCCTTCCTTGGGTGCATCCCACACCTTTAACCCTTCCTTGGGTGCATCCCACACCTTTAACCCTTCCTTGGGTGTATCCCACACCTTTAACCCTTCCTTGGGTGTATCCCACACCTTCAACCCTTCCTTGGGTGCATCCCACACCTTCTGCCCGCAGATGGGACAGAAAACAGCTCAGGTCCCTGCAAAGGAGGGAGGACAAGGCCTCCGTGCCTCCAGAGACAGCACTCCCCTCCTGCTCCCCAGCTCCTTTGCTCTCACCTCCACTGACCCACCACAGAATATAAACACAAGACCCTCCTCCAAATCCCCTTCTCCTTCTCTCTTGGGAGACAGGAGTCTCTCTTTACTAAGACTGACTCAACCACCCACATTTGCAGGGTTAATGGCCTAAAGCTTTAGATTTAGCTGTTCCGAAAAGCAATTTCCATCTCCCCGTGCTGCCCCAACTCAAGCAGCCCTTTGGTCTCTGCTGAATAATTCATGGCGTTTCCCAAGGTTGTTGTTTTTCTTTTTTCCTGCGAAGGCAGGCTATGAATACACCTGCTTGTTCTTGATTTTGCTAATGAATAATCCTGAATTATCCATGAAATGCTAAATGGCACCATGATCTCATCAGGCATTAACCATGCATGAGACAAGCTTAGCAACCAGGCACAACACAGCAGCCCAAGCTGGAGACCACTGCAGACAGGGATGGACTTTCCAAGTACTTAACAGGGCAGGAAACAGGAATGTCTTTCCTGGAGATAAGGACATCAGCACCAGGAGAGATCAAAGAGGCTGGGATGGGGCTGGGGCTGGGGCTGTGGTGCTTCGGGGTTTCACTCCCACCCTGACAAGCTTCATCAGACTTGCTTAAATCCTATTTTTCTCTTTCTTTCTTACTTTTTTCTTTCTTCTTCCTGCTGTTTGTCTCCTCTTCCCCCTCTCTGGGCTTGTCTGCTGCAGTAGAAGCATCTGCAAGGGCAAGACTAACACCTTCAGTCAATGTCTTTTCAAGGGCAGCATAAGCTGAAAAAGCCTCGATTTGAGGAAATTTTTTAGTTGAGAGTCAACTATCAGCAAATTCTGATCACTGGCCTAGGGGTGATGAGAAAAAAAAGCAACTAAATACCTTTATTTTCCCTTCCCCTCCCCTATTCCAAAGGAAAAACAGCCCAAGAGGAATCTGGGGAGGGTCGGTGTGGTAGGGACTGGTTTTTGCACGGAGCTGTGCTGGAGCTGGGGTGGGAGCAGGGAGCTGGGGGTGCAGGACTCACCAGTGAGAAACTCACCCGCTCCAAAACCCACCCAGCATCCCTGAGAGGGGGTGCCCCCGTCCCTGCCGACTTCCTCCAGAGCAAGAGGTGAGTGAGATGCTCAACTTACACTTCCATGGAATCCTGGAATGGTTTGGACTGGAAGGGACATTAAAGATCATCCAGTCCCACCCCTGCCATGGGCAGGGACACCTTCCACTGTCCCAGGCTGCTCCAAGCCCCGTCCAACCTGGCCTTGGACACTGCCAGGGATCCAGGGGCAGCCACAGCTGCTCTGGGCACCCTGTGCCAGGGCCTGCCCACCCTCCCAGGGAACAATTCCTTCCCAATATCCCACCTAACCCACTCTCTGTAAGCTTGACGCCATTCCTCCTTGTCCTGTCTCTCCAGGCCCTTGGAAAGAGTCTCTCTTTATCTTCCTTGCTGGCTCCTTCAGGCCCTGGAAGGCCACAACTGGATCACTCTGCAGCTTCTCCTCTCCAGGCTGAACAATCCCAGCTCTCCCAGCAGAGCTGCTCCATCCCTCTGACCATCCTGGTGCCTCCTCTGGACCCTCCCTGTGCTGGGAAGCAGCTCTGCAGTATTGGGCAAAGCCACGGCACTGGGGAAACTGAGGCATGGAGGGAGTCAGACTTGCCCAACCCAGCAGCAAACCCTGCAGCAAGGCCAGGTGCTTCAGCTGCAATAACCCGAGGCTGCATTTAACCAGAACCCCCTTTCTCCCCTGCGCTCCAGGAGCCTGGTGCGCTTCATTCCCTTCCTGATCAAAGTGAGCTGTGAGACGGGGAAGGTTTACAGTTATCTAATCATCAGCTCTGCAGCCCCTAGACACGCTGGAGCCAAAGGTTTGAGTCCCACCAGGATCCACAGCGTTGTTTTGCTTCAGGAAGTTCCCTTCTGAGGAGAGATGCAAACCCCAGCTCTGCGCTGGGGAGATGTTTCCTCAGAGGGATCAGAGAGGTACAAAAGTGCAGCCTGGCCCTGAGTTATGTTCTCCTACACTCTTTGAGGTCCACAGCCTCCACCTTCTGCTCAGCCATCCTTATTGTCCAGGTCTGGATTCTGCAAATGTTTGCAGGGGAAGAGGCTGCTGATCTGACATTTCAGCAGGTCCTGATCCTGATGTCCCAAGCTCCATGTGCTGACTCAGGGCCTTGCACAACACTTCTCGATCGGGAAGAAATGCAGTGATTCATGCTAAAGAAAACACTTCTGGAAGCTGTCATGAGAAAGTGACTGCATGAAGAAGGACTTTGAGTACCTTCTCCAGCGCAGCCTTACTCAAGTTGACCCCACCAGGAAACCCTTGGACATATCCTGCACTTTCTGAGCTAGGAATGAAATCCCATTTACAGCCGTGCTGACAAATTCCCAGGAAATGCAGAAAGCTGGAGCAGCTCTCCCTGCAGTGAGCATGGCCCCAAAGGCACAAGAATGCTCATGAAGACCCACTCACGAACCAGACATCCTCCTTTCCCATTATTCTGGTGCCTGAGCTCATGGAGATACCTAAGGTGAGACTCTGGGAGTGTTTTCACACTGTAGGACTTTGTCACACAGCCAGCCCCTGCCCTGGCACCCTCTGTGCCCCTCAGCAGGGCAGCAGCAGCTCTTTGTACAGACCTGGCCACTTCCCGACACCGAAACAGGGTTTCCAGGCTCAGGGTGAAACGAGGAAGCGGCTGGAAATCCCCCTTTCTCCTACCTGCTCCCTCTTCAGAGCAGGGAGAAGGATTTTGTGGTATTTGCACAGCACCCTCACAGGGGCTTTGATGCCTTTGAAGCCTCCAGCTGCTACTTCAGAGCCTCACTGAGCTCCCATGGATCCGGAATACAGTGGAAGGGGGAAAACCCAGCCACCAGGATGCTTTTCAGTTTGAACTCCTCGTCCTTCCCATCAAACACTGAAATATTGGGCAGAAACATCTCATAAGTTCCAGCCAATTCAGAGCAACACTTGGTACTAAAACACAACCAGCTTCTCCGTGAAGTGGAATATTCAGGGAACCAGCTCAACAAATCCTTATTGCTGGATCCTGTTCACCCCTGGCAAGGAGCTGACAAATTCAGGGAGGAATGTGGTTCATTTTGTCCTGACAGATGTCAGAAGGAACAGACAGAGCCCCTTCACTGCCCAAATCTCATCTCACAGCATCATCACTGATTTCAAAGTGTCCTCTGAGCTGGCAGAGCAATCAGAGTCGGACCTGAGCTTGGACACGTGTGTGTGACACATGTTGGGCTGGCTCAGCTCAACTTAACAATTCTAATCCCAAGTACAGTTTGTATTTCAAACACTGGAGACACAGTCACCCAATTAAAGCGAGGAGAGGGAACTGGGAATGATGTGAATTCTCGAAAGCAAATGGAAAAAAAATAGCAGGAGAGTAAATGAAGCAACAAAATGCAGCTGGTAAGGGAGGCTGGAAGAGGGCAGCAAGGGCTGGCAAGGGATACAGCTGGGCTTGGGAGGGCTGTGAGGCAGCAGGAGAGGAGCAGAGGGAGTTCAAGGGGTCCAGGTCAGAGGGATGCAATAAGTGGATTTAAGGGAACAGAGCTGATGCAAGTCCCATGCTTTGGGCTCAGGGAAGGTCTGATTCAGACCAACGTGGAGTCATTTCCCAGGTTACCCTGAGGTCTCTGGAAGCAGAGACCAGCAGTCCTGGCCTGCCTTTCTGTGAAGGGATACTGGGCACAGTCGGGACTCAGGAGAGGTCTGAGTTTACCTGCATTGGCCCATGTCCAACGTCAGCTCTGTCACAGCCTTGGAGACACAACCCAGCCCTGTGCACAGCCAGGGAGGTGCATTCATGGGCTGGATATTCCTGGGGAGGACCAGAGCTGATGGTTGCAGGCTTGAAAACCAGTTTGCAAGAGCCAGCTGTGCCAGGAAGGCAGCACAGAAAAACCCAGCTAAGAATGCAAATTGCAGAGCGGAGCAGCCACTGGGAGGATGCAGGGGTGGTAAAACTGCAGCGGGGCAGGATCCACTAAATAGCTTTCCAACGGCTTTGGAGTTTGTTGTAGGCTGGCCTGAGACTTTTCCAGCCAAACCCCTGTGCTTAATGCACTTTGGATATTTGTGCCTGGGTGTTATTGTTGTTGTACCACGGTTTTATCATCAACTAGCAAGGAGTGGGACTCCTTTGTGGCATCCCTCGCCCCTGCCTGCTCGCTCGGGTCCCAAAGCAACGCGTGGTCCTTGGATTGTTTTCCGAGCTCACTAAATGCAAGGACAGCATGAGAGGCACCCGATCCCAGACTTCCAACCCAATTCCACAGACACGCAGCCCTGGGCATGCAATCCATCCCCACGATTTCGGGGGGCAGGGGTTAAGCAGCTGCAGACAAATCGAGTGCTGCAGTTTATCGGAGCATTCCGGGAGCTGCAGCTCCCACGGGGAATCAGAGCAGCATGGAAAAGGCTGTCTCCATGCGGTGCCCACCCACGGGGACCCACGGGCGAGCTCGGGACACGAACGCTGTTCTGCAGCGCGCTGCCAGGCGGGAGGAGGGAGGGAAGCTCCCTTCTTGGGATGCTGCAGGGGAACCGAGGGGAGCAGGCACAGTTCCACTCCGTGGGCAGGACAGCAGGGCTGAAACCTCTCCCTCTTCCCAAAGTCCTGCTGCAAGCAAGGCTTAGGCAGCACTGCAGAAAGCTCCAGCAGCTTTCTTACCCTGCACCAACCTCCCTCACTGGAACCGTGGCTGCGCCTCCACTGCATCCCTCCTCCCAAGGGTGCTCCAGCACTGAAACCAGCTCCCAGATCCCAGGGCAGGAGCAGGCTTCAGGGAATTCATCTTCCCCCCCACCCCCACCCCCACTGGCTTGCAAGGGGCCTTAAAAATGCCAAATTCCAGTATGTTCCATTACACCATATAACCTCAGTTTAAGGTTCCCAAGCATGCCTTTAATTTAAGCTTAATAAAGCTGTTATTGTCCACTCATTAATGACTGCTTATTAAAACCATATTTATTGCGTGTGGTGCTGAGAGATCTCGCAGAGAGCCCGAGGCAGCAATCCCTCCCTGCAGCCCGTGGTGTTTAACGAGGGATCCATGTGGACGGGGCCGGGAATTCCCAGCAAACCTGTTCCTAATAAGCACTTGTCTCAGCTGAGGTGCTGTGCACGTACCTGTGGGTGCAGCCACACCAGATGCAAATGAAATGCAGATTTAGGAGCTGTGTTTTCACAGCTTTAGTGCTGCTTTGGGACAGGATGAGAACACATCACGGTGTGACACCTAACAAAAAATAAAATCAGGGTTATATTAACTAATAACGGTTCTAGAGATATTTAGTGGGGGTGGTGGGCAGCATCCAGACCCTCCTGCATCCTCCCTGCTGCCCAGCACTGCCCCCAGATCAAACACTGGGACCATGGGCCTGACAATTAATCTTATCTTGAGGCTGACAGACTTGCTGAGATCCAGAGACTATATCAATACCAGAAGAAAAGCCCTGTGCAAACACCAGGCCCTTGGTTTCCCAGAGCCCAAGGATAAGAAATGACCTGATATTGGTGTGAGCCAAGCTGGCATCGCTCAGTTTTATGAACAGGACTGGCAGGAAGCAAAAGCCTTCTGCGTCCCAGAAACTGCATTTTCAATGCCATGTCCATAGCCTGGAGCCTCCTGATTTGGGTGCTGTAATCCCAATTACTGAAATATTAAGAGTCTTGGTCATGCTGCAGATAGGGAAGGTAGATGGAGAAGAGGGAAGGTGGGGTTATCAGGAATCTGCCAGCAAAGGCACCTTGCCTTGGCACCCATCCTCTGCTCCTCAAAGGGGAACCAGCCCCCCGCAGAACTGCCTGGGATGGGGACTCGCAGTGAATTTAGCGAGCACTCAGTGCCTGGGATGCTTTGGGATCCCCAGCCACACCAGTCACCAGCTCATGGTGTGAGAGGGACGTGTGTCCCTCTTTGGGATCCTTTGCCCTACCAAATAATGATGTCTCGGATGCACAAACGATCGACCCTCCCAGCTCACTCACCCAGGTTCGTTTGCTGAGCTCCGTGAGCCTCTCTGGGTCTTACACAGGGGGCTTTTTTACCTCTGGCTTTTGGAACATTCAAAAACATCCCCCCACCCTTCTCATTCCTCATTTTCCCTCCGAGCAGCTTAGCCAGAAGTTGGGGGCAGGAGGGGGAACACTGCCAGAAAAGCTCCTAACAACCCTCTTTGGAGACAGGGTTTATACGCTCAGCTGTCCCTTGTAAACTAAGCCCCGTGTGAGATTTTTTTTCCCCAAACCTTTCAATCCCCTTCCTTGCCCTCACCCCTCCTGCTTTGCTCATGCTGCAAAAATGCAGGAAAAAAAATACTTGGGTACAAGAATGTCCTTTTGTGCTGCAGGAGAGAGGGGGCAAGAGGAAAATATAACAACCCAGGCTGCAAAGGGGCAGCGGGGAAGCATCAGCATTGCCTCGGCTGTCCTTTCCTGGAGGGCTCCAGCAGGATTTTGCAGATGGGGAAAGGTCCCTCCTCCAGACCCAGGTGCCCCAGACCACAGCGTGGCTAAAAACCAGCATGGCAACATCAGCCCCACGATGTGTGAGTGGAAGTGACAGCACGGAGAGGCTGTGCCGGGATTGTTTTCCTCAAGTCCGTGGGCTGGGGAGGTTCAGATGTTGCCTGAGCAGACAAGGTCAAGGCCTACACACGGAGCAATCCTTGGTGGGCACTACTGATCCTGGAATGGAGCAGGAAAGGGGAGTCCCATGCGAGGTGGGAGATGCTTTTCCATGGAAGCACGGTGTTACCTGGGTGGGATCTCGCTCATTTCAGCTGGAGAAGGAACTCATCCTGCTGGCATCCCCCTCCAAGGCCCTCGGTGTGCACAGCTCCGGCCCCTGCAGGACCTGACGTGGCCCAAATCCTTTGGAAAAGGGAAAACCTGAGCACTTTCTGGCTTGGAGCAGGATTAAAAAACCCCAGCAAGCAGGATTTGCTCTGCTGTGGTGACAATGGATGTGTCAGCACAGCGAGGCTCCAGGGCGAAGGATTCCCGCCTCCGACTGGGACAGGACCACAGTGCAGGAAAGAGGGTCCTGGAAAAGCGTGTCCCTGCTGAGCAGATGCGTGTTCTCTGCGTGCCTGGGAGAAGAAACTCCAGCTAATCCAAGAAGCCAGGGAGCTGTCCCCTCCAGGAGGGAAGGAGCGCGGGGCACGGCAGCGGGTGCCCGGAGGCTGGCAGCAGCGGGCGTTACTCAGAGCAGCCTCAGCACAGCCCCGGGATGAGCTCAGGAGCAGCTCAGGGCCGGGTGATGCTGTCCCTGGAGCCATCACGTCATGGGAAGGTGTAGGTGCTAAAAAGCTGGAAGCAGAGAAATTCTTCAGCCTGTTCTCACTATTCTGTGAGCAGACTGTCTGTCCTATGTAAACTATTTTAAACAAGGTCACAGTTCCATAAACTTCTTGCACCCACAGGCTGCTTTGCAAGATTGTTGTGGCTTTGACTTTAAAAATATTTTAGAATAAGTATCTTAAGACTTGGCCAATCCTCTCAAGGGGTGGATGGCCGAGGCACCAATTACCTGTTGCCACTCAACACACTTTTGCCATCTATCCTATAAAAGTAGTCAGAAAAATTATTAAAAAAGAAGCTTCGGCTTCCACTTGTTCATGAGCCTGGACTCTGTCGTTTTCTTTATGCGCCTCGGACGTAACAGCGACAGGAAGGCACTGCCACTGTCAGAGCAGCTGGGAGCCGCCAGGCCGGGGTCCCGGCTCGCCGACACCCGTGATGGACGAGCAGCGCGGCCTGGGCCCCGCGCCCGGCGGTTCCGCTCCCTGAGTTAATGGAAATGGCACACACACGGAGCTGGCCCCTGCCCAAAGACACTCCTGCCTCGCAGAGGGAGCTGCCCCTCACGGCGCTCTGCTCCGCAGGCGGAGGCACCGCAGGGAAGAAGGAGCCAGGAGCCGCTCCCAGGCGCAGCACATGGCGGGGAGCACCTGCCTGATGTCCTCGTGCAGGCTGCGTAAGGAGGGGGCCCGAAAGGAACTGGCCACACCCTGCATTCCAAAAAGGCTCTTTTCCAAAATGAGTGTGCAAGGAGGAGCCCAGGGGTCCCCATTGTTGGGGTGCGCTGGGTGGTGGTAGAGAGACGGGCCCTGAGGATCAGAGAGAGGGGCTCTGTCCTGGGCCCGGAGGTGACCCTGGGAGTGCATCCAGGTCACCGGGGATGGACTGAGAGAGGATTGTGTGTTTATGGACAGACTGGGCCTGTGAGAAGTGTTCATTGCAGTTTGTGGCCTTATAGGCCATTGTTTGCCTGTTACCATAATGGGTGAAATCTGTGCAGTGCCCCAGGTGATTGGGGGCACTGTGGGGAACATCTTTCCTGTTTATAGGATGTGATATCCTGTTGGGTGCTGGTGTTTAAGGAATTCTAACTTCACAATAAAGGGCCTTTGCATTTTCCATCTGATGAGCAAGGTCCTTGCCCACGTGTCAGTGCTGCACCCATCCTTTAGGCACGAGGTGCAAAAGCAGCAGGACTCATCCCTTCCCCAGCTGTGCTGCACCGAGGTGCTGACCAAGAGGTAAAATCCATTAACGTTCAGGAGGCAGGAGAGGGTGAGGTTGGATATCAGGAAAAAGTTCTCCCCCCAGAGGGTGCTGGGCACTGCCCAGGCTCTCCAGGGAATGGGCACGGCCCCGAGGCTGCCAGAGCTCCAGGAGCGCTTGGACAGCGCTGCCAGGGGTGCCCAGGGTGGGATTGTTGGGGGGTCTGTGCAGGGCATGGGGCTGGACTGGATGATCCTGGTGGTCCTTCCCAGCTGAGGAGATTCTGTGACTCCATGAACATCCCATGAATTCCAGGTAACATTCAAGACAGGAGAGGTCAGAAGAGTTCTGCTCTCAGAGCCCTGACAGCTCGCTGGTGCCTGTGGCTGTTTTCAAACCCCGTGCAGTGCACGGGCCTTCCATCCCTTTACAGAGTCCAAACCCGAGGAGGGCCTTGTTTTTATTAAAATGTTTTACATCTTTTATAACCTCCCTGCCAGCTGGACGGCTGCACTCTCAGGGCAATTACGTGCATCATCCAAACATCATCTAAAATGAAAGGACTTCATTTAATTAGGTTATTTAAATGACACGTTTGATGGAAAAAGCCAAGCAGACTTAGCAGGATATTTAATAATCACGTTCGTTTGCATGAGCACAAAACATTATCTGAGAGCCTTGGAAATGAAGGGCAAAATTTCTGGTGACTTCAGAGGCTGTGGACCAGATGTTGGCAAAGAAAGGATCAGAGGGATGACACAGGAGCTGCCACCTGGAGAGAGGGGCACCGCTGCCATGCTGGAGGCTTCTGAAGGGAATTCTCCCTTTGGTCACAAGCCTGTGGTTTTTTCTCTCCTACAAAAATAGTCCTGCCCACAAGTCAAAACTGTTTTTTCCTCCTGCTTTTCTCCTGATTTCCTCTATGTGGAAAAGAAAGCACAAAGATGTTTCAAAAATGGAAAATACTTTCCCTTCAGCAAACCAAACCTCAAAGCACATCTGCAGCTGAAAAACAAGAAAACTGGGCTTTTGTACCAGACCCAAGAGGTGCAGTTCCGATTCTTTCAACTCCTTACTCCCAAATTTGAGAAGTCTAAACCTAAGTGGAGATTTTAAGCCTATTTTAGAGGCATGACTCTAAAAACAGGCAATACTTGCAATTTCATTGCCATCTAAAATGCACGCACTGCAGGTGCCAGAGGCAGAGGAGGCACAGGGTGGAAGGTGCAGCCTCAGGCATCACACCAAGCACCACAGCACTAAAAAAACCCGACAAAACCCAACCAAACAACCACAACAGAAAACCAACCCCAAACCCACCTCAAAAGCAAGCTCTCCCTCCACTTTGCACGGACAAGCTGCATTTAACCTTTCCAGATGGTGCTATCTCCATTCTGCTGGGACACACAGAGCTGAGGCAGCTTCTCCTCCTGCGCAGCCAGCCATCAGTGCTGAGAGTTAAAAGCTGATTCCCAAATGCCACTTTCAGCATTTTCCCTACTGAAACACGGAACAGCAAATACAACAGGTGAAAAAAAGACAATACAGAGAGCTGTCCTTGGGAAGCAGATGGGAAAGGCACATCTGTCAGACTTAAATGAGGAGTCGCTGGGAAATTTTTAGATTTCACTGGCTGCATAAAGGGTTTTGAAACAGCTTTTTCCATAGTTTCTCAGGAAGAATGAGACATGGACCTTTCATGCTTTCCTAGATGCAACTCCAAGTTGTCCCTATGAGTGATGCAGTGCCTAGAACTCCGAGCACTGGCCACGACTGTTCCCAGCACCAGGCATCCTCTGTGAAACCCCTCTCCTGCAGCCCTGTGCCCAGGCCAGGGAGCATTACAAGGAGCAGCTCCGTGGCTTTTCCCTCTGCCCCTTCCAGCCCAGGAAGTGGCCAAAAATGTCAGCCAGTGAGTCACCAGCACTGGAAAGGCTCGTGCTGCCGAGCCCAGCTCTTGGCTCTTCCATGACACCAGCACTTGGCCCTCGGCCCTCGCTCTCCCTTTAAACTGTGGATCTGTAACCCCGTCCTCCACAGAGCTCTCCTCGTGTCTCACACACACTTCTTGGTCCCCAACACTTCAGGACAAAGCAGTCCCTGAGGCTGAGGGAATAAAAGCAGAGGTGCCTCCTGAGCTGCAGGAGCTGGTCTTAAATCCTGACACTTCTTGAGACATGGAAAGCTTTGGAGGGGAAAAAGCTTTTGCTCATCAGGAAGGTAGCAGGGAGAGTAATTCCCTGGGAATTTCCTGGCCGTGGGCAGCCTACAGCTGTGAGAACAGCCTTTAAAAGAGGTAGGGAAGGCGGGGTGGGGTGCAGGAGGCAGTGAGAGCAAGTGAAAGGGAGAATATTGCACACAGGTAATCCACGTGGGAAGGGAAGGGAAGGGAAGGGAAGGCACAGTGAGCCCAGACTCCTGGGATGGAAACAGCTCCAGGATTTGCCTCCACAGGGGTGCCTTTTGGCACCTGATGGCTGNGGAAGGGAAGGGAAGGGAGGCACAGTGAGCCCAGACTCCTGGGATGGAAACAGCTCCAGGATTTGCCTCCACAGGGGTGCCTTTTGGCACCTGATGGCTGCTGGGGTCGGACTGGGAGCACAGCTCGGTGTGAATGGCAGTGACATTGGGACTCCAGGCTCACCACCCTCCCTGTATGAAGAGTTCAGATCCTCACCAGCACACCTTTCAGTAATAACAACTTTCATTACGAGGCCTATAGTGACAGGACAAGGGGCAATGGCCTTAAAATGAAGGAGGGGAGGTTTAGATTAGAGATTAGGAAGAAATTCTTCCTTGTGAGAGTGGGGAGGCCCTGGCACAGGTTGCCCTGAGAGGCTGTGGACTCCGCACCCCTGGAATTGCTCAAGGCCAGGTTGGATGGGGCTTGGAGCAGCCTGGGATAATTGAAGGTGTTACAGCAGGGGCTGCAACGAGATGAGCTTTAAGGCCCTTCCCAACCCAAACTATTCTGAGATTCCATGATCATCCTTTAGCACGACTATCCTGATCTGATTCTCAACCCCACCTCACCCCACCCACCTCCTGCAGTTTCTAAACCCCCTCCCTACCAAGACAACGATTCCCCAACTCCAGCTGTGCAGGATTTCGCTTCAGCCCTGGCAGCACATCTGCGGGAGCTCAGCACGATCGGTGAGGCCTGTGCTTCACACGCAGCACAGCTCCAAGCACAGAGAAAGAGCTTCCAGCGGGTTCAGGCGAGTCCAACGCACCACTTCCAACCCCAGCGAAACCTGTCCGTGGCTTGGACCTGCAGTGCAGGCACTTGGGGAGGTCTGTGGGGAGGAAAAGAGCCCTGGAAAAAAAATGAAAGTCTGAGAAATTTACTGAGCTTGGCTTGGTATGTGCTTGTGCATCAGAGCTGGGTAAATGAAGATCTCAGAAAAAGCTTGGTTTGGCTCAAGCCAGAACAAACTTTTTCCAAAAATGAATAAAGAAACTGAAAACCAGATCCCCAAATAGCTTCAGTCCTTTTCCTGCTGTTTCCAGAACGCCACTTCTTCTGGTGAATTAACTTTTTGGACCTCCTACAATGAAACAGCCACTTCCAAATACAAACAGGGCAACCCGGAGCACGTTCAAATAAACACTCTCCTTGTGTATGTTTGAACCTTTCATCATGCACTAAGTTTCCTGTAGGACTTGTTTGTATTTGTAAACTCTGAGATAAAGGTGCTCTGAGAGTTTACTGCCATGTAACTTCTCACACCCAAATAAACTGCAGCACAAATCCCACCCAGATTTACCTTTCCCTCTAATTTCATACTTGAATTTCCTCCTGCCCTAAACCAACAACAACAAAGCCAACGGAGAAAGTTGAACACAAACAACCTCATTCACTTGATTCCAGGCTGCAAAAAGCTCAAGGATTCAATCTAGAAATCCAGCCAGAGGATTCCAAACATGGTTGTGGGATTGGCAGCAGCAAGAGATTAATCACTTTTAATGATACTTAACATTCCCACCCCAAATTAATTTAGGTCTTCACGAACCATTTGATTTCAAAATGGGTGAAGAAAACTGGCAGCAAAATGCACCACAAAAATGGGACTGCTGGGACCAGTGCAACCCTGAGCGTGATCCCTGCTTCCTCACGTGGTTCAGAACACGCAGGCAGACATCTGGAACATGGTTTTGAGGTGGAAAAAAATCCCCCAAAATCACCAAATGGAGACGAGAGAAGGCAAAGTGTGTCCGTTTCTCTCCACACAGTGGAGTAACAGACAGTGTGAGATGCACCAGGGAGGAAGCACATCAAGGTCTCCGAAGCTTTCAGTCCAGCATCCCCTGAAAACGCAGACGTGACCAAAAGCATCCCCAAAGTTGTACCCAGTTATCATTTTGCCTCTCAGCAACAAAACAGGGAACTTGGATTTTTCATCTGACAAGTGGCCCAAGACACACGACATGTGCAGAACAATTTCTCACCACAGAGGATGTGATTTCCGTTATTTCCACCCCACCCAGGCTCCTACCAGATGGTTTTTGGGGAAAAACTCATGGGGTGCAGGCAATGACAGCCTTCCTGAGCAAAAGGGGTGCTGAATCTCCTCCTGCAATGGGCTCCCTCCTTTCTGTTCAATAATGGAACAAGCGAAAAGAACACAGGGAGAAACAATAACCATGTTCCTTCAAAAAACTCCTCAAAGAGTTTTCTTGCGAACTGTATGTCCAGAAAATCATCTGTGTGGGCTTATTTTATCAAAACCATCCCACTTCCTATGCCAATAATGGGCCATTATCCATTTAATGATATTTCTGGCTTGCAACTTGATGTCTTGCCCGTGTTTCTTTGCACTGGAGTAAAATAATGTCTTGTCTGTGAGGAACCACTCAGATAATCTGAATTTTCCAGTTTCAGAGACTGGTGGGTTTTTTATCCCTTTTCTTCACAATTGCTTGTTGACTGGTTTAGGAAAACATCCCTGCCCTCAGTTATCTCCTCTCTCCAGCAAAGCGAACTCCAATGAAATCCCGATATTCCACATCCCGGGCAAGTCTCCATGAACTGCGGCAGAAGCCACAGGCACAGAAACCCATCCAGCCCTGCACACCTGCAGGTATTTCAGAAGCCTGTCAGAGCAAGGAATAAAACCAGGGCCTTATCACATTCCCAGAGTGGTTTGCAAACACCTTGAACCAGGCTGAATCCAAACCCTGTCTCAAGAGACCACTTCCTTCCCCTTGGATGCACAAACCAAGAGTAACTTCCCACAGATCAGGGCTACAGTAATGCAGGACTGAACAGGGAGAGGGGAGATGTGCCCTGCTGCGTCCCTGCCCTGGGAGTTCTTTTCTGACCACTTCAGCTCCAAGATGCAGCTCTGCAATTGAGTTCCACTGGTTTGCAGCAGCAAACAGCTTTTATTAACGGCACTGGAACCACCTCTGCACTGCTGCTGCTTTTGCTGGTGATTCCTTGGTGCCTGGGAGCTGCTGACACTGCATTTCCCTGTGGAGGGCTGGGAGCCCTTGGCACGCCCTGGGAGGAGAGAGGCCTGAGGGCAGAAGGACTCACACCAGAGCTAAGCAACCTACCTCAGGTTATGGTGACCAAGTGAACACCCCCAGCACGCCTTGCTTCCTTATGGCAATACCTTGTACCCAGCTGGCTGACTGGTTCCTACCCCAGCCCCTGCCTTTCCCGTAAAAAGACCCCTGTTTCTCCCCCTGGATAGGGAGTTCTCGTCCCTGGCCTCCCCTTCACAGAGGCTGCTGGACAATAAAGGACATCTCTGTGGAGCTGCCATAGGAGGCTCCTGTCTCTCTGTCCCCGAGTTCTGCCGGGGTGATTTCACAAAGAGCTGAATCACAAGAGCTGGAATCACTTGGAGCTGGGAAATCACTCCAATTGCTGACATCACCTGTCGCTCAGGGAAGTTGCTGAAGCCCCTGGAAAAGCCTTTCCCTGGCGGGACACTTTCCCTGGGAAGGCCGCAGCACACCGGGCTGTTCACCCCCGGCTCCCCGAAAACGACATTTCCCCTCTCGGGCTGTTTGATAATGTGATCCATCGACCCCCCTGATCCCCCTCAGCGCCTTTCCGTGCTCTCCCTGCTGACTGCAGTCCCTCCCATGGCCTCTGTAATTCTTCACCTCTGGGCATCAGCAACGCAGAGCCTTCCTCCGACTTCACCAAAGCCAAACTTGTCCTTGTCCAGCTGGGCCTGCCATCGGTTTTCTTTAATCCCACATCCTTGTTCTGCCGGGTGGGGATGAGGCAGAGGCTTCGCTGTGGGGCTGCAGTCGGGCTTCCCGCTCCTCTCCTTTCCTTAGGAAGCACCAAAAGCAGGGCCAGATTGTAAATTTCTCCTGATCGTTTTGAATTTGGAAGAAGGAAAAATGACTCCCCTTAGAATCCTGGTTTTTCTGCCTCAGTTTACAGTTGGAGGGAGAAGGAAGGGCCCTTGTGTTCATTTCACAGCTCTCCAGATGCAGTTCCAGTGCTACATGAAGTGAAAACAGATGAACTGAATCCATTAACCTCTTTGGGACACTGTCTCCAAACATGTTGGAAGTCAACATCCTCGAAGGAGCATCCGATTCCCTGGAAGGTGAGGTTATTCCTAATGAATCTCTCCAGGGGGGCTAGAAGAGGGAGGTGGAATTTGTGCACATGCAACTGAAAATCCTGGAGATGGCTTTTGGCTGCGCTGTGCTAATAAATAAGGACTAATTTTTGAGAGCATAACTCATGCTGGTGGGAGATAAGAAAGGAATGCGAGTTCCCTCCCAGAGCAGCCTAGGAGAGAGTTATCCTCCAGGATCAGAGCAGGAATCGAGTCAACAGCAGAGGCCAGTCGCCAATAATAAATCCAGCCTTGCAGAGCAGACCCCAAACTGCGGATTCCCACCCGTCAGGCAGCGGGAGAGCAGGAGAAGTGCCAAACTCTCCTCATGGAGCAAGAGTTTGGTGTTTGCAACACAAACTCACTTTAAACAGCAGGCCCCTTATCTCAGATCTGAGGGGAACGCCCTCCTCCAAGGGGAGACAACAGGAGACAGCACCAGTCCTCCCAGCAGCGGTGTCTGTGGCACTCCTGTTCAGGGAATCCTCAGGGAGGAGGGAGTCAGGTCCGAGTGGTTTCGAGCTGGAGGGTGTCCCAGGCAGCCCAACACTTCTCCACACCCAAGAGAAGCAAGCCTGGTTCCCTCTGCTCCTGCTCCGCCTGCTCCTCATTTCCCAAGGGATGGAGGCTCAGCCAGCACCTCAGGAGTAACAGGTCACCTGCATCATCCTATGGATTAAAAGTCCCCATCCCTGAACCTTCAGTTGTTTGGAAACCCTAGATAATGTGCATTGACCTTCTTGCCCTGTCCTTCACGCTCTGGCTGCCTGAATTTTCCTCTCTAACTTTCACCACAGGACGGTTTTCACCACAGGAAGGTTTTCACCACAGCTTCACAGAACTGTGAAATCATGGAGTGGTTTGGGGTGGAAGGGACCCTCCTGCCATGGGCAGGGACCCTGCGTGGCCGGTTTGTCCCACCTCATTCAGCTGTAACAAGGTGATGTCCCACACGTGGCTAAATCCTGTCCTGACACATCCACGTTCCCAGGATTAATCCTGTAAGGAGGAATTAATTGTCAGTTGGGAATCCTGACCTAAATTCTGTAACTCCAGCCTAAAACTTGGGAAATGCTTAGTGTCTATCCTGACCCTTCCAAATCTGAGTTTTAAAGGTCTCCTGATCCTGGGTACACACTCCAAAGGCTGCCAAATCCCTGGCTATAACAAAAGCCATTCTGCAGGACATTTCCCATTCCCTGTGCTTTTCCCCAGAGTTCCTGTTCCTGCTCTCTGGGGGCTGTGCACACATCTCCCTCTTCAGCTGTTCCAACACTTTTCTGGCAGCCAAGCCTTGCTGTAGCACCTTCCACTATCCCAGGCTGCTCCAGGCCCCATCCAACCTGGCCTCGAACACTCCCAGGGATGGGGCAGCCACAGCTTCTTGGGACACCCATCCCTCACACACCCTTTGGGCTCCCCATGGAGTGTCCTCCCAGTTTCAAACCCACCTTGTTAATTCCAGTGGGGCCGTGCCAGCACGGCTGAGGAGCCAGCGCAGGCTGTTACGTGGTGTCCAGCGCCTCCAAAGCAATCCCTTCCAAAGCCCATTTTCCCTATTCACCAACCCATCATAAAAAACCTGCAAACACCCAGCACTAAAGAACTGCTGGGAACACACCGGGGTTTGTGGCGACAGAAGGGGCAGAGACATCACCAAATAGCTATGCAAAAAGCTCTATTTTTAAACCTCCACCTTGGCTACCTATTAACTCCTTTCCTCCTGGGAAGAGGCACAGAGATTCCTCAGTCTGCAGACAGCAACAGCCCCAATTCCTGTCTTTTAACCTTTACGATTTGTTTTCATCTCCAGGAGGGAGAACTGCACCCCCTGGACTCCATCTCCAGGCCCGGCTGTGTTGGTTTTGGACAGGCCCTGAGCTGTTTCATACTTGGCACTGGCAGGGGTTTGTTACAGCAGCTGCTCAGTAACAACACACCTGTAAGCAAAGCTGGGCCGGGGGCTGCGGGGGGACCGAGAGCTGGTTTAATTATCGCGGGGTGCCACGGCGATGCCGGCATGACCTCATGGTTTATTTTAGCCGGATGATCCATGCCACGAAGAGCCCATGTTTGCTCAGCTGCCTGCGCTCCCTCCAGGAGACCCGACTGACCCGCGGGCCCAGCCCCTGCTCCCAAGGTGGGCACCTGCAGGTAGGAACTGGAGCTGCTCACCCATCCTTAATGAAGTTGCATCTCTTCCCTGCTGGTGGATAATCAATTCTCCTCTTGGAAAGCTTCACTGAAAGCGGTTTGGGGTTTGGTTTGGCTTTGCAAGCTGATGAAAAGAATTTAATTCTCTCTTTTGGAAGTCTGTGCCTTCCTACAGCGAGCCAGGAAGCTACAAACCCAATGGCATCCACATAAAGACTGGGAAAACATCTCTGTGGCAAGCTGAGGGCTTGGGCAGGAAAATGTGAGCCACATTTACGTAATAATTATAACTCACACTCGCACAGAACCTTTCAGCAGGGGATTAAAAAGCACTTTGCGAACATTATCGACCGCAACTCTGCTGTGAGGTAGGTACGATTCCTCCTTTCTCTCCTGGACGAGCCAAGGCAGAGAGGTGATTTTCCAGCCCGTATTTTGAGAAGGCAGCCAGCACGTTTGGGGACTTCGGCGTTGGGATGCCGAACATGAAATCACAGGAGGTCTGGTGATCCCACTGCACTCAGTGCCTGTGTTTCAGAGGTGACAGCTGGGGTTGGGATGAGCGGAATCCTCACAAACCTGCTCCAAAATCATAGAATGTCCTGAGCTGGAAGGGACCCGCAGGGATCACAGAATCCCAGAATGGTTTGGGTGGGAAGGACCTTAAAGCTCATCTCGTTCCACCTTCCACCATCCCAGGTGGCTCCAAGCCCTGTCCAACCTGGCCTTGGACACTTCCAGGGATGGGGCTGCCACAGCTTCTCTGGAATCAAGTCCAAGTCCTATCCTGGCACAGGACAGCCCCAAAAATCCCACCACACACGTCTGTTTTGAGAAAGTCAGCTACGGGGCTCGTACACTCAAAAGCAGTGGCCACTTCCACAAATAAAAACCTACAATAAAAACTGAGATTAGAGTCCAGGAGTTGTAATTACCAAAGCTTTGGAATAATTGCACTATTTCAGCATAATTAATGTGCGAGCTAGGAGAAAAATAACATGGCTTTTATCACTCTTCATGCTTTAGGGAATAACCAGATGTACCATGGAGCACAGTTCATTCCATCCTCACTAATTTCTGAGTTTGCAAGGAAGATTAATAGATTTTTGCTCTCCCCACAAAATTTAACTACAGAATTGAAGGATACCAAGCCACCCTGGAGACAAGAAGAATTTGGGATCAGCTCACAATGCTGAGATCACCTCTTTCCTCTTCCCTTGCAAATAGGAGACAGTCAGGACAAGGGAGAAGCCAGGAGCTGCCAACACGAGAGGCAGGAGTTGTGACAACTCTCCCAAGCCATCCCCTGGAGCCACAGTCACACCACGGCACAGGGCTGGGAAAAGATCCATTACAGGCCCTGGAGAAGGAAACCTCGAGAGGCCACGGGAAATCCGACCTTTAGGAGGAGAGGAGAGGTGACCCTGAGCTGGCTGCAAGGCTTAACTCCCTAACCCTGCTCCCAGTGCAGACACGTACAGAGCTCGGTCACGCTGCCCACGTTTTAAAAGGACCATAAAACACATATTGCATTGGCAAGATAGTCAAAAGCACCCCCGGGATGAGTGCTCCGAACTGCTTAAAGAGGCTTTCCTTGAGTTGATTTTTACTTTTCGCTTGGGTTTGGTTTGCTTTGTGCTTGTCCAGTCCATCTGCAGCGCTGTGAGGTATGTGCATAAGCTCTGGGAGATTAAAGAGCTTCTATCCAAGTGCTCCACTGACAGAAACAGATCGCAGTGGACCAAAGGGATCAAATTCCAAAATAGCAGAGGATCTGTCTCCCAGTGACTGCCAGCACAGCGCGCGCTCCCGCATCCCTAAAGCCGTGCCTAAATCAAGGCATGGACTCCCAGCTCACTGTTGGGACCACTCCAGTCTCAGTGGTCTTCCCCAACCTCAGCCCAGCTGCCCCTCAGGCATGCATAGAAGCCTCAAAATGTGTCTGCATCCAGAGAAGTAACTGCATAAAAGTGACACCTCATCACCACAAACCTCTTCCCGCGTGCTCCTGGTGAGTCACATTCGCTGCGCTCGCCGAGCAGAAACACAAACACATGTTTTCACTCCTCTGACCAACACGGTGCCAGTGCAACTCGGGAAAAGCCCGGGAGGGTCTCCCTTAGCTCGTGTTGTCATCGCAAAACAACCAGCCCCGCAGTCCACATGGCAACAAAACACTCTCCTTCCCTCACAACACCCTCTGCGCTGACAAATGTCTTCTGCAGGTAGGGGGAGAGAGGCTCCAGGGTCCAGAAGGGGTTTTTTAAGATGAAGAATAGACTGATGAAAGAGCTTTTCATGATGTTCAGATGCTGGTGGTTGCAGCTTTTGGGGTTGCAAAGCTGCAGGTACTCACTAAGGCCTGGATGAATTTGCAGGCTCAGGGTGTCGCTGCTCTGGGCTTGGCGGTGTTACGGCATTAGGCTAAGCATGAATACCACGCAAAGAGGCCTGATTAGCTGTAGGAGCAGCTTTAATTGCCATCTGAGTGGGGAAACTGAGGCACGAGCTCACAATTAGCAGGCGCCGGGTGTAATTTAAGAGGAGCTGAGCGCTCGATGCACAGAAGCACCGAGTGATGTGAAGTTACAGTCCTGAAACTACACACAGGCGGTTCTGCTTGAGCAGAGGATGCAGCTGCTTCAGTTGAGGGGAAACAGAAACACAAGGAGCCTCACGGCCCACATCAGCTGACAAAGCCATGTTCTCCTGCTCTGTGATGGAATTAAACAAGCTCCAGTGCTTTCCCACATCAGAGAGTGGCTGGTTAATGGTATCAGAGACCAAACTGAGGTCCCCATCCCCTCAGTGACTTCAAAAGGGCTCTCTGGGTAAAGCACAGCAACAAAACACAGTTTTTGTAATAAAACACCTAATCCAGCCTTAATCTACACCCCAGCAAGCAGCCTGGCACACATGGCCTTGGGTGAAGCTGGGAGAGTGGTAAGAGAAACACACTCAGCTCGGGACTCGAGCAATCCAGGTGTTCTTAAACCTCTCTTTAACACAAAACCAAGGGCTGAGCCCAGACTTGCAGCAATGCAGGTATTCCAGATTGCAGCCTGTGTTCACACTGCAGGGTCACAGCCAAGCAGGTGAGATTCCCATCCCTGGCAGTGTCCGAGGCCAGGCTGGAAGGGGCTTGGAGCACCCTGGGATGGTGGAAGCTGTCCCTGCCCATGGCAGGGGGTGGAACAAGATGATCTTTAAGGTCTTTTCCAAGCCAAACCATTTCATGATTCTACAGTTCTGTGAGATACCCTCTGCTCGAGTTGAACTGAGTCACACGGGTTTAGTCATCACTAAAATGCATCCAAAGTGTCTGGTTCGCTCCTAAGATGGTTTCGTCTCATAGTGCCAGGAACGACAACATCCTGGCAAAAAGTCTTGAGAAAGAAGTTTTGCTTCAGCAAAATACTTTGGACTTGCAAAACCCGACAAAACAAGCCCAGTTCAGCCACAAGAACATCCCCAACTCTGCTGGAAACGAGCCTTCGAGTCTACCTAGAGCACCAGCACTGCAGCGTTCTGCAATAGCTTTGAACGAGCAGTACCTGACCTCACGGGGTGAGAGGAAACACCCCTGGTGCCCCCAAAACGTGGGGTGAAGGCCCCAAGCACAGTCCTGCCTTCCAGCTCCAGAGAGAGCATCACTGAAAAGCAAGTCAGAGCCGGGACCGGGCGGTTTTTCAGGCTGGGAAGGACTGCACTTGGAACCCAGGCACTCTTCTGACCCGCACTTCAGCACGTGTTTCCCTCCCTGAGTTTGCAGCCCTCCAGTTGCCACAGAGCGGGGTCACACAGCCCCTGAGCCCAGCCCAGCACAGGCACGGGTGTCTATTTGCAGCCCAGTCCAGCCAGAAATGGCACACAGGGCACAGCTCGGGTTAGGAGCAGCTGTTTCACAATGAAATGCAGTTCCAGGACAGCGGGTGGATTCTGCCAGGGAGAGCTTGTTTTGTGCTTTTTTTTTTTTTTATTTTTTTTTTTTTTTTCCCAAAACTAAGCTAAAGTAGAAAAATGTGTGATTTTTATTGCTGGTGAAAGGTGCTGGATTTGTACTCAAAGGAAGCCCCAGGATTGTGAAATGAGCTGGGGAGAACTCGTTGCCTGATCCGATCAAGTCTTGCAGTGTCCTGACTTTCTTCGCATCCACATCGCAGCAGCAAGAACTCAGAAACACCATTTCTGAGGATTCTCCATTAGCTTCTGACTGGAAATCAGAATATCTGACCTGAGAATCATCAAAGTTCAAATGTTCATATTCCTCCCCTAAGATTTTTCAGTAGAAAAACCTCAGTTTCCTACAGGAATTTTCAAGGACTGAAAAACATTTAACCAAAATCCCTCTAGAAGGGATTAGTAACCAGCATGGTAAGCAAACCTCAGCAGGGGTTGGATCTTAATTTTCCATCTGCAGATGAGGGACATGAGGAACAACTCACCCTTGGCTTAGATTGTTTTCCCACCTCTGGTGGTGTAAGGGTTGTGGGATTATCCCAGAAGCTCTTAACAAAAGCTGTCTGGCTTTAAACACCCACCACCCAGCTAGTAAAAGCACATCAGCTAATGCAGAATTTTGGAGAAATGGGAAAAAGAAAAGATATTTCTGCACTGACAGTGGTAGAGAAGATGCCTGAGAAGGAGGTGGGGTGAAGAAACTTTAAATCCAACTCCCCTTTAGCTGAAGCACCACTGACTTCACACTGAGCATTGGCAACAGCAGCTCCAGCTGACAGCTCCGACTGATCACAGAATCCTGGAATGGTTTGGGTGGGAAGGGACCTTAAAGCTCATCCAGTCCCACCCCAGCCATGGGCAGGGACACCTTCCACTGTCCCAGGCTGCTCCCAGCCCCAATGTCCAGCCTGGCCTTGGGCACTGCCAGGGGTCCAGGGGCAGCCACAGCTGCTCTGGGCACCCTGTGCCAGGGCCTGCCCACCCTCCCAGGGAACAATTCCTGCCCAATATCCCATCCATCCCTGCCCTCTGGCAGTGGGAAGCCATTCCCTGGGTCCTGTCCCTCCATGCCTTGTCCAAGATCTTGGCCTTGTACTTGCCCTTCTATCCCAGAGGGGAAGAACATCTCAGCAAAGAGGAATCCTGTTCTGTGGGAAAGAACACGAAATCGTTGTGCTGCTTTCAGCACCGACCCTGCACATCCCCATGGCAGGGTCTCCGTGGTGCCTCGTCCAACGCCCACCGCGTCACGCAGCGCACGGAGCCGGCCCCGGCATCCACGCTTTCAAAGCAAACACAAGGCTGGGGCTGCTTCACACCGTCAGACAATGTTCTCTCCGTCATTTTTCTTGGCCAGGGAAGGACTTGCACGCTTGATTAATTCTGTTTAGGGGAAAGGCAGCGAATTCCAGGCCACGGAGCTGTCGGGACATGGGGATGGAAACCATCACTGCTGAGCACGCGAGCGAGTCTTCTCCAGGGAAGCCCCCAGGACCGCTGAACCCTTCTCAAGGTGCAGCTGGTCGCACCAAAGCTTTGCTGTTACCCCACTGCTGTAAAAAACAGGGCTGGGAAAGAGCTCAGGCAGTGCTAGGACACAATCGTTCCAAAGAACTCCAACCACAAAATAACTTCCCCGATCATGTACAAAAACAATCATTTTGGAAAAGCCTCCTGTGAGTACATACACTCATTTACACTCTGTTGTTATTATTATACATGTTATTCTCCACTGGTGATGAAATCCATATGTCTGCTTTTCCCTTCGTTCTTTCTACATTACTATCTGAACCTTTGATTTATTTCCTGGCTTTCCAAATTGATTATTCAGAGCCATAGAAGAGGGAAAACATGATACTGGAGGCCCAGAGACAAAGTCATAAGCAAAAACAAAGGGGGAAAGAAAGAAAAAGCCCGCAGTGCCAAGTATCACACATCTGTAGTGTCTCTCAGCAGAGGTGGGGAAAAACACGGAGCTGTTCTCCGAAATGAAGCAGACAGGGATTTATTGGGAAAGCCACGGTAAACTAAACTTCTTGGGCAAGGGTTAAGAAACCGAGGACCCGATCTTATAAACACTAAAGCACATACTTAACTCGATTTTGACATCAAAAGCTGCCTCACGTGAGGGAAGTCGTGCAGCATGTGTTTGCAGGGCACGAGGGGTGAGTGCTGCAGTCATAAAAGCCTGAAAAGGCTGGGACAGAGAGGCAAACAAGCAAGGATTAAAAATAACCAAAACAGAGAAAGCTGGCAAGGAACTCTTGGCAGCTAAAATAATAATAGTAAAAACCCCCCAGAAATTAAAACATTGTTAACATTCTATATGCGAGGGATCCTCGAGCTGTTTGCTCACCAGACCCAACGCTGAGACGCTCCTGCTGTTGGGACCTCTGTTCTCTGTCACCCCTCTTACTGCACGTCCAAAGCCTTGGAGGTGAGAAAACAGCTTTGTCTGCTTACAGCTTCTCACCCAAACAAGAGAGGCTGCAGAGCAGGACGACTGCAGGATTGGCAACATCTTCCCAGCAGGAGCTTCTCCTTCTTGATGCTCTGGCACTGCCTGATGTAGACCGAGCAAAATGCTAATGACACAGTGATGAATAAGTTTAATGAGTTCTCTACCTGTCCGATTCCTTTTGCACCTCTGGGAGAGCTCCTGCGTGTTCCCACTGTGGCTGAGGACCCACATCAGCCTCAGGAAACACACACGCTGCAGTGCACAGCAGACCTACCTTCGATACTCCCCCAGGTGCCACAACACAGCCTCTGTGAGCCACCTCAAAGGCAGCCCCTTTGAGGGGCCAGTTGTTGCCACCCAGAAAAACTCAGAAAAAAAAAAAAAACACCTCGTAGAAAGTTTGCTGTGGTTCAAAATTGCACTTTTTAGTGGTGGATTTCCACCTCCCTCTCCTGGGCAGAGAGGAAAAGCCTCACCCGCCACTGCCCTCATGCACCTCCTGCCAGCTCACAACAAGAGCAACGCTTGGAAACATCAAGCTCAAGCTGGAAAAACTTAGAGACAGCAAAAAAGTGAGGGAAAAACCCACTTACCCACGACTTGCAAGTTTCCTGTGGGAAAATTAAGATTTTTTTTGTGGAAGGCTGTCAAAAGAGGGATTTTTCCCATAACTTACTTTCTTTCAAGGGAAATGCTGGAGTTGCAGCCAGTTCTATTCTAAAGCTCTTTGGTTTCCAGTATTAGGCTGGGAATATAATAAAAATAAGCTTCTTTGGAAGAATGCTGGTATTTCTAACTCCTAACAGAGCTGATTTTAGGAGCAGCACGAAGAGCGATCAGTGGTCTCTCAAAAGCTGTCAATGGGAGACAGAGCAGCACTGATTAAAAGTGTCAGGAGGAGCTTTGGAGAACAGTTCAGCTCCCGTTCCCTTCCCCAAGCTGTTTCCTTTGCAATATTTCTCAGAGACAAATTATTAATTACTCTCCAAGAGATGAGAGAGCCTTCACGGTGTCTCTGCTGTTCAACGTCCACGTCGAGCGTGGTCTGCCAGACTTTGGCTGAGGGGCTTGATCACTTCTTCAGCCACCTATTCCTCCCTTGGCTCAGCTATAAACACCTATCCCAGGCCAGATGTCCAAAAACCCAGCTCTGATACACGAACCTTCTCTTCGGGGAAGCGGTGGGAGCCGCTCACTGTTCTGGCTGCTGGGAAGGATCCCCCTCTCCTTGTTTTTTGCCTCCTTTCAGGTTGCTGGGAGGTCCCACCAGCTCCACGCTGGGCTGGGAGGGCTCTGTGGAGACCCCTTGGAGGCAGACGTGCAGGAGAGGCAGGTCCTGCTGGTTATCACACGTCAAAAATTGCTTTTTCTGGGCCCTGCTCTTCCACCAACTCGTTCTGGGCAGGGCAGCAAGCCCCGTTTTTAATATCTCAGGCAGTTGAGGGATAAAGCACTCTCAGCTCAGACTAAAGGACAGTCCTTTCCACGGCTCCCACTGGAAGTGAGCAGCAAACCAGGAGAGCTTGACAAGAGATTCTCACTTCCCATACTTTAAGGAGTCTCATCGCTGTGCTGGGGAGTTCACTGACTGGTTTACAAGTTCCTCCCCACATTCCATCACTGAAAATCAAAGGTGACTCCTGTCAGTAAAGTTACGGAGCCTGTGCTTGCTCCACACAGAAATAAAAGTGGGAGGAGGCAAAGCCACCACACAAAGAAACCAGGGCTTTGTTAAAGTTGTTTTCCTGGTAGAAGTGACAGTCCCACAGCACGGCACTCCAGTGAAACCCAGGGCACGTCTCCTGGGGCGGCTGATCTCAGGCAGCTGGTACCGAGGGACCGAATCAGCACAAACTGCCAACAACGAGGAACGGGGGGCGTTTTTATCCACATTGGCTTCTTCCAGCAACCATTAACTTCCTTCCTCCACTCTTGAGCTGTCTGGGTTTTCAGCCCTTGGTACCACATCCCACCCTGGGAATTGGTGGAAGGTTGCAGAGGCCTGCAGCCCTTGTCTTCACAAAGCATCGCAGAGGGATCGTGTCACGGCCAATCCCTCCCCCCACACCTAGCATTTATTATTGCAAGAGAAAGAAATCGCCTTGGAACCAGCAAAGTCCTTTTTTTCTGACTTAAGATTGTCTCCCCTTACAATCTCGAGCGTAACATTAAACCTCTCTCCAGCAACACGAGCCCCAGCGGGCATCTGATCTCAGCAGCCAAGAGCTGTCCTGGCCGAGCCACGGAAGCGCCGGCAGACAGAAATCCGGGATCCAGACTGGGGCAGGGAGACTACCTTGTGCTCTGATAAGACACAGCAGAGGGAAGGCAGAGCCTCGGGGGGTTTCAAGAGTCACTGAAGCCTTGCAGCTGGACGAGAGAGCAAGCACAAGGCTTGGTCCTGAGGAGCTGTTGCAGGAGAAAACAACTTCCCTTGGAGATCAATCTGGGCCAGTAAACAGTAACCTGAGAGGGGCTGTGGTTACTGCGGGATGCCAGATAACACCCTCATACCGTCACCAGGACCTAGACCCACCCTGCTCCAATCGCTTTCCCAGAAATTCAACCTTTTTCCCGGCTTGCTTTGTTTTTTGCAGAAAAGCTTGTTTGCTGTTGCTCTGCAGAGCGATGGCTGCAAACACACTTTGACACTGATGACTCCACTCCCTCTGCTCCTTCATCAGCCTCTCCCAGGCTTCGGGACAGAAGCCCTGCAGCATCCCTTAACAACACAGGTATGAAGCAGAGGGTACCAGGAACGTTCGAGTTCACCAACCCCTTCCAAGGGAAAACCTGCAACTAGCTGGGCTCCTCATCCCTGGAGGTGTTCAAGGCCAGCTTGGATGGGGCTTAGAGCAGCCTGCTCTGGTGGAAGGTGTCCCTGCCCACGGCAGGAAGTTGGAACAAACAAATCTTTAATGACCTTTCCCACCTATTCTGTGGTTTTATGATTCGATAGAGACAAGCTCGGGATAAACAGAGGGGATCTGTTTGTCCCCCATGACAATGCAGAGGCAGGAGCAGACACCAGTGACCTCAACTCCCAGCCCCGAGGTCCGTCCAGCCTGGGAACACCAGTGATTTTGCCTGTTCCACGGCTTCTTGCCACAAACAAAAGCGATCGTGCTTCAGGGGCTGCGCTTTCCTCCCTAGCCGAGCTGCCTGTGCACATTCCCAAACAAAGCATTACACCATGAGAAAAGCAGGCACAAGCCCTGCAAAGCCCATCCCGCTGGCTAAGACAGGAAATATCTCCCATCAGCTCAGCTAATCCTCCACCAATACAATGAGAAATGATGTCCAACGCCCGCCAGAAGGTTATTAAGCGAAGAACAAAAATACTGCACCGCCCATCGTGACAGAGCCAAAGGCAATAAAAGGGGAAACACAAACTGCAGCCAGTGGCTGCAGGAGGAGGGGGCCAGGAGAAGCAGCAAACAGCAGGCGATGCCTTCGGCAAAGCCCAGAGCTGGAGCGCGTGTGGAATCATGGAATAGGATCAGAATGGTTTGGTTGTGAAGGGACCTTAAAGCTCATCCAGTGCCATGGGCAGGGGCACCTTCCACTAGCCCAGGCTGCTCCAAGCCTCATCCAGCCTGGCCTTGGACACTTCCAGGAATGGGGATCCGGAACCCAGGTGGATCCAGGATACAGCAGCTTCACCTCAGCTCCTCAGGAAGCACCAGGATTGTTTCTGCTGTGCAGCACCTCTGTTTGGCTACAACCAAAGCAGACACAGGCCAGGGGTTGAGTTGATGGTACACCCCAAAACCTGCCTGCAGCTCACACAGAGCTTCTCAGAACAGGGCACCTCAGGAGCAAGGTCCTACCTGTGCATCCAACCACAGAAATTCTCTTTTGTTCCCCTCCTATCAGCACATTCAGCTAACAGATGGGCTTCAGCTGCAAATACGTGACCAGAAAAGCCATTTGCAAATGCTTTGGTGACAGCATGCAGCAAGCTGAGGCTGCTGAGACATTTCAGCACTGGGAGATTGAGAGTTTTTGATTACCTGTGATGATCACACAATCTCAGAATGGTTTGGGTAAGAGGTGACCTTAAAGCTCATCTCATTCCACCCCCTGCCATGGGCAGGGACACCTCCCGCTGCACCAGGCTGCTCCAAGCCCCGTCCAGCCTGGCCTTGGACACTGCCAGGGATCCAGGGGCAGCCACAGCTTCTCTGGGCAACCAGAGGTGCCAGGGCCTCCCCACCCTCACAGGGAAGAATTTCTTCTCTATATCTAACCTAAATTTCCTCTCTTTTAGTTTGAACCCATCGGTCCCTGTCCTATCACCACATTTCCTGATGAAATAATCACACATAACCACCCGTAAATAATAATCACACTTAAACCAGCATTAGCACTCCAGCTGCTTTTAGGAATAAGGCATTTGGATGCTTGGGATGAAATTCCTGCAGTATCTCCCCACAGCTCTTCTCCCTGGTGCTCCAGAAAGTCTGTAAAATTAAACACAGCGTTTGGATGGACAGCACTGAGGGAAACTTGGCATCTGCCTCAAAACCAGCCTCCAAAATGCAGCTCCCAGGTTGAATAACTTGTTTTTAAAGGCAGCATTCCTCGAGATATTTTTGTGTTTTTGAACAAGTGCATTTGAGGCAAACAGATCTGCAGAGGCAGCGGAGATGAGCCTCCTTCCCTTTGATCCCTCTTGGAGGAGGTCTTCAATTTCAGTGGAAGGGTTCACACCTGCTGCTGACACAGGAATCTTAGTTTGGGGTATTTATCAGGAAGTTATCCCCCCCTCCCCAGAAGGTTTAGACTTGATTTATTTATTTCCAATGACATAACCCCTCCAATTTAGCTCTTGAGTTCCCATTTTCAGTTAAAAGCAGTGCTCTGAAGGTTCACATAGAAAACACCCACATTATCAAGTCTGCCCTTAACCATTCAGATCTTCCATTCGACCTTCCCGACATCGTGCTCCATCCTCCCTAACAAACCTGGCCCAGCACCCGACCCCTGTCCCACCCTCACAGCCCAGGAGATTCCTTAGCTGACAGTGCAAGTGATGCCACTCAAGAGCTGGAATTGAGGATCCTTGTGGGTCCCTTCCAGCTCAGAACATCCTGTGAAATGACGAGGTGCTTCAGCCCCAGCCACCTGCAGAGCTTTTAAGGACAAGGAAAATAAAAAAAAACCCACTTTTTTTTTTCAGCCTACAGCATGCAGACTCCCCAGATGCCCTCGCACACCTAAAAATTCATCAGCACTTCAACAACTGCTGGTTTGCACTTCTCTGCCTCTAGGCAGCAGTTCTGCCCTGGCCACGGAGCAGAGGCGAGTTCAGCTGGAGCTGGGCTCTGTCCCTTGCCAAATCCCAACAGCTGAAGCCAGGCTTAATCCCCTGGATAAACAAAGGCCTGGGAAACAAACATAATGGGGTTTAATTTGTTGTTTGCTTGCACTTTTGATAACGAGCACAGAGATGGTGGCACCCCGCGGAGCACAGTCCCTCCCTGGTGAGCTTTTCGTGGCTCTCGGTTGCACGCAGGGATATTCACTCATCTCCTCCCTTCAGGGAATGCTGCTCTTGTGTGCTGGAACATCCTGCCTTGCAACACCACCAGGCATTCCTGCTCTTCCCAAACACCTATGGATCAGTTTGGGGTCAGCTGAGAAATTATGGTCGGCGGAACCTGCCTGAACCCACGTGAGGTGTAAACACCTCAACCTCAGCTGACTTCCCCAGCAATCTTCACCCAGCTAGGTTTGAAGGCAAACCAGCATCCTCCATCCATCCCATTCTGCAGCCAGAAGCACCTGAGGAGACCCAGGGAGCAGTTGTTACGGAGCACAGTGAAAGCCTGGCTCTCAATTTCAGCTCCTGTTGAGTCAGTTTAGAGTTGAACACCCCCAAAATTTGGTTGTTTCGTTACAGTTCAGCAAAAGACAGGAATGCACGATAAAGTTTGTGACTGTGGCACCACAATCATGCTAATAATGATAATAATAGAGGATGATCCTTCCCAGAAAGTTTGGAGTCTGGTGAAGCAGCCAGACAGGACTGGAGCAAAGGATTATCGTTATCACTGTGTTCCTGTGACTCAGAGATGTCACACAGAGGCTGCAGCAGTGCTGGGAAGGAGCTCAGCAGCCTGATTCCCACACCCATCCCTCCCACGTGTCATACTTCAGCAGCTCCTCTCCCTACGCCTCCCCCACCACTGGGACCATCCAGGTTTGGAGACCAAAGCCGTCTCCTAGAGGGAAGAGTCCTGCAGCTACTCATGTTATCATCACATCCTCCAGTTTCATAGATCCCCGAGACTCCTGACAACAAAGTCTGGTTTATGGCAACTCCCAGCTCAGACTTCTGAATTTCTGCACGCAGGACACTGCAGATTGTTCTACAACACATCGTTAAAATCCCGTGGGGACGCTCGGGTGGTTACACCAAGGCTGAAACACCCAACGCGTTCCAGAAAAAGTGCTTTCCTTGAACACAACAAATCCTTGCAGCAGGGTGACCCATCCCAGCCTTTGGGTGCTGTATTCCCACACTGCCAAATGTCCCACACGGGTACTAGCGGGTAGGTGGCACAGGGGGAGCACGCATCCTCCCTTACAGCACCTGCCACAGGCCCCAAACCCTAACCCGATTCCCAACTCCTCTGCCCTCCAAAGACATAAGCAGCAACCTGGAGAACGTGCAAGTCCTGATGCTCTGGGTGCTTTCATGACTTGGGTCTGCTCTGAGCTCAAATCCCACCTAACCCCGGCCTCACCTAAAAGCTGCCGCTTCTGTTAAATGGAATAATTTTCTCCTGGAAGGCTTAAGAAGAGGGTGGCTCCCAGTGGAGGCTGCTCCCTATTAAACTGTCAGAGTCATTCCAGGGTTTGCAGCACTGAGAAGAATTTGCCACTTGGGAATGGCTTTTGCTCCAAAGCCTGAGGACTCCTCACCCCTTTAGCAGTTCAAAGCTCCCAGAGGAGTCATGGAGAGAGGGAAGGTGCCACGGCAGTGCTCACCTTTGTTATTCCCCATCACTCCTGAAGGTACTGTAAGTCCAGAGAGATGAATATGCACATATTGCTGACTCCATACAGAACACTCCGAGACAATCCCGGCTTCCACCAGCTCCTCCCAGGGACAGCTGACAGCACGTTAATGTGGAGCCTGAGGGCTTGAGAGCCCTGTTTATACTTCCCAGCACGATACGTGTCTTTTTATTTGCAATACAAAAACCACAAGAGAGCCAGGCCTAGGTCAGCTCCAAACCCTCCCAGGCAGAGCTTGCCCTGGCCAGCGTTTCTTCCTCCTCTATTTATGCACCTGGTGATTTATGTGCAAACCTTATCCATGACAAACTACATCCAGGGTTTGCTCCCCACCCAGAAGGGAGGGGGTTTCTCTCCCCTGCAGCAGCCACCTCCAGAGCTAATCCCATCCTCGGGCAGCACCTCCCCGACTGGCAGCACTGACACGCGTATTCCCTCTCCTGTCATCCACAGCCTCCGGGATTATGAAACACTTCGGGTTTGAGTGGGGTTTTTTTCCATGCCCGGCAAAATCTCACTTTATTAGGTTTGCTGTTTTGGCAGCGAACCACCAGCAACTGTTGTGCGTCTGCTTTTCTCCTGCTCACATCTCCCTTTTCCCAGCAGCCTCCAGACCGTGCTTCCCGACGTGGGGAAAGGGCCACGACATGGTGCCAACAACCTGCAAGCCGGACACGTACAAGTTTACTCCTCCCCATCCTCATATCTGCTTACCCAGCAGGAAAGGCAATTAAGTCACCTGGCTGGGAGTAAATCACCAGAAGCAGCCACTATTCCCTGACACTGACTTGGGTTCTTCTGTGTCGTAGCAAGTACTTGAGTAAATACCAGGCAAAAAACTGCCTAATTCAAGGATTCCATTTCAAAAGAGCTCTGGAGCCGTCACAAGTAACGCGGGTCACAGGGTGGAGTTTCTTTGCCCTGACACACGTTTATTTGCAAGATGTTCACAGAGCAGTTTGATGGGAGTTTGGGCACTATTTATGCTGAACTCACCCAAGGTTTTGAACTCTGGATTGATTAAATGGGCTAAACCCCTGAGGCAGCACATATTCAACTAATGTGGGATCAGGAAAGCCAACAGAAGCATGCATGGAAGCTTTGGAAATTTTTTACTCCTGAACAGCTCACCTCTTGGAATACAGAGCTTAAAATCCCTGCGTAGGTCTTCAGGAACACGGAATTGGCACACAGGCTAATTTTAAACTGTCTGAAGCAGAGAAAAGCGTAATTAGAGGAACCTGGGAGCCACCTCTGCTTACTGCTGAAGGTTATTGAGCTCCCATTCTGCGCTCAGTTGCTTCTCCCCCACCAAGAGTAGCAAAAAAATCTCCCACATCGTATATGGCACTTTATTTCCAGAGATTCTGTGATAAAGCAGAAGCAGCAGCAACAGAAGTGATCCAACAGCTGCTTCTCTGCGACGCTTTTCCAAAACAAAGCTCATCTTTAAACAGCCACCTACGTACAGAGCACCCATCCTGCTCACAGCTTTGGCCAGGCACCGTCACACACCCGTCAAGATTCTACTTCCCCTTTCGAGCAGGAAACGCTGAGCTGTCCAGTAATGAGAGAGACCTGAACACCCACATTGTACCATTTTGGCCACTCCCTGCCTGTGGTCAAGGATTTCCTGCCTTCCACTTCTGCAACCCTTCCCAGCCTAGCTTGGGCTAAACTCCTGCTTCAGATGTGCAATGCCAGCTCTTCCATGGCTTATCCAGGCTCTTGCATCCATATGGCAGCAATTAAAGGGTGGCTTCCACTCGGCCTCTCCTTCACTGTCGCCTCCCTGGCTCACTGCTGAACCACTGCTCCTTTGCTCCCCTTCTCACCCTTTTGTTTCCACGTTAGCAGCATCTCTCCATGGAGGCTCTCCAGGAGACCCCGGCTAAGTCTGGTTTTCTCTCTGGTTACCCCTCCATGCAGATGCGCTCTTGTGCCAGTTATGCCACAGATGTCCCTTCATCCGTGCCAGCCCAGACGGCCTTTTCCCACTTTCTGCCTTCATCCCAGACCATCCTGCTGTGACCCAAGAGCCCTTTCTCCAAGGGCCACGCACACGGCCCCTGTCCCACCCCAACATGTCCCAGGGGTTTCCTCTGAGAGGTTTCTAAAGAACAAGGGGGAAAGGATTTAAACTGAAAGAGAAGAGGTTTAGATGGGATATTGGGAAGGAATCATTCCCTGTGAGTGTGGGCAGGCCCTGGCACAGGGTGCCCAGAGCAGCTGTGGCTGCCCCTGGATCCCTGGCAGTGCCCAAGGCCAGGTTGGACATTGGGGCTTGGAGCAGCCTGGGGCAGTGGAAGGTGTCCCTGCCCATGGAAGGGGGTGGGAATGGATGGGCTTTAAGGTCCCTTCCAACCCAACCATTCAGGATTCTCTCATTCCTGAGTCTGGGCATGAATGTACTCTCCACGCTCCCCTAGGACAATCTCCACTGCACAAAAACTTTCTTGCCCCTCTTTCCTTTTCTCCCTGCCCCTGGACTGATGTCTGTGCCACGTACAGTCCCTCCCCCCGTGGCGATGATCTCCCTGCCTGGGAACAGCAAATTCCTGCATCGCTCCCTTTGGGACAAACACCTCAAACAACTCTGGAGGAACAAAACCCCTAACAGTGGTATTGACTGGACAAAAGGAGTACAATCACACTTAGCCAAGGGGTATTTCCACAGCTCCAAGGTATTCCAGCCTCAGAGCAGTCACTCGGGCTTTGGGAGGAGGCCGTGGGATTTGCTTGTGTCACGCAATGATGAAATGGCTCCTAATCCAACAGTAACTAAGGAGGATGTTAAGCCACAGCTAGTAAATGAAGTCTTTGGAAATCAGCAAGCACAGAGAATTCGTATTTAAAAGGGACCTGGCCAGAGAGTGCTCTGGATCGTTAATGTTGACTTTTAATAAGTCTTTGGAACACTGAGGGCTGGAAGAAAGCTCATGTTGTGCCAGAGTTTTAAGAGGATAGAAACAGGATGACCCACATAATTATCCACCTGTGACCCTGACTCTTATCCCAGGTGAAATAATGGAACAGCTGTAAAAGAACTTCATTAATAAAGCATTAAAGGAGTGCAAGAGCAAATGCCAACAGCTTGGGTTTATAGGAAGCAGATTTGTCACTAAGTTGAGAAATTGTTTTGGAGTTGAACACGTTCCCTAAGTTTGCAGGCTGGATGTAAAAAGAGTACGAAGTTTATACAGTTTAAAGCCAACTGAGGCCTTACAAAAACCTCAGCCTTCCTATCCCTGTGGAGGGACTACCAAAAGAGTTACAGAATCCCAGCAAGCCAGGAAACCACGGGGTAGGATGGGCAAGAGATCCCTGAGTCTCCGTGTGCTGCAGGAAGGCACAGCCGGATGAGCAAAGGGAAGGGAACAGCCCCAGCAGGAACTTGTGAAGCGCAGGACACCGGCACTCCCTGCTCTGGATTTCCTTGCCTCAACACTTCCATCACCAGGAAGCTTCTAATCAGCTTTGTTTTCAGCACAACCCCAACGTGACATCCATAAAAAGTCCATTTGTTTGAGTCCAAACCCACGGGCCGCAGCGCGAGGAGGAACGCCGGGGGTGTTTCCAGGCACACCCCAAAAGCCGCGACGCTCTCAAACAGCAACGAGAACCAGGACAGAGCAACATCCCACTGCTGAGGGACCAGTAAACCCATTCCACGTCAGGAAGGGAAGAGGGCAAGAAGGGAAATGTGAGGGGAAAGAGTTTGTGTCATCTTCCGGAATGAAGCAATGGCTTTTGAGCAGCCAAACTTCCTAATGCTTTTGGGTTCCACGTGACCCAGAGGATGCACCTCAGCTCCGGCAGCACCACCGCCCTGCCCAAGGCACAGCAGCAGCCCGGGAGGTCAGCTCTGGTGTGACCCTCACGAGAGAGCCAGTTTTCCAACCCAAAAATCTTCAGCCACAACCCTGCTGGCTTGTGCCTGCTTGTGAGGCCGTGCCAGCTCCAAGTTGAGCAGAAATCCCATTCTTCGCTCCAAAACTGCCAGTACTGAGCAATGCACTCCCCTCTGCCAGACAGCTGGGGTACCCCGGGCATCCCAGGGACAGAGAGGAGGTCTGGGAATTATTTCAAAATCCCCCTGATGGCCATTGCAGAGCCCTTATGACTTCATCTCAGTCACTGCTATGTTTTTGAGAGTCAAGAATAACATGAATTTTTCCATATCTTGTGGTTTTTGGAGGGCGTGAATAAATTCTCATGCTGTGAGTTATTTAGGTATCAGCAAACCCAACCCAGAAGCCATTGAGCAACACAAAAAGCCCGTGGAGGAGATGTGGCAGGCAAAGACTCACCAGCATGACACATCACGAGGTCCTAAGGGCCCAGAACCAGCAAGAAGAATTGCAGATGCTCCTCATGGTCATGGCAAGTTTACTCAGAGGCGTCACCTAAATTCAGAACATGTGGAAAATGATATAAAATGCCAAAAGACAACAGGCTTGTGCCCTTTTGGACCACCAGGAATCAAGCAATGCCCCAAACCCCTCAGAAAAATAACTCGTTGGCACGTCAACAAGAAGAGCGGTGCCACAGTGGCTTCCCATCTCCCTGCTGCCCCTTCCTAAAGATGGATCTTGGCAGGAGCTTGAAGCTGCAGGCCAGGAGTTGGAATTGATGGTCCTTGTGGGTCCAGCTCAGTTCACAGAGTTATGGAACCGTGGAATATCCTGATTCTCATGAGTTCTCAGGGTTGGAAGGAGCAGGGCGGGCACAATGAATGGTGGATCCTGAAACCTGAATGCTTCCCAAAGGCAAAATTCTACCTCTGGTGGCAAAGGCCACTTTCTTCCCCAGATATCCATTTTTAAATATGTGCTCCTCAGCTGTGCTGAAGCCTACAAAAAGATGCTGACCAGAGCAGGCCACGGAGATGCTCCACGGCCGGAGCCCCTCTGCTCTGGAGCCAGCCTGGGAGAGCTGGGGGTGCTCACCTGGAGAAGAGAAGGCTCCAGGGAGAGCTCAGAGCCCCTTCCAGAGCCTAAAGGGGCTCCAGGAGAGCTGGGGAGGGACTGGGGACAAGGCAGAATGGCTTCCCACTGCCAGAGGGCAGGGATGGATGGGATATTGGGAAGGAATTGTTCCCTGTGAGGGTGGGGAGGCCCTGGCACAGGGTGCCCAGAGCAGCTGTGGCTGCTCCACCCCTGGAACTGTCCAAGACCAGGTTGGACGGGGCTTGGAGCACCCTGGGAGAGAAGGAGGTGTCCCTGCCCATGGCAGGGGTTGGAATGAGATGAGCTCAAAGGTCGTTTCTAACACAAACCATTCTGGGATTCCATGATCCTACAAAAACCCCCCCAAAACCACACAAAAAGCCTCCATTTTACCCCCTGGCTTTTCAAATCCAGCTCCTACATGGACAAGTGCAGGAAGAACAGGAGGAGAAGGAGAGACCTCATTTAAAACCCTACAAGGGGAAATTGCAAAAAAATTACCTAAACCTTTAGGAACATATTTATATTTTGATTTCATGTAATATTACTTCCTGGTTTCCAGCACATATTCCCTGGGCGTCCCCTATCAAATATCAGGCAGTATTAAATCACTGATCCCCGATCCCCGTAGCTCTCAGAAAAACATCTGTACTAATTTGTTGGTTTTCCTTAACACGAGGGCCAGCTGAGCTCCTCCAGGGCTGAGCCAAGTGAGATCGCTGACAGATGCAGAATGAAAGCGCTCAGGATTTTTTCCTTTATTAAAAATAAGGTTCCGCACTCCAAGCCCCGAGCCTGTCGCTTGCCAGAGTGATGAAATGACACGCGGCAGCCTTGATGCGGCACTGCTGCGGATACAAACACGGGGGCTCACCCAGGGCTGCCCCCCCAGCAAACGACCCCTGACAGCATGGCACAGGCCAGCAAGGTGAGGGCTCTGGCAGGGGGACACAGCCCCGTGCTGCTGAGGGTCCCCGAGTGTCCCAGAGGGAAAGAGTTACTCGAGTTCATTGCCCTGGGAAGGCAGCGGATCTGGCGCCCTGCTCCCCACTGAGGAGCTCGCTCTGCTTTGGACAAACTCTGCTGCAGCAGCTCGGCACAAAGCAGGGAGGAGGGGCAGAACGCAGGTAAAAAGGCAGAATTTGTCCCTGTTGTGCACAAGACACGTCAGCCCAAACCATCGAGGACTGCTGGCACAAACTCCAAAGCCCCCGAGGGACGAGGCAGACGCTCTGTGGGCAGCCCCCAACACTTCCAAGGCTTTTGCACAGACAGGGCACACGAAACTCGCGTCACCGGTGTGCCAGGCACCCCTCAAAAGCAGCCAGGGATTAAGAACAGCTTCCCTTTGGAACCAAGAGCCATTTTCCCAAGAAAAAGCTCCCTTCCAAGTTCACAAGAGCCCCAAGCAACAGCACAAGGCCTTGGTTTGCCCTTTGCCTGGGGGGCTCTGTGAGAGGGATGCTGCTCTCGTGCAGAACACCTCACACACGATGTTGATGATGCATCCACGGGAATGTTATCCAAGGGCAATCCAGCTGCCAGGGAAAGACCTGCTGGCATGAGCAACCTCGGCCATGTGTTTCACCCCCAAGACCCACCACAGAGCTGGTCAGCAGCACGTCCCTGCACAGAACTGACTCGCGCCCTGTGCCAGCGCCGGCGGCTCCCATCGGGCATTTCCCTGCAGGAAATTCTCCCCAGGGATGAGCCAGCCAAAGGGCAGAGAAAGCCACAAACCCACATCCCTTCTCCAGCAGCCTGCGGGTGAATCCCAGCCAGGGGCACTGGTCAGCCCACTGACAGGCTGTATCTGCTTCCAATAAACTTTTACAGCCTGTCAATGGGCTCAATCCTGTGCAATAAAATCCGTGCCATAAAAAAGGCCTTCCAGTGCCAGTGTCTTCCTTTTTTTTTCCCCCCCCCCTCTTTTTAATTTGAGGGGCTGATTCAGCAGCCAAGTTCATAATATTTTTGGGGGGGGTGGGGAGGAGGAGGGAAAATGACTTTAAATTACAATGGGAATTTTCAGAGCCTCCTTCTGGGGAGAGCAGCCATTTTCAAAAGTGACTTCATTTCCAGAGCTGGCTTCCCTCCCAGTATTTGAACAAGCAAGCAAAGAAGAGTTCAGAAAGTAAATGGGTTTCAAGTTTGGCTTGATTGGTTTCAAATTTAACAGCCATAAGCCAGACTTCAGAATTCCAGGCAAATTTTAGGCTGGTTCATTGTATCAGGCTGCCAATCCTGAGCTCAGCTCGCTGGGCAGAGATGACCCCGCACAGCATGGCCTTCAGGAGACAGCTTCACACACAAACCTGGCACAGACAGGGAACCTGGGCAACCTCAGCTGGCAGATCTGAAGATTTAACACAAGGCTTTTGGCCTTTTACAAGGGTTGAAGCGTTCTGCAGCCCTTCCCTGGGATGCACTTTTGTGGCAGTCGTTAAGGGCCACATTCAGCCGTCCTGGACCCAGTGAAACGGGGAGCAAGGGGACATTTAAGAGCAATTCAGACACCAGTAAAGCACCAGCTGGAGACACTGGAGACTCGAGGGCAGTGGGAGTCTCTTTATTCCCTGCCTTAAGATGCAGATAACTTCGTTCTCTTAATGAGCACGTTAGGAAGATAAAGAGGCTGCCAGTGGTCAAGAGGCTCCAAGACTCCCGGGATCTGCAGCCCAGCTCCCAGTCCCACTGAGGGCTGTTTGGGGCACTTTCCACGGCTGCTTGCAATGCCTGGTTATCAGGAGAAGCTTTCCCTGGGAGGAGCAGGGCTCTGATAAAGCCGTGAGCCAGCAGGAGGAATTTCCCTGCTCGGACCGTCAGTCACCCCAAACTCTGCTCCGAGCAATCCGTGAGCCTCGGAGGGAGCTGCAGCCCCCACGTCCCGTGCGTGGCTGAGGGAAGGAGGCTCCCCACGCAGGGGGCAAACAGCTGGAGCTGCAGACAGATGTGCAGCACAGCAGTGACCGATGGGGTCCCTCCCTGTCAGCTCTCGCTGGTGCTTCGGCACAGACAAGTCACTAACGACGCCGTTCAAATGATTCTTGGCAGGGAAAACAACAGCGAGGCCTTTATGAAGAGCTGCTCTTTGTGTGTCAGACCAGCAGAGCCAGTTAATTTATTTCCATGCTATTGCTGTCCCTGGGGAGGGTTGGGGGGAGCAGGGAGGGGAAGCACGGCTTTCCAAGTCTCCTAGGCTAGATGTTCATGTCCAAGAGGCAATGGAGTTCCACAGCTCCGTCTCCTACCACATCCTCAATTTTAAAGTGATTTTTTTAATGTTTCTGGTGGAAAGCGGGGATTGACAGCCATCAGTCTGAACAGCCACGGGAGAGAGCAGGAAAGCTGCCCTGCTCTGACACGGAGGGACTGGCCCAGTCCCTCTCCCCACTCCCAGGAGGGGGATTTAGGCTGCTGGGTGGCCTCTGGTCAGACTGGTTTCCCACAGCATCCCAAACAGCAGCTCCTTGGAGAGCTCTGCCAGCAACCCTGCTGGCCAGAAATCGAATTCAATAACAGAATCAGTGCCTGGTCTCCAGGTGGCATCACAAGAAGAGGAAGCGAAGACAACAACCCATCCCCCGATGACACTCACTCCAAACTTCACAGGACTTCAGGAGTGGCTCATTCCTGCTTTCCTGTTTACCCGGGATGTCTCCTGCTTTTTTGGCTTCCAGCCTCTGCAGTGCACAAGCTTTTTGCACAGCAGCAAACTCCAGCTCTGTGCTTTTTGATCCAAAACAAGAACATACCAAGACAGCAGTTGCCAGATCCCTTTGTAAGGAGTGGGAGAGGTTCCTACGAGGCCACGGTGTGGATGCAGTGGAAGGGCACTGGAACTGCAATGGGGAGAGCAGGTTCTGGGCAACCTGGGGCTAATTCCTTCCTGTTTGACCTCACAAAGGTCAGCCTTCCCCCCTCAGCACGGAGATCATGGAATCACAGCTGATGGATTGCCAGCCTGCCCTACCAAACGGTGAGAATTAAGTGGTGCCTGTAGGGTGCGTTGGGAGACTGGGATGACAGGCAGCGTGTAACTGCAGGCTCTATTATATCACTGCACCGTCCCCTGGGCCAAAAATCTGCCTTTGCAGAAGAGATCCAGACACAAAATGTGTTATTAAGTGAGGACGTCTGACAGTAGTTCAGCTGCATGGAGATGTTAAATAGTAATAATAATGAAACAAAGCTCGGCGCTCGAGGATGCTGTACATCTTCAAAGCACTTCACCACAACGTTAACTGACTGTACCCAAAATAAATTGCTCGCAGCTGCTGGAGATCCATGAGGTATCCAGAAGGAATGGATGGAACCTCATCCATCCCGGATCACGTGCTAGAGCGTAATCAAGAGCTCAAAGGAAATAACTCGCAGGGAGCTGAGATTCAGAGCTGTTCTGCACACCTCAGAATGGGGTTTACTGCCAGAGAAAGGCCTGAGCTCCCTCCTCTCAGTGCAGCAAAAAATCGTGACAGAGCCAAAGCCTTTATTCAAAGTTCAATGTCATCCCCTGAAAACTCCTACTCCAACTCAATCTCAGCAGAAACACCTCCGTGCCAGGCAGCTCGAGGCATCCACGGTGTTGAGACACAACCAAGAGACCACAGGTTTGGCTCTCTTGTGCTGAACACAGCAAACTCCTCCAACAACTCCTTACGCACTCATCTGTCTTAATTTAATGTGGATTTCACCACTGCAGCTCTACATTATGTCAAAGCATTAAGACTGCCTCCCCCAACCAGTTCCCATCCGTGGCTTGCAAAGCATCCCAGCCCTCCTCTCCCAGCTTAAAAAGCCCTTTCAGGTGCACAGCAAAACATTTGTAGCTTCGAGTGCCAGGCAACAAACGCCCCCAAAAGAGCAGCGGGGCACTGGTATATAAATAATCCCACCAGTGTTCTTTCCACGTTAGTGGCTGGCTTTCCAACACCAGAGCCAGTTGCTGGCCCATTCCCTGCCCGAGCACGGCACCTGCCTAGGCAGACGTCTGGAAAGACACACAAGAGACCTGGCACCGAGGTAGAAAAGGCTGATTGTTCCCTCACTCACAGGCACGGCTAATCTCAGCCCTGTGCTTACCACTGCCCCACTCTGTGGTCCCTGAGGGCAGAGGCTGGAAGGAAACAAGCCTGAGAAGCCCAAAACCAACCAACCACTTGGCCTGTCATCATGATCCGATTATTGAAGTTCTTAGAAATGCCCCTGCCTGAATTAAGGTGCAAACGAGCCCATAGGCCAGTGACAATAGGATGGGTTTTATTTGATAGCAAACATGAGAGAGAGAGAAATAGAAAACGGGGGGGGGTGGGACAGAAAGAGCTTGACAGAGACAGAATAAGGAAAACATCCCCACTCCCTGGATCCCAATGATATCAATGTTTGAGGCATGAAGTACTTCAGCCTCTGACACCCGTTCAGTCTGTCCCTTCCAAAAGCACGCCCACCTGATCCTGACCTCGCAGCAGGAAGCAGCCCAGCAGGGCAGCTGTGCTGTGAGATGACAGGAGTGAGGATGGGGCACGCCCTAGGGCGAGTGGCACACAGAGCATCATCCTTGACAAAACCTGCAGAAACCAGCACCAGCCTAAACTGAGAGCTCCCGCAAAACGTTTTGGGGGATGAGCCCAAAGGATCATCACCATGGAGAGAACAGAGATGCAGGCCAGGAGTAACACAGGTCAGGAGCTTTCCAGGTGCCAATGGATAAGATTCAGGCAGATCCCTGCATCCACAGGGAGCTTCTATCAGACTCTGGAGAAGCCAAGGCTTGGTAGGAAAGGGGAACAGCAGAGCAGGAGTGAGAACACACTGACAGAGTCCACATCGAGGGAAGAGCAAAGCAGTCCCGTATTTTCTTTCATCCTAAAGCTCAGAGCACACAGAGCCTCATAGGGGCTTTGGGTTCAGCCTTCCCCACCCCTTGCTGGAGATCATCCTGCTCCATGTCATCACCATCTCCACAAATCCCAAGTGACTGCCTTGCAAATAAACCCCCCAGCAGCCTCCAGGGCTGCCCTTGGTGATGGAGGCAGCAAACCAGTTAAAGGTGAGCTACTTAAAAGCAGGAGCAGCCTGGGGCGCTTTGCCCAACTCTTCTCACCCGAGGGAAGCACCATGAGACATTTCTCTGCTTTGGCCTCGCTTCATGCACACCCACTCAGCAGTGGGATTTTGTTTTGCAAGCCACTTTTTAGAGAGGGGTCATCATGCTCATCGAGTGTTCTAGGAAGGGAACCACCCCCTTACACCGTGCTACAGCTTCACTGGCTCCCTGTGGGGTATCTTAAGGAAACTTTGAACACAGCCCACGTCATTTTGAAACACGGGCTTGAGGGCACGAGCATGAAATAGGGGCTGAAGCTCTTGTCCCTGCCTTGTGCACGGTGTAAAATACCCTCAGAATCCCACAGCAGCTTGAGCTGTTAGGGCTGGTCTGGGATCGGGGACAGCGCTGCACTGGGCAGAAGGATGCTGCAAGGGGCACTGAGGATCTTGCTCAAAACCCTTTTATAAGCAGCTCTGGCACTTGGGATTGGCAGCATAAAACCTCCGGCAGGCTGTCAGCAGGTTGCACTCAAGCCTGAAACACGGCTTAAAAAATAGATCTGTGTGGGGCACCAGAGCGGGAAGAGCCAAGACCAGCTGGACACCAGCACTGGAACGGATTGGCAGAACTGCACCGGAGCTCCCGGGGCAGGGGTGAGCAGTGCCCCGGTGCTGCAGGGATGCTCAGGCCAGTCTGAGGGCTTCTTGTGGCCACTCCTCGCCCCAAGTGCTCCAGAAGGGTCCGGGCAAGGGCAAGGGAGGAGAAACACGGGAGGGCAAAGCACACACAGCACCTGCTCAGGCTGTGCCTGGATCCAGGCAGCTCTGTCAGCCTCTCGCTTGGAAAAAAAAGCCACCACTAATACACTTTCTCCCATCCAAGCCTCTCTCCTTCCCCTCTGAGCTCATTCATGGCTCAGGCTCTGGGACAGCTGCCGGGCTGCCAAGTCCCCCCAGCTCAGTGAAGCACAGAGCAACACGATCGGGATGATCGCCGGGCCAGCTGTTGGAAACCACTGCAGGACTCCAAACAACCGAAAGCAAAGCAGGGGAAAACAATAAACCAGCAGAAAGCCCCTCATTCCTTCGCCTGTGCCTGCACATCGTGGTCTCGTTGTTACCACCAGCCCCAAATGGCCAAGGGAGCCCTGGCCAAAATGACAGCTCATTATGAATATTTTAAAAATACCCTGGGTGGGGACTGAGGAGCCCTGGGAACAGGCAGTGGATTTTTTCACACCTAAGTGATTGTTTTGAATGCAGCTCAGGTCAATAGGAGTGACCTCCATCCTGACTGGGACCAGTGCCAGGCGACTCCAGCATGAAGCTCCCCCCTCCAAGCACCGTCAGAGCTGCGCTGAAGTTCATGGAATTACAAGAAGGTTTAGGAGGGCTCACAGACATTTTTATACAGGCTCTGCTCGTAAGAGCTGCCCAACTCAGCAACCTCAACTCAGAGGCAGAATCCCCTCTCTACAAAATAAAAAAAACCCCTTATAACAACAGACTGACTGCCTTCTGCAAGAAACCCCACCAAAGTCATTTTAAAAACACCATTTTGTTTAAATCAAAGCACATTAAAGCAGGCAACAGTGCCCCTGTGTAAATGACAGGGAAAATGTTGTCTTCCCATGGTGGCTTGCACAGTGGGCTACCAAATGTCCTCAGCTAACGCCAAACATCAGCCAAGGGACACGGAGAGGATGGAGAACAACAGGATGTCTGCTCCCTGAGTAAGTGGGGGCCAGAAACAACAAAATTCAACAGCTGAGAAAGGAGAATGGGATTTAGGGACACAAAGACCCACAGGACCCCCACTGGCAGCAGCTGGGTTTTGGCTCTGGCTTGTTCTTCCCAACAAAACAAGGGAAGGGGAGAAAACTGACTAAAAACGTCCATGGCAGCGGCCAAGTACCATGAGCTGGTACATCTCACCGAGATGGGGGACACAGGGCAGGCTGGGATGCCACAAACACTGGAGATGGTCACAGGGGATGCCGTGGGAAGCTGAGGAAGAGCGGCAGCACTCAGAACAAGATATTTTCTCAGCACATCACCTTCCTGCTGCCTTCTAGGCAGGTCTTCCCAGCAGGCAGGACAAGGACTTGAAGCTGACTTGAGTTTGAAGCCAGCGCCGGGGATAATTTTGCTGTCCCGCTCTCCCTCTGCTCTGTCTGGCAGGGCTGTCCAGGGGCAGAGCAAGGCCACTCTCCCTCTACACCCCACTGCTTCCACAGCAGCCTGGGAATTTCCCTCGAGATTTTTGGTGCCTCTGGGATGGGGAGGGGGCCAGGCTAATATTCCACTGCACCACCATCAGCAGTCCCACAGGTGCCCTGATCCACCCTGAGCATCAGCACTCTCAGGAGAAACCCCCACAGCCCTCCATGCTGTGCCAGCCCCGTGGAAACTGCAGAGCCCCGACCTGTCTGCTCTGCCCAAAGCACATCCGACAAGGCAAAGCCAAAGGCGACGCTTCCCTTTGCCACCTGGAAATAAGGCTGCAACCCTAATGACTGTAGCTGATCTTGTCCGAAGAGCAGCAGGGAGTTCCCAGTCTGACTTTCCCAGTGAGAACGAGGATTCTGTGGGATTCGGCAGGATTGCTGAATGGAAATTCACCCCCTGCAGCAGCAGCCTGGGGTGCCCGAGACACCACTCCAGAGCCAGAGCGTTGTGATGGAGAAAAGGGGTGAGAAGGGGGAAGTTGCTCACAATGCAACTGTAAAAACAAAGTCTGGGGATCAGTTAATAAACCAGAGGGGATGGAGTCCTAGACCGTGCCTGCCATCGAGGTGCCTCCTGAGCCCTCTCCACCACCAACTCCCCAGGGCACAGCAGCATTTCTGTGCAGTTTTTCACTCCTCTTTTCAGGGCAGCGCGTTCTCCCTGGTGTGTGACAGTCCCAGAGAGCCTGTTCCTGGTGCTCCACAGGGGAAAGGAAGGGTCTGCACCTCTGCTCGTCAGGAGACTCTTGGCTCTTCAGAGAAGCAATCACTGCACACGGAGTCCAGCAAATCCATGGGCTGCCACATCCTCTCAGCACATTAACAGCTGACGAGCTCATTATCAGAGAGTCTGGTCCAGCTGAACTCCTCCCTTCCTGTCCTTTGCCTTCCAGAAAGAGGGGCTCTCCCTTCAGAGAAGTCTATCACCTACAGCAAAGGCTCTGACTGGAGAGCCCAAGGGTTTGTTGTTTTTGGTGGGAACAGGAGCCACCACAACCTCTCCTTTGCTTTTCTTCCCCCAGCCCCCAGGAGAAGCCTCCTGGCAGCGCGTTACCCTCACTACAGCCCCAGCTCCCCGCTCCAGGCTCACCCCCACTTCTCCAGGTGCACGACACAAGTGTGTCCTGCCTGAACACCCCTCCTGGGCAGCTGGCTTCTCTCTCTTCCAGTCCTGTCTCCTCCGAGGCTTCGCTGCGTGCACGGAAGACAGGACAGATGGAGAGGCTGCTGCAGCCCAGGGTGCCCTGAGGGACGCTAATTGCAGGATGAGGTAAGGCAGGAGGAAGTGGGTGCTCTGGGCTGAAGGGAAGGACAGCTGTGCCTGTTCCCAGGATCTGGAGGAAGTTAATTGATAAATACCAGAGCTGGACCTGAAGGAAAACTGGGCATTTCCAGCCAAGAAAGCGGAGTTGCTTTAGAAGAAGCCCTGGCCTTTGTTGCACAATGTCCATGGAAAGCACTCCCTGTACTCACAGAGCAAGAGGCAAAGCAGGCATCGGCAAACTCACACCCCCTCACTCAGCCCAAAACACAGCTCAGCACAGGCCTCCAGCTTCCCACCTCCCAAAAAACACCTTCTCCAACAGGCAGCACTGCAGCAGATCCCATGCAGCTGCCCCTGAGGAACTCAGTGTGAGGAACTGCAAGAGTCCAGCCTTTCCAGGGCTCAGACAAGTCCAAGGCACACACCACCCTGTGCAGCCAGGGCCCATAACTCTCAGTGCCTGACAGCCTCTGAACCCTCAGGGGAGGGGCAGCAGCAAGCAGGACCTCAAGCTCTCTTTACAAAACAATATTAAATACCCAGCCAACTGCGTGGTAAATAAAAACTGCAAACCCTTTTCTGGAAGCTTCACAACATTCGGCAACACAACCTTGTTCTTCTCTGGGCACTTGAGCTAAAATTCAATAAGAGAACTTCACTGGTTCCCACCACCCATAAGTTCAGCTAAACCCTGCCTTATCACACAAACAGCAACTCAGATGCAGCCAGGACATCCTCTGCTGTCGTGTGGTAGCTCAGGATGCTCTGTTACAGAAAGGGCCTGGAAACGGGGAAAAAGAAAGGGGTGAGCCTTCAGAAAAATCAGGGTATAACACACTCACATCCTCCTTGCTACTCCTCAAGCCTTTCATCTCCGAGGTCACTGCAAGCTTCTTGCCACAGAAAGGACATCAAACAGGCCAAGAGAGCTGCTGCTCTCAATCCTTCCCAGGAAAACACAGCCTCTCCTGAGCCTGATTTATATAACCTTGTGCCCTCACACACCTGTGAGGACAGGTTAATTGGAGCCACAGGGTCAACCCTCCTTCTCTTCCGCAGCTGGTACAGTTCACTTTGTTAGTCCTCCTCCTCCTCCTCCTTTCCCAAAGGGATGGCCCAGGGCACTGCCTTTGAGATGCACTTTAAAGCCTCTCTGTGACCGATGTCGGAAGATTTGGGAAGTTCTGTATTTTTCCACTTTATCTCAAAAGCTTCGCAAGGCTTAGCGAGAACCCAGGGAATTACGGAGCGAGAGCACTTCTCTGAGGCACGCTCAGCTCACCTGCACCTCCATTTCACTAACACAGAGCACTGACGGGCACTGACGGGCACTGACGGGCACCTCGGGGCGCAGCAGCGGGGCACGGCCCCAGCCCCCGTGTGCACGTCCCCGCGTGCAGATGATCCGCGTTCCCTTCCTATTTGGCTTGGCTGCACAGCCTGCTCCCGGCGGGCTGGGCCAGGAGACAGCCAGGCAAAGATAAACACCAGACAGCTGCTGGGAGCCAGAGATATTTGGTGATTAACAGCTGTGTGGAGCTACAGCGCAGAGACCCCCGACCTCGGCGAGCCCTCCAGAACAGGCTGTTTCGTTTCAGATTCCTGCTTGTCAGGCGGAGGCTGGGGCTGATCGGAGGAGACTCTGTAGAAGTCACAGGTGGGGAACCTGATGAGGAGAAGCCATTACCCAAAATCCCATCCCTTTGGGAAAGGGACTCTGGCTTTGCCCAGCACCTCATGTGCAGCCACGATTAATTATTTCAACGCTTCTCGAGTTTATTTATTTATGAAGGAACGGCAAAAAGCCTGTTCTCTCCTGGTTCAACAGAACCAATGCTCCAGAAGAAGGTCCTGTAAGTGTTTCACTCGGAGCTCTTGGCAAATGGGCTCTTCTCCCCCAGTACAGGCATCCAGCAAGGGACAGACTTGTCCTGGGAGAGGAGAAGCTGGGAAAAGGGGCTTTGGAATAAGAACGGGGCTGATACATGGGGAAGACAAAAATATTATTACTCCTTTGTACCAAGAGGGAACAGAATCACAGAATGGTTTGGGTTGGAAGGGACCTTAAAGCTCATCCTGTTCAATCTGGGCAGGGACACCTTCCACTGTCCCAGGTTGCTCCAAGCCCTGTCCAGCCTGGCCTTGGAACACATCTTAGGCCTCGATGCCTAATGACTGTAGCTGATCTTGTCCGAAGAGCAGCAGGGAGTTCCCAGTCTGACTTTCCCAGTGAGAACGAGGATTCTGTGGGATTCGGCAGGATTGCTGAATGGAAATTCACCCCCCGCAGCAGCAGCAGCCTGGGGTGCCTGAGACACCACTCCAGAGCCAGAGCGTTGTGATGGAGAAAAGGGGTGAGAAGGGGGAAGTTGCTCACAATGCGACTGTAAAAACAAAGTCTGGGGATCAGTTAATAACGTGTGGCCTGAGAAAACAAACACATCTCCCCATAAAGACCCTGGTTCAAATAAACTGGTGCTGTTGTCATTAAACCCCATCATCTGCATGTCTGTTTTCCACTGGGGCTGGTGAGAATTTAAAGGGACCACTTATGTGGAGAAATAGCCCCCAACATCATCCTTTGGGACACTTTGAAATCCAGATGTGGCTGAAAGACGCCATGGCTCGGGCTCATCCCTGCACCACGTTTGTAGTGAAGCTGAACATGCAGAGCTGCAATTCCTCAAGTTTTTATGCAGGAAAGCCTGCACTGAAGGCAATGGCTTCTTGTCTTCAAAGTGCTGAAGCCTGAAGATTCTAAAAGGCCAGAAAATGTGAGAAGGCCTTTGGATCTCTCCCACCTTTCCCTCTGCCTTTCTCTCAGCTCTCTCCCTGCAACAGGTAAAGCTCAGACCTGAAAAACCAGGTCTAGTCCTAAACCCCCTGAGCTCTGTGGGGCACTGGAGACCTCCATGGGCTCAGGTTGGCCTTTTACGCCTGACTGCAGCTCATCAAGGCTCAGATCTAATAATGAAACAAGGAGGCCGAGAGCCCCCTCTGACAGCTTAACTGATGGGTGTAATTAGGGACTGGCCCACACAGCTTTTCATTAGTGCACAGCCCAAGACTTATTATGGCTGTTGTGGGGAGACGGTGCTGCATGGCCGGGAAAAAGCCACGGAGGCCCCCAGCCTGCAGGGGAAAGGGGAGCAGAACAGCCTGGAGTGACCAGGGAGCTCTCCGTGCTCTCCTGGACTCCCACCTGGCCTTCAGTGTGTGTTTTCAGCTGCATCCTGGGTACACCCAAGCACATCCTGATTTCACTGCACGCGGCACAGTCGTAACTTTTTAAACTTCTGCGGTGCCCTGGTTATTCCCCGGATGTTGGTGACTGCACTCACCAGCATCTGAGTGAGTCCTGAGGCTCTGCTTCCTCCTCTCCAGACATGCTGGGTACCCCTACAAGAGCCTGACCCTCTCTTTCCTCAGCCCAGGGCTCGCTGGTTTTGGCTGAGACTCACTCCCCACCCTCCCCGAGTGCTGAGGTGTCCCCCCCCAGCTGTGGCAGTGCTGGTACCACAGGTGTCCCTATCATTCCTCTCTTTTCCTTCCCGAAAAATTACAAATATTTACTCACGTGGCAAAACCTAAGCATGCTAAGAAATGCACTCATTTTCTAGGGGACAGAACAGAGTCCTCTGGGCTCCCCTCCTTCCTCTGCCTTTCCAAGCAGGACCTGCTTCTCCTACATTTCAAACAAGATTTTGGGTTTTGTCAGTTCGACTCTGCAGCTCCAAGTTCTCTCACTCCAGGGTAATGTGTGCTCTTCTTGGAGCTGCTTTATAGGAGAACTCGTGATTCTAAATGGCAAAGTGAAGGAAAAGGAAGTAAACTGGTTATTGTGCCAGAAACACTCCTGGCACTCCTCCCATTTCTATTTTCCCTTGCATTATAAAGCAGGAATAAATCAAAGTGAGCAATACCCTGGCGAACTGATGAAAGGGGAGCAGAATCAGCGCTCTGGTCCCTTGTACTGATATAAAAAAGGTGCAGTCCCATGCAGGCAACAGTCTGCCTGAATTACAAGTGGGGGGGGGTGGAGAATAGCCCTGGAGTGTTTATTAGCAGTCATAACCTTAATCAAATAACACTCAAGGATATGTAAAGAAATCTGTTCCACTGCAGCCTCCCAAGCCAAATAAAGGAGTAAATGGGACTTCTATCAAAAATCCCTTTTAAAACTCATGCACGCTGGGTTCTAAAAAAAATATCTCCCTATTTCTTGGGGAACAGCCAAAGCTCCAGAGGAGCTGCCCTAGATCAAACCAGCAGCCCAGCGTGCCAGGCATTCAGCTCTGCTGGGAGCAGCTCCAGCGCTGGAGAGAGGGGATGCTCCAGGGGGAACCTGCCTGCTTGGGACACGGGTGCGAGGAGGAGGATGAAGAGGATGCTCACCCAAAGCATCCAGCCAGGTTGGGTGGGGCTCTGAACAGCCTGGTCTAGTGGAAATTGTCCCTGCCCGTGGCAGGGGGATGGAATGAGATGATTTTTAAGGTCCCTTCCAATCCAGACAATTCTGGGATTCCATAATCATCGGCCCCACAGGCGTCTCCCAGTTCAGGGATCTCCACCTGCCCATTCCACTTTGCACAGCAGGAGCCTCGTTCACTCCCTCTCCCCCATCTCCAGGGCTGCTCCAATCAAGGTTTGCAAATTATGTGGAATTACTTGGGGGGAAAAAGAAAGGAAAGAAAAGAAACAGACTCTGTGTAATAGAGGTGCATGTAAATAATCACTGCCCTAATCCCCTCTGACAATGAAAGATATCCAACCAGAAATTGTTCGAGCCTGTAACTCAACCTGAAATTTAAGCACGAGGAAGTCGTGTCAAAAGGGGACTTGGGTTCCCATAAAAGCCTCTCTACTTCCAGACCCGGGGCCCCTTAGCCAAAAAAACAGAGCAAACTTCCAGACATAACATCTGAGAAGTGCAGGCCTCTCAGAGGGACTCGCTGGAGAGACAACCACCAGGAAAACAAGCGGAGGAAAGGAAGCCTCGGAGCCCAGATGAAGTACCTGCCACGGAACAGAGGCACGGTTTCCATCAGAGCTGCAGCAGGCCGTGGTGCATTACCCCAGGAGGGCTGGAGAAAGCCCTCTCAGGGAAGGCATTCCAAAGCAGACAGGACAAAGCCCTGGGGAAACTTGTGGCTGGAGTCTGTTCTCCTTCGCTCTTGTGCAACAGCCCTGAAGTTGATGCATGACAGAAGAATCCAGCGTGGTGCAAGAAGAGGAGACCCTGGGCAGAGAGAGGGGGATTGGTGACCTGTTCGTGGTTTCATTCTCTGGCTCCATCGCTTCTGTCCCACTGAGGACACGCGGAGTGTGAGTTCCACCAGCACGGCGTGGGCAGGGCTGGAAACCCTGCTGAAAGCAGCACATGTCACCTGGAGAGTGGGGGAACCTCCCGCGGAGCGAGTCCTCCTCTCTGTGTGAGGACACCTGAGGTGAGCACCTCCCTGGCAGCCAGGGGTGATATCAAAGAGAAGCATCAAGAGGCAAATTTTGGGCTGCTTTTAAGAGCAGAGGGCCAGGTCATGATCCAGCTTTTGGTTTTTCACCAAGGGCGAGCACTCCTAAGAGGGCACTGTCTGCTCCAGGGCCAGCAGCCAGCCTGCCCCACTCCCTGTCTCCCTGCCCTGCCTCAGCAGCTCCTCACAGATGCCAGAAACCCAGGCCATTTTCCAGCCACAAAGCACTGAGGTGAGCCCAGGGTGTTCCAGTGCTGCCCCTCACAGCAACGGCCCGTGGTCCATCAGAAAGGTCCCTCGGGGGTGCGAGAACCGGCCATTGCTCCAGAGGAACCCCAAACTTAAGAAGAGAAGAGCTGCCTCCATTGCACACCCAGAAATTTCCTCCACAGCTGAGGGACAGGACCAGGGAGTGGTGGGGATGTGGGAACAGCACCACTGAATAATCAGAGCTGCTTGAGAGCAGGTCACAGAAACATGGAATGGTTTGGGTTGGAAGGGACCTTAAAGCCCATCCAGTGCCACCCCTGCCATGGCAGGGACACCTTCCACTGTCCCAGACTGCTCCAGGCCCCGTCCAACCCAGCCTTGGACACATCTTGGGCTTCGATGCCCAATGACTGCAGCTGATCTTGTCCAAACCTGGCCTCGAACACCTCCAGAAATGGGACAGCCACAGCTTCTCCGGGCAACACGTGCCTCACCACCCTCACAGCCAAGAACTTCCTCCTAAGACCTGAATTTGCTGATATCTAACTTGCTCGCCTTGGTTTCTCCCATTATTTCAAATTTTATGGACCCTCTTCAGCTTCAGACCCCCACCAAGGCATCGGCTTGTGCTCCCAGTGCCCCTGCTGCCCCAGGCCGCTCCTGCCTCTGGCCCGTGCTGCTCGCACGCTGCACCCTCTGCCCGCGCTGAGCGCAGCATCGCCCTGATGGAAGAGGAATTCCCAGAGGAAAGCGTTTGGAAAACAAGGAGCAGCCTGTGGAGAGCAAAGCTGTTCAGCTGCAGGACTGCACAGCTTCCCTGTGCTGGGAGCAGTGCTGGCTGCACTCGTCCCTCTTTATCCAGAGCCTCCGGACACAGGATTCCGCTGGTGTTGAATTCCGGCTGCGGGCGGCAGGATGCCTCCCCCGACACACCAGGGAGCTCCTCTCTGCTGGTTGGGAATTTCCAATGGGATGGTTTCTCATCGGAAAATGCCAATACACTGAAATCAAAGCCCCTTGTGGGAACGTATCGGTTTCAGGGAATCTTTCATGGGAAACTTTTCCTCAAGCCCAGGCTGGAGCTTTCCCCTTGGGAAGCGTGAGCAAGGGCTCTCCACACCCCACATCCCCATCGCGTGGCACAGCTGGCGGTCCCCAGGGATGGGGGCACCCTCAACCCCTCTGGACTTTCTGTCCCCCACGTCCCCACCCCCAGGACCCCTCACCGTGAGGTTCCTGGCTCCACAGACTGATCTGACCCCTTATAAAAGCTGTGACCCCAGGGACACAGACCGTTCACCCCGAGGGCAGGACATTGTCCCAGGACATGGGAAGTGCAGGTTGGAGGTGCAGCCACGCTTGCTGGCACGTTTCTCTTCTGGATCACTGGTCCACCAGCTATTCCTGAGAAAAACCAGGCAGAACCTTGGGATCACCCTGAAGGAGAGCTGGAAACGGGCTCAAATTTGGGAGAAGCTCCCATCCGGGAGCTGGGCTCTGTCCTGCACGGAGCTCGCAGGGCGGTGCGGTGGCACGGGGGGTTCCCGGGGGTCCCCTGTCCACAGGGGCTGTCCCTTGTCCCTCGCAGGCCCTGCGATGGCCGAGACAACAGCACCATCTTGTGACTCTGCTTGGCCTGGGAAAGGATTTTTGGGATGACCCGGAAGCTCCCTCTCGTGGATCCTGCAGCCAGCGGGTCACAGCAGCCCAGATGTTCCTCTGCACGGCAACGGCAGGTCGGACAGGGCTTGGAGCAACCTGGGCGAGTGGAAGGTGTCCCTGCCCGTGGGATGAGATGAGCTTCAAGGCACTTTCCAACTCAAACCATTGTGTTATTCCACGATCCCTTGAATCGGAGGGTTGGGAGCAGGTGTGAGGGCAAACCAAACTCTGCAGCTTGCCTGCTTCCCCAGAGCAAAAAATTTTGGAGAAATCACTCCTGGGCATGGCAGGACACAGCATGTTCATCCCCGAGTCCACCCACAACACCCAGGATCCACACGGGGACACGGTGTGAGCAAAGGTTTATCCTTGGGGTGGGCAAGGCCGGGTCTGACAGCTCAGACTGCCCCCGTGGAGCACGACACACGGATTTAGGAGCTACCAGGTTCCAGGACATTTGTTCCCCCCAAAAATGGGAAGAGCTTGGGTCCCTCTTGAGGTGCTCAAAGCCAAGGGAGGTGCCTCCACCCGGCCCTGCAGTGCTGGGCCACAAATCTTACAGGCAGCACAACGAACTGACGAGTTTCCTGGCAGTTTAAGGCTGTTTCGGGAGGATGCTGCCTGCTGTTGCAGTGCTGCCCGTGCCTGCCAGGCTTCCCGCGCCTGCAGGATCAGAGCTGGCACTTTAACGGGATTTGGGGCAGCGCTGGAGGGCATTCACTCTCGTGAGGCTGTTCCTTTTCTTTCCCACGTGATTTCTTCCCCTACTGCAACCATCTTTTAATTTCGTGTCGTGATGAAATCGGGTCCTTCTGAAGTTTTCCCCCAGAAGGACCCCGAGGGCTCAGGGATTGCAAAACCTCCTGGTGCCACCTTATCTGCCAGTGCTTGTGCCGCACTCCAGGCTAAACACAGCTGCTGCCAAGCACAAGAGATGAACTTTTTTTTGAGGACAATACGAGCGTAAGGAGCCTTTTAAAGGGTATCAGGAGGTTTAGATGTAGCTTTAAGTTCTGTGTTTGCCACCCCAGAGAAGGACTGTAAGTCCCGTTCCCTCACGCTGACCTCACACCCGGATGTTTCAGGGTCCCTGTTGTGTGCTCCTCTCCCTCAGCCACGGAATTTTCCTCTCAGGCCACAGCAAAGAAGTGCAGATTTCACATAAATTCACAGAACCAGCACAGCTAGAAGACACCTCCAAGATCATCGAGTCCAACCACCAACCCAGCAACATCATGATCACCCCTAAACCATGTCCCCGGGTGCCACATCCAGACACCACCACCTCCCTGGGCAACTTATTCCAATGCCTGACTGCTTTTCCAGGGAACCTTTTTTCAGATATCCAGCCTGAACCTCCCCTGATGCAACTTCAGGCTGTTCCCTCTGGTCCTTTCACTTGAGACACGGCAGAAGAGCCTGACCACCACCTCACTACACCCTCCTGTCAGGGAGTTGTAGAGAGAAATGAGGTGTCCCCTGAGCGTCCTTTTCTCCAGACTGAACGACCCCAGTTTCCTCAGCTACTCCAGAGATTTCAGTCCTGTTCCCCTCCTTCCCTCCCTGCACTCTGACTTTTTCACTCCGAACCATTGTGCTGTGGAACTGTCCTCAGCCTTCCTGCATCCTCTGCCTCCCTGGCCTTCGCTGCTCTCCAGCTCCATGGAGATACTTTTCCAAGGCTGCCAGGACCTTTCCACACTGGAGTTAAGCCTCGCTGTGTCCCTCGCCGCGTGCGCCGAACCTTCCAGGGAATATCCTGCCTGGTGGCGTGCCAGCCCTGCTGCTGTCCGCTCTCGGTGAGATAACGTCTCTCCAGTCTGCACCTCCGACACCAGGGCGTTCAGCCCCCTTCTGCATTCCAACTTCAGGACAGAAATGACCAGGAGAAATACGAGAAGTTAGCGACATTCTTGGCTTGGGGATCGTCAGCCTGGCGTGGAAAGGAATGTGATCAAAAGAGATCAGTGTTATTTTCAAGGCCTTGTTGTGCGGTGCACTGTCGCCCGCGCCGTTCCAAAGAGGCTGCTGGGCTCCAGGTGAACCTTGCCGAGGCGGGTGGGACAGGTTATTTCTGTTGATGGAGCACACTGGGACAAGAACAGCCTTTAAAAAAGAATCGTGGTGCATTGTGGCTGTTTGTCCCCTGGATGCTGTTTTCCTTGAGACAGAAGAGCCCAGGGGTGGACAGGAATGCGTCCTGCTTTTCCAGGCAGGAATATTGCCAAAAAACACTGCGAGTGCCTGCCTCACAGGAGAGGGGGATTCTCAGCTGGTGCTTTGGAGATGCACATGAATCTGGGGTAAAGCTCTCAGAACATGCAAGGATGTGTTTGAAAGCGTGTTGAGAGTGGCAGCCAGAAAAGCCAGTTTATAGAATTCACTTGCATGGATGCAAGGAAAAGCTCAATGGTCTTGAAGGAGTGTTGGGATGATGCCTTAGGTTTTAACTTTTGCATTTTTCAAATCCTGCACTGCCCCGTGTGTAACTCTGAAGTTTCTTGCAGCCTGGTAATTTCTGCTCTCTCCTGCTAGATAGACATAACAAAGCCTCTCCAGGCCTGCTTTCCAAGGACACTCAGACCATCCTAGGCCCAAAATGTGTAAACCAAAGACTCTAAAGGGGGGGCAAGCCTGGGGAAATTACATCATTAAACTGAAGCTTTAATTGGAGAATTAACCCTGATATGCAAATGAACCAAACCCATAAAAGTGTGAAGAACTCGTGACCTGCCGTCCATCTCGGGGTCCATCTTGGCAGTAGCCTCTGGCTCCCCAGGGGTGCCTGTGAAGGCCTTCCAAATAAATCCCCACCTTTATTCCCTTATTCTGTCCAGTCTCTGTTTTTAGGTGGCCTCTCAAGGCATCAGGGAGCCCTGGTACAATAAAGGCACGTTGGCTTTTGGGACAGTGATGAGGAGCAGTGCTGGGAAGCACCTGCCAGTCACACCAGCAAAGCTCCAGTGTCTTCATCACTTTGTCACAAAAGCAGCACCGAGAAGCGATCTCCGTCCTCCCAGCGCTGCTTGTTCCAACAGCGACTTCCTCTCCCAAGGCTGCATCCAGGGGGGCATGGGAAGCAATCGGGGTGAGAAAGGAGCGTGCAGTTTGGGTGCTGCTGTTTGCAGCAGGGGCATGCTCGTGATGAGGGAGGAATCCAAGACTTTTTGTTGGCCTACTCAGATAAAAATCTTGCTGAAATCCCTGCTGGTGCAGGGACACGCTCCTGCCGCACAGACGGATTCCTCCAGTGGCCCTGATTGTACAGGAGGCAGATAAGCACCAGAGCATCTGCTGAGGAGAGCAGATTACCCAGAGCTAATGCTCCAAAAGTGGCTGCAAACACGAGCAAACTGGAGAATACTTCACAGACAGAGCATTCAGCAGCATTTTTGCAGTAAACAAGTCTCAAGAGCTCTCGGCCACCGCAGGGAGGGGAGCTCAGCTCTGTTTGCTGTGCCAGGACTTGTGTCCTGCATCCTGTGCCAGCCAGGCTCAGAGAGGATGAGCCCCTGACCTGCCAACCTGATCTCAAGTAACCCCAGCTCACCTCCCGTGGCTCTTTCTCCCCATCCTGCACTGCGAGAGCGCCGGGGACACCCAGAAATGGCCTCACTTGTCACAGAACCCCAGAATGGCTGGGGTTGGAAGGGATCTTAAGGGTGATCTCACTCCCAACTCCCTGCCATGGGCAGGGACACCTTCCACTAGCCCAGGTTAGTGGAATTCTAGTCCTTCTAGGGGAAGTGGAGTGGATTTCTCCGAGGGCTCATAGCTGCCCTCGAGGCGCTGTGCATGTCACAGCCTCAGAGCAATCAAGTGAAGCTATTAAATATCAATCACTTCCCATGAAGTTGACGTTTTTAATCCCCACGCTGCCTTCTCTTTTCACACACTGCTGACTGGGGCCTTTCCCCACTGTGAGGGCTTTTCCCCCCTCGCCTTATTGCTCCCTCCCACTTGCAGCCGAGAATTAAAAGACATAATAAAGAGCCCTTGAAGCGGATGGGGGGGTGGGAGTGGTGCGTAAAAAAGAAAGCAGGTCCCTTGTTGGAGCCAGGGATTCATCTGCCTCTCCCCGTGGAGATGAAGAGGCCCTTTCACCCCAGCAACCAGAAGGTTGAAGCTGGATATGTGCTCACCAGCACGGCCGGGGCTGGGAGCTGCCAGCCTGGGGTGTGACGGCGGCGACATCTCTGCCTCAGATTAGAGGGCACGGTGCAAAAACGCATTAGAGTTGCTGGGGAGACTGTCCCTTCATAAGGCTGCACGCTTGGGAGCGAGCTGGGGTAGCTATGAAACGGGGCCCAGCGTGCCTTCCAGCCCTCTCTGCACATCAAGGTTAATAAGAGCTCCCCAGCCCGCCGTGCCCACCGTGCTGCCCCAGCACAGAGCAGACCGGCCGCAGGTGGGAGCCCAGCGCCTCCAATATCCCCACCCAGCGCCCCCGCTTTGTTCTCCGCTCCTGCCCGGCGATTTTCATTACAAATATCCTCTTACCGTGCGCTCACGGAGGGAGAGGGAGGCGGGAGAGGGCCCACACAAAGAGAAAGAAAAGGCTGCTTGCTAGAAAACCAGTAATTACAGGCCTGGGGGTTTGCTGGAGGAGGGCTCATACGGATTCGACATGGCAGTGGTTCACACGTACGGACCCTCCAGGGGCAAGCTCCTGGTTTGATTTCATTATCAGCAAGCTGGGCTGCCGGGGCACTTCTGCCCCGAAATGAGTTCCCAAGAAGGGAAGGTTGCACTTCTTTTATTCGTGGCTTTGAAAGCAGTTTTGCTGCTGCCCTCAGAAGCCTCTGCCTTTGCTCAGGCAGGGGATGGGAGAGCACAAGGGCCACGAGTTGGGCTGTCAGCGCAGCCTGTCGTGGCCAGTTAGTGTGGGGAAACTTCTTACAGAATCCCAGAATGGTTTGGGTGGGAAGGGACCTCAAAGCCCATCCAGTGCCACCCCCTGCCATGGGCAGGGACACCTTCCACTGTCCCAGGGTGCTCCAAACCCCATCCAGCCTGGCCTTGACGTTCCAGGGATGGGAATCCACATCTCTCTGCTCTATTATTTATATGTGGTCACCGCCTATTTCAGCAAAATCTGGTTGACTCAACCCTTCAAACATCTCCTAACCCCAGACACGTGGAGACTCTGCTCTCACAGGTAAGTGTCCTGCATCCTGTGCCAGCCAGGCTCAGAGAGGATGAGCCCCTGACCTGCCAACCTGATCTCAAGTAACCCAGCTCACCTCCTGTGGCTCTTTCTCCCCATCCTGCACTGTGAGGGTGCCCGGGACACCCAGAAACGGCCTCGCTTGTCACAGAACCCCAGAACGGCTGGGGTTGGAAGGGATCTTAAAGGTGATCTCACTCCCAACTCCCCGCCATGGAGTAAGTAAATCTCAGGTAAGTAAATCTCTGTCCTTTCACTAGGGAGGTAAAACATGATCCAGGTGTAAATGGATGCAGGTAAAGCCTCACAGGAACCAAACTTGGCCTTTATGCACTCATCACAGGCATGGTGTGATTTTCCCTGGTTCGGGCTAGGTGGGGCAGCTCAGCACCCAGAGCACGGCACTGTCGGGACGTTGGCACAGCTCCGGGTCAGGTACCAACCCCATTTGACACCTGGGTGAAACGATGGCTCCGAATGACCAGGCCAAGTCCATGTAGGAGCTCTGAGAGAACCCAGCCTGTCCCCTCCCTGCTCAAAAAACGCGTTAGACACCTCTCCCCTTCCCTAATGCCTCCTCATATATTGGACACTGACCTGAACGGGGGCCTCTTTGGGGTCACTTTACACCATTTCTCTGGGAAACGCATCTCAGGACCAGATTTTCACCTTCCTTGGTCCTTTGCCAACAACTCTGGGACATTTGTAGGACACCTTGCAGTGGCAGGGCTGATGACGAGACAGAAACCTAGAGGGAAGATGTTTCTGCCATTAGAACGCACACTTTTAGGCAAGTTACCCCGATCCTTTGTGGTTTTATGATGTGCACGAGACGAGGGCCGGCACATCAGTGCACTGTGCAGTCTCAGAGGTGAGCTCACTCATTTGGTGACAAGCAGTAAGAGATCTGCTGCCACGGACACAGCCCCCAGGAGCAGAAGTCACTTCATGCCCTGTAAGCTCACAAACAGCATCTGTTCTCGTGGCTGTCTGGATCCACCACTCCTGGAACAAATGCAAACTGGAGTCTGGGTTTCAGGTGACCCCAGTCCGCTACTAAAATAAATCCCAGAATGGTTGGGGTTGGAAAGGACCTTAAAGCTCATCTCGTTCCAGCCCCTGCCCTGGGCAGGGACACCTTCCACTGTCCCAGGCTGCTCCAAGCCCCGTCCAACCTGGCCTTGGGCACTGCCAGGGATCCAGGGGCAGCCACAGCTGCTCTGGGCACCCTGTGCCAGGGCCTCCCCACCCTCACAAGGAACAATTCTTGCCCAATATTTACTCTAACTCTATCCTTCAGCTTAAGGCCATTCCCCCTTATCCTATCCCTCCATGTCCTTCTGAGAAGTCCTTCTCCAGCCCTCTTGGGAGCTCCCTTAGGTGCTGGAAGGTGACTACTGGAAATGAGTCCCAGGTTAATGGTTTGGCTCCTCATAAAGACAGGCTGACTCACCAACTCAGACCCCAGCCCAGCATTTGGTTTCCAAACACGCCAAATGTTGCTTTGGTTCTCTCTCTTAATTCCCATCGTCTTTTCTTTCTCTCTTTATCTACTTCTTAATTTCCATGGGTCTTAATTTCCTGCACCCCAAGCCCCGCTGAGCCCAGGCACTGCCTACATGGGATTGCACTCCACAGCCTTTCCCTCCTCAGGGAAAGGTCAGGGATGGAGGTTAGTGTGGCGAGAAGAAAGGCAGCAGCAGACAGACAGAGAGCTCTCATAAAGGTCTGGCTGTGAGCCTCTCTGAGAAAATGTCAGCTTGGGGAGGCTGTAACAGCTTTAATCTGCAGTACAAGGGGATTAAAAGACTCGTTCTCACAGGACAAAAGGGAACGGAGGGAGCGGAAGGAGCGGAACAAGGGGAGAATGGAGCCTGCAAGGGGAGGAAGGGAGAAAGTTAAAGAGCTCAGCTCTAAAGAGCATCGGGGCTTAAAGAGGTCCGGCTCGGAGTGTAATAAATGTGAAGTGGCCTGCACAGAAAAGGGGCTTTGGCCAATGGCTGGGCTTTGCTTTTTCACACTAAGCACACACACTTCAGGCTGCTTCAAGCAAGGCAACTTGTTATGTTTGGCTTTGTTGATTTTCAGGGGCAAAGGAGTAGGAGGGGGAAGCACATTAATGAGGCTCTGCCAGATGCAACTCTCGAGAGGAGCAGTGGGCACTCTGTGTTTTAAACAGTGGTTCAGGGGCTTTGATCCTCACCCCTGCTGTCCCTCAAACCCTCCTTGTCCTCGAGGGCCGGGGAAGAGTGGAGGGGCCTGAGAACAGGAAGGAAGGACGTGGAATTGTGGGACGCTGTCCTCAAGTACTGCTTGAGCAACCTTTTCACCCGCTCAGCAAGGCCGGGAGAGGAAGAGTGGGATTGAAAGGGTAGGGAAAGAAGGAGACTTTAAATACTTTTCAAAAGGAAAAAAAAAAAAACAACAATTCAATGCATCAGTTGCAGGAGATATAAAGGCCAAGGAGCCACCAACACACACAAGCAGCTGCGCTCCAACAGGGAAATCAGGCACTCAAACCAGCTCAGGCATTGCAGGAAATGGGGGCTCTCAGGGCTGGACCTCCAACCAAGGCCGGGCTGCTTTGCCTGATGAGCAAGGTTTGGACATGGCAAATATTCTCAAAGGCAGCAGTTTTCCCCCATCAAGGACGTACGTTAAGTCTTTCAAAATCTTTGAAGAAATGACCAGAGAGGAAGATAAGACACCACCCAGGAGTCCTGAGTTTCTCCCATGAACACACTCACCACCAGCCTCAGGAAGTGGCAGAGGAGAAAAGCAGGTTTCCAGCAGCCACTGAATCAAACAGGACTGTAACATGTTCCCTCATCTTCCATGCCACCCACCTTCCCAGCCCCACAGCCTTGTGAGCCAGGAGAGATGCTCCAGGGCAACACCAGGCACAGTCCAATGTCTAGGGCAGCTTTTCCCTGTTTTAGCAGCTCAGGACAGTGCTGGGGCCCGGCTGGTGCTCTGTGCACAAATTCTACTGAGAGGGGAAAAAAAAAAACCCACTTTGTAACCTAATAAGCAAGTTCCAGACAGGAATTAAAGAGTGCAGCATATCCAGGGGAGACAGGGGCTGCAGCGGCATTAAGGTAGGAAGAATATAATTACCTGACCTGGACTGTGGCCAGGAGAATGGGGTTCATTTATTTCAACAAAGCCAGAAGTGCCCCAAACCTGGATTTTCCATTTAAACCCAGAGGATGGCGAATCACAGCGCCCTGGTTTCATTCCTCCAAGTTTTGGCTGGCCAGGAACAGTCTTCCTGATAGGGGTGAGAAACTAACACCCACCTCGTGTGGCCACGGTGGCAGAGCTCACCCTCAGCTCCACTTGGGAAGCCTGATGCCATCCCAGTGCCGTTCCCGTGGATCCCGAGGCAGCGCCTGCATCTTGCAGCACCCAGAACATCCTCCCACTCCCCACGACTCAGCCGCAGGCGGCGAAACCACACTCGGGCACAAATGCAGCCACGGGCTCGGAGCACAGCCCCGAGTTCGATCTGGTATTAATTATCCTGTTCTGCAGAGATAAATGCTTAATCCTCTGGCTGTTGACACTGGAAATGGCCCAATCTAGCCCGGGGTGGATGTGATCCCGGGGAACTTGGCTTCAGCCATGATCCCGCATCATGTGCTGTGCAAATGTTCGCTGGCTTGCAGGGAGTGGATTTCATAGGGTGTACGGGCTCCTTCCGTGGCACAGCTAATCCAGAAAAATACATGACCCAAGCATTCATTGTATCAGGTTTTTCTTCCTCCCTCTTATATTTTTTTTTCCTTTGACATAATATTGCAAATTTCCCGTGGAATTCCTCAGTTTCAGACATTCCCTATTTCCTCACAGCTTACCAGCTTTCCTACTCCAGCACTGATAGCAGGCAGAGCTTCCGAAGCAGCGCTGCCCAAGGGATGTGGAGATGGGTCTGCACAACCCCTGCTTCTAGGGGAGTCTTTCCCTGTTTTCCAGAAGAAAGGCAATGATCCACACTGCTTCCCTGGTTTCAGACTCCCTGGAAAGCCTACATCAAGGGGTTTGTGTCAGGGACAGAGCAGCAATGCTGGTGAGGTGGGAAACTGCTCCGACTCCTGACCAAGCTTTAAGGACTTTGGTCTTTCCCACGCCTGAGCAGTCCCACTGTGTGCCAGGAGGGAAAACCCCTGTCCCACACGCACTGCCAGCCGCCCTGCTGCCCCAGCCACGCACTTGTGACACCTGGGGACACCTCCCAACCTTTCCCACTCACACCCGGCCTCTTCCCCACTTGTCCTTCTCTTCCCAAGGGCTGCCTTAGAGACCAAAGGCAAACTTTAAAACTCTGACGGAGAAACGAGTTTGAAATAAAGTATTGTTGCACACAAGTACTGGGGAGTAAAGGTTTGCTCCCCATTTAACAATTTTCCAGACAGCACAATTCCACACGGACTCTAACAGCAGCACCACAAACAGCTGATGCAAAGGGTTGAGTACAGGAAATAGGACAGGGAAATAGGACAGTGCACGGTGGGACTTCTTTCCCCTAAAAACACAGTTTCACAGTTACTTAGCTTAGAGTGGTGCCTTGGAGCTCTGTGCCACTGCACTCAGCCACACACAGGAGCAATCCCTGCTTCCAGGAAGCTTCCAGTCAACTGCGGGAAACTCGGGAAGAGGGAAAGGAAATATTTCTCCACAAAATCAGCCAGTGGTGGGCTGGAGGCAGATCACACACAGCCAGAAGGACCTGGAGAGGGAGAGCTGAGCACCCACCTGAGGCAGGCACTGCTCTTTACCTAACGTGACACCAGGCTGCAGCTCTTCGTTGAGATCGAATCTGGCTGCTCTCACCACCCGCCCTTCAGAGGGGTGGCTGGAGCCTTCTGCAAATTCCTTCTACAAATTCCTGCAGAAAAAAAGGAGCTTGCTGGGAATATGACACACACAGAGCGAGCTTAAGTTTTTTTGTCAACCTTTTTTGTTTCACCAAAGCAGTTTTTCTAGTCTCAGTCCAATGGAAATAAACCTTCAGCCCACCTGAATGCAGAAGTTTGCATTTGCCACCATTGTGCTCAATTTAATCCCAAAATTACAGTGAGGCAAAGGACTCACAGTAGAAAAAAAGCTGAGCTTTTAATTGGATTTGTTTTACTCCTTAACAACACGATGCAGAGAGGGGCTCTTTGCTCCTGGGCAGCTCCACCTCAGCTGTAAGGCTGCACTAAGATCTCCCAAGGAGAGAATGGGAATTCGAAGCCCAGCCAGTGAGAGCATGAGAAAGGGCTCAAACCCCTCATATCTGAGACAAGAAAGGGGTTTCTGGAGAGTAAAACAACCCTTCTGCAATTCAAACTCCTGAGGTCTGCTCCCAGCTCTGACACTGACTCTCAGTGCACACAAGTAAATCTCCTTTCGCTCTCCCTGCCCCAGCTCTTTGTATCTTAACACAGAGGGGGACATTGCTGCTGGGACAACCCCAAATCACTGCTGCGCCATCCCAGCAAAGCACCAGCTCCCAGACTGGCAGTGACCACACATTATTTCCATCAGGAGGACTGAACATTCAGTCATTTGCATAATTCCAGAGGTGGGCATTAAAAGCAGGGAGAACTTGGGCTTCCTGGCAAAGGAGAGGTGTCAGCTCGTCCTTCCAGTGCCACATCCAGTGCGTGTAAGGACAGCTCCAGACTTCTGCCCTAAGCTGGAGCTGGCAATGGATAACTTGCACTCCATGATCCTCTTCAGCAAAGACTCTTAATATTATCCCTAATCAATAGCAGACCCCAGGCCCGGAGCCCCAAAACCACACCACTAATTAGGAAGCAACAGCAAACGAGCAGAGCAGGAGCATCTGGGAGGCCGCCAAGCACAACAGGGCTCTGCTGCATCACCTCTGGCTGGTGGCTCCTTCTCCCCCTCCTGGGGTGGTAAATGGAAGCAGGAGGAAAAAGGGAAACAGGAACCTGGCAGTGAAAGACAAAGTGAAGCAGCTGCTCCAAGCAGATATTTAAGGATGTATCTCAGTCTTGCTTCCCAAACTGCTGCTTGGCCATTTGGGATTATCCCAAAGCATTCTCCACCTAATCTACTTTTACTTAACTCACACCTCCCTTCTTCTCCAAACAGGTGGCCATCTCCTGCTGAGAAATGGCTCCAACAGTGATGCAGAACTGCTTTGCTTCATGACATTGGATTCTGCCTGCTCTTGGGATGTCCTTAGAGCTCCCTAAAAAATCTGGCAGCAAGATGATCCCCCCCCGTATTTTCACACCACAGAAGCACAGAGCAGCTCACACTGTGGTGAGTCCATCATTAAGCAGCTCCTTTGGAAAGAGAAGGACTGGCATGCTGGAGCTACACTGCCGTCTCTCCAAACGTGCCATGGAGCATCCAGCTCCCAGAAACAGCAGGCAGTCTCCTCCAGCCTGGCATTCCATGGTTCTGTGAGATGAAACCATCTGGTACTGTAGCACAGGCACCTCAGTGACCCTGCATGGTTCCCTCGTGTGTTCCTTTGGTCTCTAGAGAACACCTTCACCAGCCAAGTCCAGCACTGGTCAGTATTTCTCCCAGAAAATACACCAAAGCAGGTCACCAAACTGGTCTGTTGGTGCGTGTTCTGAGTCCTTTTGTACTCCCAGGAACCTGACTGCTGACCAACATCAGCTCACAAAACCACTCCAGGGTTGGACAACCTGGAGAAGCAGCAGCCAGATCCACGCTCCGGGACCTGAGGGGCTTTCCAGAGCCCTGCACGGAGCTGCTGCAGCAGCAGGCACAGCAAACCAGAGCCCAGTGCCACAGCAAATGAACAGCAGAGCTCAGGTAGTGCTCCAGGCCCTTTGCTGGGGCCCTACCCACTGGCTGTCCATGACACACATCCAGGATTCCCCCCAGGCTCCAAGGGACTCATTCCTCTTCCAGAGCTTCCTGTGACAAGCACGTTTGTGTGGGAGCTGATTTACTTGCTGTGTCCCACGTGGGTCAGCTCCTTTTGTCCTGTGCCTTCCAGGTGACTGTGCCAGGGACTAAAAGGTGACTCAGAAAGCACAATACAAGGGAATCCTGAAGTCCAGCGGAGCTACCACTCCTCCCTAGCCTGAGGAGAGTCACTTTCCGAGGATCACAGTCCCCCCTACTGCATCCTAGAGCAGTGGCAGGGAGAAGCAGCTGATTTTTGTCCCCACGGCAGCACAGCACCTTTGACCCCTGCTCTCACCTCCCAGGTGTTTGGGCAGCTGGACGCTGACTTCAGGACCACCACATCTCCACACTCCATCCTTTCCCCCTCTTCCTTCTGTGGCACGGATGGTGCAGCGCAGGCACGGCGCAGGCTGCTCACAAAGCAGGGACAGCACTGCACCTCCCTTTGCCTGTCCTGCAGGAACATCCATCAGCGAGGTCCCATCACACCAACTCTCTCGGTGCCTCGCGGGCCCTGAAGCCACAAAAGCAAATCTCCTGTGCTCTCTGCCTGGAGATGGTAGAGATGTTCGGAAGGGTGGGGCACGACCACGGGGTTTGTGGCTCCTTCTCCAACGGGTCAGGATGGCTCATTCCAGGCTCTCCATCGGGCCAGCAATGGAACAGATTCCAGGCTCTCCATCGGGCCAGCAATGGAACAGATGCTGCACACCATCTTCAGCCGCTCACTCTGGGTTTGATCCACCACCCAGCTGAAACAGAGAAGCCTGGAAGCAGCTTCATTTAGCACTGGGTGGAGAAATCCCTTACAAGAAGCTCCCAGGCACGTTCAGTAAAGGCTGAAAATCCAATCGTTCCATGCCTGTGGCTGCTTCTCTCCTCCACTGCTGGGGGCACCAGCCCCGGTTAAAGTGCTGGGACAGCTTTGTCCGGGCCACTGCAGGCACATGGTGTGGCAGCTGCAGCCTCGGGCTCCTTGCTGGAGCCCTTCAGAACCAAGAACTCCAGCAGAATGTCCAGGAGGCAGAACACCAGGTGCCTGGAACGGAGAAAAGATGAAGCTTAGGCTGGTCAGGTCAGGGGAGGCAAAGCTCAGCACAAGGAAGGGGTGTTCCAATGCTCCAGGGGAGAGAGGAACAATATTGGGTCCCCAGAAGAGAAATGTTTTCAGGGGTGGTTCAGCTTTTTTTCACCTCCCCCAAACCGGTGGGTGTTGAAGCTGCTGAGCAGCACAGAAAACACAACGGCATCTTGTGTTTAACAGGATCACTGAAGACAGAAAAGACCTCCCAGATCATCGAGTCCAACGTTGTGACCGATGCCCACCTTGCCAACCAGACCAGAGCACTGAGTGCCGCGTCCAGTTGTTCCCCGGACACCTCAGAAGATGGGGACTCCAACACCTCCCCAGGCAGCCCCTTCCAATGTTTAAAAACCCCTTCAGTGAAGAAATACCTCCTGATGTCCAGTCTGACCCTTATTTCTCTGCTGTCCATCACCAAACCCTTTTTTTCCAGACTCACAGCACCGGGAATAGACAAAAACACCCCCTTACACAGAGCTGCAGCTCCTCCCAAACCAAACTAAACCAGCATTTGTCTTACTTCCCTGACATCCACTAACTAAGCAGGCCAAACAACATAATCAACATGACTGGCTCAATAATCTGCAGCCAGACTAAGGTCCTGGACACGCAGATGCCCCCTGATATTGCAAGTCTGGAATAACAAGGTGGATGTGTTCGGTGCCAAGCAGTGGGAATCGCACGGCAAAACCCCGGGCACAGCTCTCAGACCCCACGAGAGGCACCAGGGTAAGGAACACAATCACATACCTGTTGATCACAGGCTGGCTCAGCGACTCCAGCACCAGGTTCCAGCTCATCCGACACTTACTGGTCCCAAGGATTTCTTGGATCACATCTGTAAGTGTTGGAGACAAAGCTTTAGGAGCTGCACATTCCCACAGGTCAGTCTTCTCCTGGTGGGTGCTGAATCAAAGCCTGTGATGGTGCTCTGAGCCCGGGACAGGAGGGAGTGCCAGGAAAGCATTCCTGGCTGGAAGGGCACGTACTAGCAGTGCCTTTTCATTCCCAAAGGATAGCGAGGGCCCTGTACACCACACCAAGGAGTTAAAAGTTCAGACTGCACTCACACGGATTAGGCAGCAGCTGCTTTAATGCCAAAGGTCCCCGTGTCAAACTTCAAGAGAGGGAAATCCAGTGCAGCTGGGCTCGGGATTTCAGTGCAGTGGAAAAGCCACAGGCTTTGCACGGTGACTTTCCTCACCATGGGACCCTCTGGCAGCAGGTGGGAGCAGAGCTGTCTCGAGCCCTGCCTGGGTGAGGCGGCTCAGCAGGAGCTGTGAGCACTGAATCATGGCCTGGCTACATCCGGGAATGGCCAACACACATGTCCCTTCCCTCCGAGCTGGGCTGCTTCCCAAATCCTTACACAAACTATCCAGAACTGGAAAACTCCGGGTTTTGCTTGCAGGAAACCATCAAACCTCAAGGGTCATGAAGGTTTCCCAGTGCCTTGGCACGAGCAGACTCCATCTCTGCATTTAACCACATTTCCAGAGATCCCGGTGCACTGGAGTGCTCCCCAGCCACTTTCCTATCCCACGGCAGCGGGCAGGTCTCTGGGACACACTTACTGGGCAAGATCCCCATCAGGCTCTGCAGGGCCTGCTCTGCTGTTGCCTTCTTCTGCTCCTCTGTCCTGGGGGGTTTAGGCACTGCTGGTAAAACTCCTCCAGGCCAGATGGATTCCTGGAGCAACTGGAGGTACTGGACCCAGCGCTGGGTGCAGGTCAGGGTAACCATCTGCACTTCCAGCCACCTGCAGGAACAGGGAGAGAGACAAAGGTCAGGGAAAGTCTGGCTTGGGAACAAGTTGGGATATTTCCGCCCATCAAGAGCCCTGGAGGGGTAAATCAGCTTCCTGGGTTCGTTAACGTGCAGTTTTCATGTCTGCACACCAAAGATTTTCGTAAGTATTAATGAGCTGAGTTTTCCGTGCACCAGGAGTAGGAGATGTTCCCTGTGTTACAGACATTCGTGGGAAAAGCAAAGGCCATGAAAAGCCCCATCACCCTGCTAATCACAGGAACCCAAGCGAATCACCGGTCACTACAGGAAGCCCAGCTCAGGGATACGCCTGGCCTGAAGCTCCCACATTATCTCCAAGCACAGTCTGAGACAGAGCTGGAGGAACTGGTGTTTAACTACAGACAACCCCCAGGAAGGACTACAAGGACATGAGCTCTGTTCTGGCGGCCTCTGCTCCTTTTATCAGTCCCTCTGCTACCAAGACAGTCAAGGATGTCTTTCCTGCAGACCAAAACACGCTCCAAGGATGATGAGCCATGAATATCCTGGAGATGAGAGCTTTACCCCACTCTCATCCTGCTGGTCATCCTGCTGTCCATGCTTCCCTGCTGTTCAGTCCTGCTCTGCCCACTGATGGCAAGCAATGAAATGCTAGATTCCCCAAACGGTTTGATTTTGGGACCTTAAAGCTCATCTCATTCCACCCTGGGCAGGGACACCTTCCACTAGCCCAGGCTGCTCCAAGGCCTGTCCAACCTGGCCTTGGGCACTGCCAGGGATCCAGGGGCAGCCACAGCTGCTCTGGGCACCCTGTGCCAGGGCCTCCCCACCCTCACAGGGAAGGATTTCTTTGTTCCCATCCAAAATCCAACAGAACTGCTGATGCTCCCTCCCACTGGGTCAGGACTGTGCCCTTTTCCCAGTAGCCACCTGCAAATCCCAAAATCCCTGCTCCACAAAAGGGCTCGGAGGCATTTGCAGCTGCACTGGGATGATGTGACCCCACCACCCGAGCACTGGCCAGGGACAGTTTCTAAATCAACCACATGGACCCTCTTGCCCAGACGGGAAATCACTCCCCACAAGCCACAGCCATCAGTCAGAACTTGCACTGCCTAAAACCTTTCCCCTCAGAATTAGCAGAGGCCGTGGCTGAATCCCCCAGAGGCCACAGGATGCTTTAGCAGGACTCGGGGTGCAGCGCTGGTGGTGCCCTGGCCTCACTGGCGGGAGGCTCCGGAGCAAAGCTGGGAGCGCCGGCACGGCGCTGGGCGAGGGAAAAGGCTTGTGACTGTGCCAGTACTTCAAGATTCCCAGAGGAGAGGAGTCAGCCAGCAGGGCCAGGAGACCCGTTCCTCTTGGCAGCTGGTGTTCGTGCTTGCAATTCCGTCACCACTACGCCCCGGCAGCTCCGAGTACATCCAAGAGCCCTGCCAAGGCAAACTTTATTTAACCTGCGCTCTGCCAGACTGTCTGCATTCTTCCTGGGCGAGGCATTCGGGCCCAGGGTGTCCTTCCCCACACGACTGGGGAGTCGGGAATAGCAGCCGCCAAAGGCGAGCAGGGCAAAGGAAGCAGGTTGGCATCGTGTGGGGCAGGGCTGCGGTGTGAAGATCCCTTTGGCAGCGGGAAATGAGGTGCAAACAGCAGATCTTGAGGGATGCACACCTAGGAAATGCCAGCTGGAAAGCAAAGGACATAAAAATCCTGAAAGGGAGCCTTGGTGCAGAGGTAAGGCCTGGAATGTCTCAGAGCAAGGGACACAGGGGATGTCCCCAGTGCTCCAGGGAATGGGGAAGCACATCCTTCATGCCCAGCATCACCATGGGCCTGGAGTATGGATGTTGCTACAAGAAAATGCCCGAGGTGCAAACCTTCCACCTGTCCTAATGGGCAAAATGTCACATCCCAGTCCTGCCTGGGAAAAGCCATGCTGGAAATAAAATTAAAAGGGTTTTAATCTCCAGCCATCAGCAGATTTTAACACTCTGGATCATGGTAAACCCTCCAGCTATTCCCAACCAAATTAAAGTGTTAAACTGTGACTTGTCTAGGGGCAAGAGTTTTCATTAACATGGCTTTTCATTAACATGGCTTTTCATTAACATGTTTTCTTACACGGTCTGCTTTCCTAGCTGAGAAAACATCTGACAAGCAACAAAAGTTCAGAGACTTGGGGACAGAGCTGCAACGAGTCAACCCTGCACCGAGGGGGTTCAGACTGAACACTGACACCGAACTCATTACAGCAGCAGCCACTTCCCAGCCTTTAAAAGGCTGCAGAAAGCAAAGAACAAGCTTTCTTTTTTCTCAGAGATGTTCCTAAAATAGCCGAAAATCAAGCAAATAGTGGACAGAGAGAAAGCTGAGCCTACAGAGGACAGCACATGTTTCCAGACATCTCAAGAGCAAGCTGAGAACTGACAAATGCTGGAGGGCCCCACACAACCAACCTCCTGTTTCCAGCTCATGTATGTCCGTAAAAACGCCACAGTTAGGCAACAAGGCCCCCAGGAAACACCTCTGAATGTGGTCACACGTGCACACACTGTGAGCAGGCGAGTGCTTACAGGCCTTGATTCCCACAGTTGTGCAACACCACCGGTGGATTTTCTTCCCGAGGCTGGCAGCTCACTGCCTCCCGCTTTGGGAAGCACAGGGCAGGATGTGGGAATGGCTCCGTGGGTCTTGCACAGCTCCACATGAGCTCCTGAGAAGAGGCCAACTTGCCCCATTACGTGGTGCTCAGACAGCTGGGGAAGAAGCACCCAAACCCACAAAGTTTACACAGAAAAGCGAAGGAACTGAACATGAAAAGGGACAAGAAAGGAGAAACCAAAGGCAGGTGCAAATGGAACACAGACCAAAGCACCTCAGCTCTGGGCTCCCTCTTGCCAGTCTGTCAGCGTGTGGAGCCATCCCGAAGGCATTGGGAAGAGGAGAACTCTCAACACTGGTCCACGTGGCTCTAAATCCACTCCGGGAGAGCAGCTGAGGCTTCAAAAGAAAATCTCAGAACAGAGTGACCTGAGTTTTCCTCCCTCCTCTCAACCAGCAGCACCCATTTTGGGGAATCACGCTCCATTCCAACACACACAGGGGCAGCACCAGCAGCATTTAAACTGAGGAGCAAAGTAATTCACAGAATCACGGGATATCCTGAGTTGGAAGGGCCCCACAAGGAAAGTCAAGTCCAACTCACGGCTTTGCACAGGACACCCCAAGAATCCCACCTCAACGCCCACAACTGTAGCTGCAACTCAGGGAGAGTCACACCAACTTTATTGAAAATTCCTACCTGAGTAAACCCCAGAAAATGGCAAATTGACCTTTCCACCACGCAGACTTTTGCACCAGGATTGGGATTAACAGCTCAGGAACTCCAGGTATCTGCTGGTTCAAAGCTGACCTTCACCAGCAGGTCACAGATGATTTTTTGTGCTATTAAAGGCCTAAGCATTTGAGATTCATGTGGCACACTGAAAGCACCCACACGCTGCTCCCAGGTAGAAATAAATCCACCAAGAAACATAAACAGACCTCTCTTTTTTTTTTATTTTTGGATGGCTGATGAGGTACTATTTTCATTCTGCTATTTCATGAAGAAATAGCCTTAATAAGAAAGAAAAAATAAACCCATCACAGAACCTTCTCCTTACACTTCAGCTGAGACCACAAATAGATAAAGCGACCTCCTGGGCTCAGACACTCGAATGCTTTGATAGTGCCCAGTGCAAAGAGCCAGACTGCAAAGGCTACTGAGGCCTGGAAGATAATCTGGAGGTGCATAACTTGCCCATGCTGTAAGGGATCTCTGTTTGAAATAGCTGCTGGTGGAGGAATGGAAGGGCTGCTAAAGAAGAGCCAATTAAGGCCATGGTTTAAGCCGGACCTCCAAGGTCAGCTGAAGGGGTCTGTTACGATGAGAAGGCCCTGGGAATGAAAAACAAGGGCTGGGGGTGCATAGCTTGGCCTTCCTTGGGCTCCTAGAAACAACAAGGGCTGCTAGGAGGGAGGAAAGGCAGGCTGAGAGGCAGAACAGGCAAATGGGCTTGGTTCTACCTGGCTGGATTCACTCCCTCAAGTGGACGATCCAGAGGGTTCACGTGTGGATGGAGAGAGCTCAGCTCAGCTCAGCAAGGAAAGCCTGGACAGGTTGGACTTGTTTGGTGTGGACAGTAAAGACGTGCTATGAACGAACAAAGAGATTCAGCACTCTCCAAATTTACAACCACCCGCCACAGGTGGGTAAAGCTCTGCTCTTTTTGTCTCTCAAGGCGAGGATAAGAACTGAGATCACTTCAGCTAAGGAAGAGTCAAGTTAAATATGCTGATTATAATTGAAATCTGAAGCAATAGCAATTGTGATTTCCTCAAACACAGGGATTTTAAGGATTCAGACAACCACGGACTGAAGACGAGGCTTGAGCTAGAAGGCGACAAAGAGGAGAAAGTTTCTCTGCTTTACGTGTATAAATACAAGCAGCTCTACAAACATACATGAGCTACCATGTCCAGCTCAACACCGACTGCTTCCCACCCCAGAACACGGCCTCCCTTTCCCTAAGGAATACAGTGGGGCTATCCAGAAGCTCAAAAGAGGCCCGTGGGACCAAGGCAGTGAAAAGGACTGAAGGAAAAAGCAACATCTGGAAAACACGAGGCATTCAAGCATGACTCTGAAATCATGGAAGGCTGGTGCTTCAATCACCAGACCATCCTTCCCTCACCAGTTCTTGTTCCCCAAATTCCTCCCCAGATAATGCCTTGAATCACAAGATAACCCTTAACTCAAGGGCTCAAGAGGAGCAACATTTCAATGCTTTGACTGCAAAACCTTTCTGAGGAAACCTTGTAAAAATGAAGCAACAGCTGCAGTGGGCACAGTAAGAATTGAAAAGCACAAACTGAGAGTTTTTGCCCTGAGGCTCAGCTTTCAGCACCTGCTACCTGCGCCTAAATCCACCTTCTCCACACAGCAGAAACACGTGCAGCATGCTCAGCTCAGCACCTTCAAAGCAACCTCACGCTTGTCCAGGCCATGGGTAAACCCTGTGCTGAGGAAGGAAACAGGAAAGAAAAGGGAGAAAAACCTCCATAAATCAAAGAACACGAAGCACCCTGAGGCCTTTACTCTGCACAAAGTAAATTCTTCTTCTTGAAATGTTCCTCCCTCTGAACGTTTAGAGCTGTGAACAACCCGTCCTGTACCTGGCTGGGGACATCCTGGGCAGAGGGAATTTCCTACCTGCTTGACTCAGGCAGTGAGAGGTGGAGCTGGCAGAAACCCTGGGAGGTGTGGGTGTGCAGGACATCTTACTGCGGGGCAGAGAGGAAGGAAGATCAATCATTCCCTTCTGCGGGCAACCATTCATGCCTGCAGGGAGGAACCCCCACCTTGGTGCTGGGATTTCTGTGCCACTCCATGTGTGGCTCCCTCAAAACCCACCTGCTGCAAGAAGCAATCATGGAAACTCACAGGACTCCGACGTCTTCACCCTGCAGTGAATTAACCAAACTGCTCTGGATTTTGCTTTTCCCAACCTAGATCCTCCTGCGATGCCTCGGGGCTCAGGGAAGGGGGGGAAGGTACGTGATTAAAATAATCGTCCCCAAATCTCCTTGATTTTTCACAAAGCATCCTGGCTTTTGATAACATCTTCTTCAAGTATTTATTGAGCCAATTAAGCTCTCAGTGGTGCCCCAGGGAGAGGCCAGGCTGTCTCAGCCAGGCCCTGCTTGGAGCAATTGCTTCATTAGCCCACTTCAGAATCAAAATGCATAAACCCACTATTAACCCGTCAAAAACCAGGGAAAGCTAAAACCAACAGGGAGACATGACTTCCTCTCAATCCTTTTCTTCTTTGTTCTATTTGAAATAGGAAGTTGTTGTGCTTTTTTAAATCCAGGAAGAAAGCTGGCATGTGTAACTGTTGAAACAGAATCAGAGTTAAAATAATGTTGCAATTGTTATCAAAGCATGGAGTGCTGGCTTCATTCTAGTGGCTGTTTTTGGAAGAATGCTGCTTCTAGAAGAGGGAAAAAAATTTTGTTTGGGACAGATATTCAAAGCCAGATCCAAAATTTCCAGGTGCTTGGAGACAACTGAATCAAGGCCCATTTCCAAGCTGATTTTATTTACTTTACATATACACACGAAGACACACAGAGTCCTGAAATCGCTTTTACTGACATACCACAGGCTGCAACTCTTGCTGCTCCTCACGGCTACAACGCAAACAGCCAAACCCAGAGACGAGGGGTAAGATGCCATGAGGTTGCTTCCCCTAATTCCCAACTCTGGTGCTGCTTTCAAGCTTGTTTTTTAGGGACAGTGACTTTGTTGCCACATGCCCGGGCCTGCCAGCACAGTCCCTGCGTGTGCAGCTGCAGAGGTCCTCACCCAACGTGCCCAAATCCACTCCTCAGGTAACAAACCAGGAGAATGAGTGGATTTAGATGCTCCAGCTGCACTGATATTGCAGTTCTGCCCGGCTGTTTCTGCCAGCAAAACTCGGAGGCACTGCCTGAGGCTGGACAGTTCCTGCCAGCCAGGAAGCCAACGGGAAGTGGGAGCACTCGGCTGTCGGGCACGGCCCCGCCGTGGTTCCAGGGCTGGCAGAACTCCCTGCCCGTGGGCACTGTGCTCCCAGCACTCCCAGCCCATGGGTGCTCGGCTGCTCCAGGTTTACTCAGGGACATTGAACAGGCTCAGGCACCACTATTTGCTGGTGGCACTTTCCAGTCAAGAGGATCAAGGTGGCTGCCAAGGGTCTCTGTGCCAGTTCTGTCGGCACAGAGATCAAAGAAAACTGAAGAGAAAATCAGAAGAAAGCACCCAGCCAGCAGCTCTCCGAAGCTCCAGACCCCCTTGGCTTACAAGTGCCTGTGACACTCGGCCCGACAGCGACACACCAGAAGAGCCCAACACCAAGGTGACAGCATGAACGTGCAAGAACCAGTTCACAAAAGCAGGATGGTCACCTGCAATCAGTCTCAAAGCAGCCCTGGCTCTCCACCTACAGCTCACACAGACTGGAATATCACCTCCTCCAATGTTCCAGTTTTGCCAAGGGATGAGGGGACATGGACAAAGCCTGGAGGAGCACGGGAATGGCCCAAAGCAAACAGCAGGCCAAGCAGGGCTGAGCTCGTGGGTAAGGCAGGGATGATTTGCATTTATTTTAACTCATGCTCAGTGGAACACGACACCATCAAAGCTGCCTGAGTAGTTCCACACGCTCCTTTCAGGGCAGGCACTTCCGAGCCTGGCATGGACTCTGTGCCCAGCCCTGCTCAGGTTCCAGGGCACAGACGGCCAGGGTGTGCAGAGCCACCCTCCCCCCGCTCAGTGGTTTGTGGCCATGGCTTTCTGTTGTGCTGCATGGGAAGGAGCCAGGAAGAGCTTACAGGCCAGGATCTGCCCCTCAAATACTCCCAGGTCCATCCTGGGGATGCTGGCACTCTGCTGGGGCTCCCTTCTGGAAGGGAAAGCAGAGATGGTGCCTGTCACCCTGGCCCCAGCACTGTCCCCAGCTCTGCATGGCAAACCCCAGACCTGTGGCCACTGTGCCACTGGGGACAACTGAGAGCAGGGTGTGGGGTCACAGCACGGCGTGGTTCTCGTGTTTGCCGCGTATTTTTAACACCTCTTTGACTCACAAGGCTCTAAAAAGCACCCAGATTCTCCAAATGCTTCTTAGCTCTTGCACCAAACACCCCCAGAGCCCGGAATAGCCCCATCTCCTCCCCTCTGCCAGCAGGTTCCTGCTGCCGCCTCCCAAGGGAAGAGGAGATGAGCCTTTCCAGCCCGCGGGAGGGAAGCGGAGCTGGACAGAGGCGGGAGCGGGGCCGGAGCGGGGCAGCGGGTTTGTTTACAGGCATGGCCCCAGCATGCAGAGAGGCTGCTGGAAGCAATCCTCGGCCCCAGGGTCATTCCCACTCCCAGCCCCTCCGCCTCCCCTCCATCCGCCTCGCCTTTCAGCTCCAAAAAAGGATCACTCCCTGTTACATAACGGGATGAGGGCAGTGCGGATCCGCGCTCGCACACGCGGCCGCCCTTGACTCAACAATACCTTTTTCGGTCATGGAGCCTTCCTCTCCCACTGCCATCAAAGTGACAGTCGGGGAGATGGATGGGGCCTGGCTCCAGCTACCCCAGCTACGGAAAAGGGGGGAAGGAGGAGCGTGGTGGGATGCTCCTTGCAGAGAACAGGGAATGGAGCAGGTGGGGAGGCCCCACAATCACTTGATGTCACTGCCAGCCCAAGGGACAAAATCCTCCAAGAAGAAAGGGACTGGCTCTTGGGAGAAGCTGGATCTCATTCTTGGTGTGGGTTTTGTTGGTTTGCGCCCATTTCTATCACTCTGCACCGTGTCTCGTGCCAGAGCAGAATCATCACCTTGCAGCTGCAGGAAGGCAGCAGGAGCAGCACCTACTCACCAAATGCAAGCTGGCAGAAGAACATCCAGCAGTGCCCCCCAAAACACTGCCAGGACACCTCCTTCTCATCCCCTACCACGTAACCCAGCCACTGACAGGAACAGGGAAGGATCTCATCTCTTGAAGGGATGAAGCCCACTGTACTTTGTGACCAGCATTGTGGAGACACAATGCAAATCCATCTGCTGTCCCATGTTTGTGTGCCTGTTCTCAGAGGCATGAGCAACAAAGCCTTGAATAGCAGATGCTCCCAGAAGAGTTTCTGGTATTTTCCCCACCTGTAAAGGGTCCCCAGACACAGCGCCAGCCAGAATGGCAGTGCCAGGTCTGGCTGAGCAGTGAACAAGTTGTAAATACTTAAATGGAAGTGAAATGCCCCCAAATCCACACTGTGTCCCTGGACAGGCAGCTCTGAGCTAGAGAGTTTCTGGTCTGCTCAGGACAGCAGTGACCACCTGGGCCAGGAACGAGTACAAGTCTCAGGGACAGGGTGAATGGCAAACCAGCAGGAAGGCTCCCCATGCCAAGTTCTCCTCCAGGGCAGGGGTAACTACAGGCAACAGAAACGGGAGGAAAACGTTCCCTGCAGCAATCCAACACGTCAGTGCCCATTGAGCAGCTCTTTCCTCTGTCCCCTGGGATTCCTGATTGTCCCAGAACAAGAGCAGAGCCAGCCTCAACACGTGGATTGCAGCACGGACACAGAGTTTGTTCAAGAGGTTGTAGTTGCACCCTGAACTGATGAGGACACCAAGAAGTCCCAGGGCTTCCCCACATCACCCCCGGCCAAAGCTCTGCCTGCAGCACATGTGGGTTCACTCCGACCTGTTCAAGTGGAGCAGCCACAGACACATTCCTCCTCACTCCAATCCCCCAGCACAGCTCAGGGAGCTGTTCCACCTCCCAGGCCAGGCATGTGCTCTGTGTATCCCAGCTTCTCTAGTGGAAAATGCCAATGCCACGTGTGGGTGCTGCAGGCTCCCTGGGTGACCAGGACACAGCTTATTAGGAGGTGATGATGTGCCTATTCAAGCTCTCATACCTCCGTGCTTACACACAGGGATTGGGTTGCAGCTTGTTCCCAAGAAACCAGAGCCCATTCTGGAGAAGTGGGAGCAACCCCCACCTCCTGCCACCAAAGGGAACAGACCGGCACTGAAGGACAGCAGTCCCTGACCTCAAAGCACTTTGGTAACCTCTGCTGAGGGCAGCTTAAGTTACCAGCTCGGTTATAATGTGCTGCCCTGCACATTCTGATGCTGGCTTTGGATGCCTGTGGGAGAAGAAAGGGCGCAGGAGCGGGAAAAGCACTGCTCTAAGACTCTCCCAAGCCCAAGCCCGTCAGGGAAAGCTTTCCTTGTACTCTAAAAAACCACATCCTCAGCTAGTGATAGTCACCAACCTACACCAAAAAACAGGAATGCTCTGTTTGTGTGTCTTGGCCTTGAGCCTTACCACCCAGAGGCACTGGCCCCAGGAAAGCTTGGCAAGTCCATCCCAGCTGGAAAGGAAGCCTGTCCCTACTCCATGTGTGGGTCCCTGCCCCAGGCACAGGCAGAGCAGAGGGGTGCAGCAGTGAGAGCAGAGACCACACTTGGAGCTGTCGCTGACAAGTCTCTGTTCCCTGGGCCTGTTTATTCTCCTTCTGCAGAAAGAACACGCTGAGGCCCTGGGCAGCGAGGGAGCAGGAGGCCAGTCCTCCCGGAGAGCCACAGAGCTGGGCACTGCTGCCCTTGCAGGAGCCAAGACTCCCACCCCAGGGTGGGATCTTTCCTTTCCCTGACAGCAAGGGCCAGGAGGCTGCCCACTAGAGCTACACCAGCGCTCACGGGGAAAACAGCTCCCAGTGCAGCTCTCCGAGGTGTTTACTCCACACACACGGAGCACCTGCTGTACAGAACAGCACTGATCTGCATTCAGGCACCAGCTCCACTTCCAGCCCTGACTCCAAAGGGAATGCCCCTCGCAGAGCAGCCAGGGTGGTCACTCTGGCCTTACCTTTGAACCAGGGTCCCAAAGAGCAGGTTGAAGACCTTCTGGATGTTCTCCGTGCACAGCCAGCTCCAGTGATCCACCAGCACCAGACGAAGCACATCCAGGGCCAGGTCAGCCAAAGCTGTCTCGGAGTCTGCCAGGAGGAAGAGGAGGAGCAGATGAAGAAGCCACCCCAGGGCAAATCTGGTGAAAAGCATCACCCCAAACTCATTCTTTCCTCCCCAGCCTGGCCCTTCGTGCAAACACAGACAACCTGCTGCAGCCCAGACAGCCTGGGACCCTGCCCTCCCCACTCTTTGATTTCCACCTCATCCAGGCAGCCCCCATCTCCCGCCAAGGGCTGCACCAAAGGCTCAGTTCCCTCTCAACTGAACAGCAGGATTATCAAATCCCAGTCCATGCACAGGGATGGCCACGTGCCCCAAACAGGTGAGAAAGCAGGTGGTGACTGTAGCCAGGGAAAGGTGCACTGCTGAGGACTATTATCCCAGTCTTCCCCATTCCTTTCCCTTCTTCCAACAGTTCTCCAGGCTCAAGGCTCTGTTGGTGGCTGCGGGCTGCCATCGTGTGGCAGATCCCAGCCTCGGCAGGAAGGTGCATGAACCGCGTCTGGATAACCCAGATTTACCAGTTAAAACATAAACCCTCATATCCCTGCTGTCCCAGACCTGGGACACCAAACCTCCCTCTGACCCTCAGGAGGATGACAGAGACTTCAGCAAAAACAGTTTCGACTTGCTAAGGAATTGCTTTCATGCTGTTCAGCCCTGAGGTGTCGTGCTGAACAAGCTCATTAATGTGCCACAAAGCTGCCCCAGACAGCCCCCCCCAGGCCACCACCCAGACCTGAGGCTGCTGCCTCGGCTCTGTTGGCCAGGTGAGATCCTGTGCAGCAGCTTCCCCTAATTTGGCTCCCCTGATGCCTCATCTTCCAACCTCTCTGCCTACAGAGACAATTTACACTCACAATTTACTGCTGGAAATAAAGGGAAGAGGGATTCTGGACCTCACACCTCTCCTTCCCTCCTCTTCCTAAAAGCTGGACTAATTAACTCCAGGATTTCACCTGGAAAAGACAAGGCACTTGGCACCTCTTGCTCAGGGCCGTGCATAAGTTACTCCTCACTTGCTTCACCTCCGAGACTTGACTTCCCAGCACAGATTCTGGAGCAGGCTGCTCAGCTTCCCCTTAACCTCACACAGGGAGCATCCTCAGCAAGCTGTTTATTCCCCCATCATCCAAGCCCTCTTCCTCAGAGAGCTGCTGGCCAACCACTTCCCAGAAGCCACTCCACGAGCAGACAGGGACGTGGGTTGCCTTTTTATCTGGACGTTTGTTCCCCTCACCCTGCCAGCCCAGCCTGAGGCATCCCAGACCTGCAAGCATCTGACACCCCTGACATTCCATTTCCCTCCGAGTTCAGCTAACTTGGCCTGCCCTGTGCAGAACCCTGGCCTCCAACTCCACTCCCCAAAAGCACGGGCATGTGTTCCAAGACTACAGGCAAAGCTGGTAGCACAGGCTGGGTTTCAGAACACCAGACCTATCCTGTCACAAGCACGTGCTTTCAGTCAGAGCTTGCCAAACTTGAACCACTGGAGATAAGTTTTTGGGAAGTTACAGCTGATACGGCTCAGATATTCCAAGAAAAAGATTGGAGAACATATTTTTGCATGTGTTCAGGATAATCTTGTAATTGTTCTGAGAAGCTGTGGCACCCCTGTGCTTCAGAGGAGGGGTTCCGGAATCAGAAAGGGAACATCATTCCTTGAACTGGGATTACATTTGTGCTACTCCCATCAAATCTATCCAAACTTAATCTCAAAAGGTCCTTTTATAGTGTGTGGACATACCAAGGCTAACTTGGAACTACCAGGAAACTCTAATTCGGCCAATTTTTAGTTTGTAAGGGCTTGATTTTAGAATGTTGCCTATTTAAGCACTGTGTCCTTAAGAAACTTCTTTGTGCAGTGACCGAGCTGAGCCCACCAAGGTGAAGATCTGCAATGACACAACTGAGCCAAGGCCCAGTTTGCTCCCACCAGCAACAATGCCCAGAGCAATCACCAAACAGCACTGGAAAACCTCATTTGCTTTCCCATCAATCCAGATGCAACAGGCAGGAGAGCAGGTCCTGAAGACTTTTCAAGCTGAACCTGCAGATGCTGGAGCTGCTGTGGTACTGAGGGAGAGAAATGCAAGCACAGAGGGGCTGAGCTCACCAGAGTCCGGATGTGCTCCCTGCTCCGGGGTGCTCAGCCCATCTGTTTCTTCCTGCACAGAGGTTTCCTTGGCTTCTCTGCCTCCCTCGCCTTCAGGAGCTTTGCTGGGGACTGCTTCCAGCAGCTTCTCCTGCTTCTGGATGAAGGATTCCATAGCAGCCAGCGACAGGGTGCCAGAGACCTACAAAAGTGCGTTAGTGCCACGTGGCCTGGGGTCTGCAGTGCCCAGACAACCTCCCACCTCCTGGTTTGTAGCCAACAGCACAGCCAGGGCTGCTCACTGTCCTTCTGCACAGAGCTGGCATGTGGCAACAAGCAGCCACCACCCTCCTGTATGTTGATTATTCCCAAACAGGGCAGTGACCGGGACTGTGAAAGGATCACAAGAGGGTTTGAACTTACAGCACTGCCCTCCCTGACGGAGTACATGATCCTGTCATGAGCTTCACTCACACTCAGCACTGGAGTGATTTTACTGGAGGAGAACCTCAGTCTGGACCTGAAAAGGAGAGCCATGGCACAGTCAGTTCTCTCTGCAAGCTGCGAGTCATGCGTTTTCCAGCCTCAGCCAAGACCCAGGACCTGTTATTGTTGTCCACATCCAAGCCAAGAAATCTGATTAGACCTGAGGTGGTTCAAGAAAGCATCTGCCTCCAGGATAACTAAGAGATGGCAATGAAACCACACAACAAAAGCATTAAAACACTTTTCCTCATGTACACCTGAGCTGAGTTTCCAACATTCCACAGAGAGGTGTGACACACAAGCTGACGGGGAGATGTAGGCAGGTATCACAGGGAAGGGTTCAGAAAAGCCTCTGAGATGAAACACATTCAGCAGGATTGTGAAATCTAATTATAAACACTCACAAAAAGGAGGATATGAAAGGACACGGATTTTGGGACAAACTGTGAAATAGCCTGTTTATCACTAAGGAATGTCCTTTTCAGCCAAAATGGTTCCAAACTTGTACTTCTTTAGTTTGACTTTTTGTCCAAAGCAGCTTTTTTCCAGCTAAACATCACTTTTTGGGAAGAAAAAGCCATACTTGTGCAGAAATCTTCCCTTCCTTGGTGAGGGAAGAATCAGTGATGAGCACAATGAGACTCACCACTGTCAGCAGCACCAACATTTGGTAAGGAACATACATGAAACAATCTTAAATATTACTCATAAATAGCTATTTAAATGTTTTTTGGGCAAGGCCTGTGTGGAACACACGGGAGAGGCAGGAAGGAACTTTCAGGTAGGTAATTTACAGCTGTGTTTTGCAATCACTCCTTGGATATATAAGCGATGCACATGTTGAAGGTTAAAAAGCAATTCCCCAGGAGCATCAGTGCCTCTGTTGGCAAATGGCAGCACCTGAGAGCTCCCTGAGGAAGAACCCCACCTTCTATGGAAACCTGAGCATTCCTGGGAAACCCTTCAGATAAAGAGGAACTCAAACAGCTGTGTTCAGCAAGGGAAGGAGAAAGTATTTCAGTCAGAGTACGACAGAATTTACCACCCAACAGATAAAGCACCAAGCCAGTTCTTCCCCACGACGGGCTCAGTTCATGCATGAATTCCTTGCTCTGCAAAGCTGAGGGAGCCCTTACTTGGTCGCCTTCTTCCCGTCTGGCTGGGACTTCCCATCCACTTCCGACTCACTCAGATCCTCTGTGGGGCTCTGGGGCTCTGACCTGGGGAACGCCGTCTTCAAGGTGTCCACGATGGCATTGACAACGATCTGCAAAGCCAGCACTGCCTTTCATTACTGCATTGATCCTTATTACTTACATATATCGGCAGCTTTGAGACTTGCACTGTATTTTCTATTAAACAGGTTCTTTAAGATGAGCTCTGACCCTCCGTAGCTTTAGGGGTTTCTGGGCCAGCTGAGCCCAGCTACAAAGGAAGGGTTTTGGCTCCTAGCAGACACTGAAGCCTGGGAAGCATCTCCAGGGGCAGCTGGAAGGGGCTCAGGTAACCAGCTTCCCACTTTTCCCACCTTGTCTATCCTGGAGACAACGAAGGGCTTCTTGACGAAGGCGATCCTGGCATCGGTGTTGAGGGCGAGGAATTCCTGCACCTCCTCACTGTTGGCAATCTCAGGGACTGCACACAATTGCTGCAAGGACAGACGCAGATTCAGATCATTTTGGAGTCAAGCTCCCAACCTGATCACGTAACACAGAGAGACATGGTGTGCTCCACTGCCTGCACAAAGCTATCCTGAGCTCTGCTTTGAGCTCACAGGGGCACACAAACATCTCACCTTCAGGAAAGATTCCAGCAGACTTTTCCTGGCTTCCACTTTATCGCTGTCCATGTTTCCAAAGGGGAGATCAGGGAACAGTTTCTTTGGGCCTTTGATGTCTACAAAGGAAACAAACCCACTGGCAAGCTTGAGAAAACTGCAAGATTACAATAACCTTAATTTAAAACATCTTTAAATCTTAAAATTTGAAATTTTTCAAGATGGAAAATTAAAATTTTAAAATCTTAAAATCTAAATACAGATTTTAGACTTTATTAAAAACTTAATAAAGGTGATTAAGTGATTAAGGCTATGCCCACACACTGCCTGGCATCAGCCCAGGGTAATACACAGACACCAGTGTTTCTATTCGCTGTTACGGTGCAAAACTACAAAGCCAGGTGCTGTGGAATGGGACAAGGAATGTTTTGAAACACTGGAATTTGCTTCCACAAGAGATGAATCTCTCCTCCAGCTAGCTCTGCACAGAACAATGGGGGCATGTGGGCAGCAGACACAGCCCAGCATCCAGAGCTGCACAAGCAGGGCAGGAAACCCTCAGAGCAGAGGAGCACGGAATGGGATGAGAGGGAGAAGGATTTTCTCGGAGAGCTACTGCAGGCACTGACTTTTCAGGAACTTGCGGAGCTCCGGCTTCTCCTCCAGCCTGGTCTGGAGGTTGAGGAACTCCCGGTAGCGGCGGTTCACGGTGTGATAAGCCACCTGCTGAAGGCTGCCCGCGGCCTCGCTCTCCAGGGCTGTCTCATACTGAGGAGGAAGGTGAAGGCACAATCCTTACACAGCCTAAAACAGTCCTGGTCCCTGCTGGCCCCCCAGGTCCCACGCATGTCCCATCCAGCAATTCCTCACATCAACCCTTCCCTGAAGATGAAGGAACCCATCACGGCGGAACAAAAGCAGGATACTGTGGATGCTGAAAAGCTTTGGTAGAGAAATCTTTCAGCTTTCTGCAGCGTTCTGGGAGAACTTTGCGGTTCTCACAGAGGCTGTGAAAACACTGCCATGGGTTTTTGTAAACTCACTCCTTATCTTGCACCTGGGTTTGTTATGCAGGATTGTTGTGGTTCTGGCTTTCTGATATTTTGGAATAAGAGTCTTAGAGCTTGACCAATCCCCTCAAGGGGTGGATGGCCGAGGACCCAACTGTCTTATGCCATTCAACACACTCTTTGCAAACCCTGTTATAAAAATAATGATTTAATTAATTAATAAAAAACACAAACTACTTTCTTCCTGAACTTGTCGTGCCGTTACTCGCCGTTAGTGCCACTCACAGCGACAGGATACAAAAGATTCGTCCAGTCCCACAGGACCCTACAGGAAACCCTACACCACTATCAAACAGCCACAGTGCCTGGTATTCCCCTAGACAAAATTTATTGTGGAGACACACACAGAGCAAGTCCTCAGCTCCAAACACCAGGTGGTGGCAGGGATCTGGAAGGGGGGTGGCTGCCAGGGGAGCCCTTACCTTGACGGTGTACAGGGTGTAGGGGTGGAAGCCAGTCCCGCTGTGCTCCCGGGCAGTGATGGTGCCGGTTATCCGCAGGTTCTGGATGACGACCGGCCCCTCGGGGCTGCTCAGGGGCTCGAAGCTGAAGGTGCTCACAGAAGCTGTCGGGGATGATGAGAGCAGGGGCAGGCTCTGCCCGGGCTCTGGGGGAAACTGTGCTGGGCCCTCTGCTGCGCCCAGATCTCTCCCCAGGCTGGAGGGTCTCTGCGAGGAGAACCTCCTGGGAACAGCTGGGCTTTCCTCCTCCTTCTCAACCGCCGGCTCGATCTGGATGTCAGGGCAGGAACCCAAAGCAGAGGTGGGAAGCAGGCCAGCATCCGAGCTGGGGCCAGGGCCCTGGTCCAGGTCCCCTGTGCCATCCTCCGAGGCAGCTGGTCCCTCTGGCACAGAGAGGTCCTGGGGGACATCATCAAGGAGCTCCCCAGCGGGGGAAGGTGCCAGCAGCTCCACGTCCTGGCCCACGTCAGGTGCAGGTGATTCCAGCTCCAAACCCTCACAGGGGAAGAGGGATCCCAGGGCTCGGGGGCGGAGAAAGGGTTCCTCTGCATGGGACGACCTGCTCACCTCCTCTCCCTCCTCTCCAGCAGCCCCCGCCTCTCTCCTGAGCCCCTCTGCAGCCCGCGGGGACGGGGGGAGCCCGGCAGGAGCCGCATCCGTCTGCGCCGGGAAAGGCAAGGAATCCGGCACTGGGGGCGCAGGGTGGGGCTTCCCGCCCCGGGGCTTCTTGGAG